>JPYR01000016.1:15284-87515 GCA_000775305.1 Belgica antarctica
ATACCCGCGAGCTTGTAAAACATTCAAGACTTCGGTCTTGCGAATACATGACGTTAAATTGCCTAGGCAATAACAAGCAATAACAAGTCTATTAAATTGTATGTTAACATAATCATACACACATAACATTTGGGCTTTGGTTTCATGCCAAAGGGAAATTTTCTTTGGAACCCGACACTGTGGGATCCTTTTTCATTGACCGAGCTTTAATCGCCTGGTTGAATGAGTCATCAAAGTCGCAGCATATTTTAATGACAGTTCACCCAAAGCCTTTCATACTTACAATTTCACGGAAAGTATCCACGCTAAAATTTATTTTCATTGGTGATTATCCTCGAGACAGGAAATTGTCCATTTTTGGATGGGTCATTTGCGATGGTTATTTTATGATATTCTCTCTGTTGTCGGATGGTCGACGAAAAAAGCCAAAATCACTTCCGCACTTATCAAGTTCCGTTTAATGCATTAATTTGTTTATGCTTTTAATGATGTCGCACACAGGTTTACATTTCTAACGGGAATATACAAATTAATATTTCACTTCACAGCACTTTTGTCACCTTAAGCATCAACAAATCACATTGAGTTGTTCATTCGAGACGGAAAATTCCGCCGCAGCGTCGTCGTCGTCAATTAGAAAAATCATCATTCTTGGTGGAAAATGTGAATGAAATCAACAGCAAGCAGCAGCAGTGTTTCAACGCGTCATGGAAAACACATTTTCCGAGATTCATTTCCCAGAATTGGTGAATTTACTTTGAAGGTTTTCGCGCGGCTCGAAAAATAATAATTCACCGAAAATAATAAAATCGAAAATATTTCTGGGAAAATTCTACTCAAGGCTAATAATTCAAGCGCTGGATCATGAAATTCCAACGGTTCTGCCTTTAACGTTATTGAAAGACAATTTTGCAGCTCTGAAGTTCTCGAAGCTGAAAAATTTATCAAAGAATGCCATAAAAATGTAAACGCTGGAAAATTGAATTTCCACAGTGACGAAAGTGTCAAACCAAGGAGACGCATTGGAGGCAGTGCACCGCGCTCACCACATTCTACGCCAGTATTCACTTGAGTTTACGGCACAATTTCCATATAAAAGCGCTATTTTTAAAACTCCTAAAAAAGCGTACATAAAGGTTAAACGATGTCACTCGGTAAAGTCGAAATATTTCACTTTCGACGCCGTAAATAATCGCGCTGTGGCGCGTCGACCTTACTGTACATCTCAAACTAGTTCAGCAAGTTTTATGCATTTCTTTCGTGACTCTTTGCGATTTAATTTCGCCGAAAAGAAATATTCATTGGGGCTTGAGCAGCTTTCGGAAATCCTTCCTGGCTAATGCTGAACTTGATTTATTGTTCGGGGATTTGAATGACGCTTGCTGTTTGTCTCTTAAAGCCAACATTTTATCTGAATTTTGGAGCGAAGCGAACTGTGCTGGTGACGTCAGCCTTTGTAATGGTCAAAGACCTCATAAGTAGGCACAACATCGATTGGCATTTCAAAAGGATTTCATTACACAGTTCCATAACAAACGGGCGCAAACAAAAACTCTATTTGTTTTCCGCTCATAGTTTAACGATATTGTCCACTAGGACCTTTTTCCTTTTCAATTGACGACCTATGAAAAGATTTCATTTTCCATTTAACAGAAATTTATGACGTCGGAAGAAATTTTCCCGATAAAAAGTTTCATTTCACCAATGATTCGAGATGTAAACACATAAAATACGCAAAAGTTGTCATATTCATGAAGTTTTTCAGTTCGTTGAATATGCTTGGCGGTCGAGTTGCTTTGAGTGATGTGAATTGTAGTTTGGAAAAGCTTTTCAAGATTTCCATCGAATTGATTATACTCAGGAAAATTACGTGAAGATTAACTTACTCAAGTTGTGTTAATTTGTTTTTAAGAGTTTGTTTAAATGGTCAACAATAAAAAGTTGTGCGTTGGCAACACTGGCAACTCAAACTTAGGATCACTCCCACCACCGTGTTTTTCCTTTTAATTTCCGCAATTAATCAAACTCGGCGCTGTTTGATTTTAAAATTTTCACCTTTCCGAGATTTATGAACACGTTGACATTGTTGCTTGGTTACCGGCCAAGCCTTTTATCATCACATTGACTGAATGGATGACACTAAAGACCTTGTGGTCATTCAAAACCATTCGTCTTAGCAACGTATTAATGTCATCGTTAACTCAACTGACGTTGCTCGCTCCTTCAACAACGCAAATCGCTCTGGTTACGTCCATGACAGAAATAGGAGTACGTGTCGATAACTGCAGATGTCTTTTCAATGCACCGTAGTGCGCTTCAACATCTTTTGTTATCTGGCTGCAGTAAGCAAGCAAACATGCACGTGACACGTGAAGTGAATGGATTTCCATTCAGATCTTTATTTTTCTGTGTTTGCTGGTGTCGTAAAATAGCGCAGCAAAGAGTTTTCGGTCGCACTTTTACTTTCATCGACACTCGGTCCCATTTTCAGTGTGCTTTCTTCTTACACTTGCGAATGTGGAGTTCATTTTCGGGTGGTTCAACTCGTGCAAAAACAGCTCTCGACTGTTATTTTGAATATTTTTGCTTTGTTCGCTCGCCTGGCGTTGACTGCCAAGCGCCAATGACGATTAATTGTTATTCAGATAAGCGCTTCAACAATAATGGACACCGAACGACAGGTCTTGCATCGGATAGCAATTGTTGCACAACGAAATCGTAATTCAATGAACTTCGATGGATTTTTATCAGAATAGAAGCTTACTCGAAGTCCCAGTTGCTCATCTTTGATGGGTTGAAGTTCAGCATAAGTTTTTAATGAAAAGTTTTCACTCGATTGTCACGCTCGTTTAGCCTTGACCTTATCTAAACAACTGTGGCGATAAGCTTTGATTGCTTCAATTATCAAATTATTTCTTAATTCCACTGAGAAATAATCGTCAATCTGAGGTTAACCAAATTTCCTTCAATCCAAACTTGAATTGCATGCTAAATCGCAGTTTTGGTGAAATCAACCGTGGCGAAGTTAAATTTTAGCTGACTTTTCGGTTTCGCAGCCACGACGAGACTGAAATAAATCTCGATTGATTGTAATTTCGCAGCAGCGACGTTTATTTCTGAAGCGCTAATTGATTGGATCATCATTTGAAGCGATTATCAAGTCTTGATTTGTGTATGATTGAACAATCAATGTCGCGAGTTATCACATTCGATCACAAGATTCAATATTTTGGAACATTCTAGATACTTTTGACTCCAAATGAATCACTCGAGACCAAAAAATATTATTTTGACGTCATGAGCTACTGATAACAAGAGTAAACAGCTTCCCAAAGAGCGCCTTGTGGTTGACCGAGAGACTCGGAAGGCAAGAGAATGATTATCACTGTGAAGATAATCGCTTTAGTCACGTACGTCTCCGGCCCACAATTTCCCCAAAAAAAAGTTTTTAAAGCTGTAAGAAATCTTCGAATGAGATTTTTTTTTTAGATTTTTAAACTTTTGGGTTTGTGAAAATGTTGGTTAAACTTGGATTGTTCGTTGGCGATGTCATAAGACTTGGTAAGTTTGTTGTTAAGCTAAGTTTATGGACCAATTTAAAATAATTGCAATTAAATTCTGCTAAATTTCCACTTCACATCACGCATAAGCAACCCGAAAACCCCAACCTTTTGATAATTAAATCTAGGACTGGCCTTTTGGGCTCGAAATGTCATCACGATACAAATAGCTTTGCAGACTTTTTGTCAAAATCAGTTTCATTGAGTTTGATCGATGGAACTTAAAGGAACAAATCCGACAACTTCAAACAAAACGAAAAGTAATTTTTTCCGCCTTTTTGAGAAGTTTCTTTTCATCCTTCATTTGTTTTATTAGCGAACTTCGTTGAACAAACAACTGCTTGTGTTCAAGCACGAATGATTATGTTAAGCACTTTTGAACTCGGTGGTTTCTCGTTCCGTCCGTCAACCTCCATAAAATTCGAATTAAGACTTAATTTTTCAAGTTTACGGAAACATTCTTGGCGGTCGTTAGATATTTGTTGAATAATTTGAAAGGTCACAAATGCATTCATTAATTGCAGTTTTATCTTTGTTATGTTTGCCGCTTTGTCGAAACATCCGCAAACAGAAACTTGCTGATAGCAAGAAAACTTTTCTTCCTAAAACTGTTAGTTTGATCGTCGGCATTGTTATCACTCTCGCTGCTGCTGGATTTTAAGTCATGACAAACATGCTTCTACATTCCCGTAACCGTCTGGCTCGGTTTCTTCACTGTTTTTGCGTGTTTAAGGCATTCACAATTCTGCGTTTACTCTTTTCCGCAAATACTTTATTGCCCAACAGCTGAAAAAACACTGTACTGCATTGTTGTTTATCGGCACAAAGAAACGACCAAAGAAGAAACTTTTTGTTCAACTTTTCCCTCTCGATCATACGCGGAGAAGGTGACAAAAGAATTAATATTTTATCGGTGATTTTGTGGACGATTTTCTTCTTTCATCACTGACTTCAAAAACTAGTTTCACTTTCGATCGTGTCACCAAAGCGAGAAGATTTTTTCAAGACAAAGAAGACAGTGTATGCTGCTTAAGTGTGACTTTAATCAAAAGCTATGTTGATGCCAACCTTAAATTAATTCAATTCTACCGACACGCGAATTCACAACTGCACTGTTCGAATATGCTTAACCGTTTGCCGATTGTGTTCGCGAGGCACAACTCGAAGAATTCTTTTCCGGAGCGAGAAATTTTCTCTCGACGACGCACACAGACACAAGAAGCGATGGAACGTTGGAAGTTTTCGATTTTGCGTTTTACGTTAAATCGAAACTACGCCATTTGGTGTAAATCGTTTTGAAAATGCGACTTTTGATGCGTACTTTAAATTAAATTTAAATTTATAATTCTCATAAGCTCAAGTTGGAGATAAAATTGACTTGTGTTGAATCGAAGTGTTAGTAATCGAAGTGCAAACCCGAGACACATCGAAAATTTTGAACTTCGCTTTCCAGTATCAAATGATTCGCGCTTCCAGCGGCCCTCAAGCACACGTGCTTTAATCTCAGATGATGTAAAGGAAAAAGAAAATGTTTGTGCACTCACCGCTTAATATCATCGGTGATTCTGATGTGGTTTTCTGTAGTCTCTTCGGAATCATACTCTGCGGTCTGGGTATTATCGTCGAACCGCAAAGCCTTTCTCTTGATATCTGCCACGGCTGTCCCTGACGGTTCGTTTATGATCGGTATGTTGGGGAGATTGCCCAAGGCCATAAGCGCCGCGATGCCAGACGATTTTCTTCTTATCCCGGCCGTTTCGACTTGCGACGTCATTTTCGATGTCAAGGGTGAAATGGATTTCGTCTATGTCGTACACACGTTTCAAAATTCAACGCTGCAAACACAGCAAAGGGGGAAATTGAATTAGAAAAAACTTAAGACGCAGAAAGACTTCACATGCAGATTAAAATTACTGTCGTATAAGAAAATTTTCTTGTTAAGTTGACAAACACATTTTAGGCTTTTAACAAATTTTCGTCACTGAAAACTTGAACTTTAACGTTCTCGCTGTTTCAACATGTATTTCCGTGATGATTTCTTCGACATTGAATCCAATTTCCTTCTTGACTTCCTAATTCCACTTCCTAGTATCTTCGAGTTACAACTCAGATTTCCTGAGGTTTTGAAGTTGACTGATGTCCCGGTTTTCCGAAAATGTCAAAATTAAATATAAGTCTTTGTAAAGCCTGACACTTTGCAAGATCATCGAACATTCATATGAACAATCAAAAAATTGTTGGAATTCTCCGAATGCGAATTCATATCTCTCGGCATCTTCGCTTTCCAACTTTTGCCTCAAAGGATTTCTCATTTCATTCGCTGTGTTCAAATATTAAAGCACATGGATCAATATTTGAAAAGAAGAATCGAAGGTTGTACCGCTCGAGATGAAAGCCTGAACGATTATTGAACCTTAAGTTAAAGTGATAGCGAATATCTGAACGCGAATCACGCCAAATTCGTCTTGAAATTTTCTTCACGCGCCTTTGAGGCTTTCAATTTGCAATTTAATTAAGTTTTATTCCAAACCCGTTTTTGAGTGGAAATTATAATAAAATGTTATCACCTTAAAGTGTATTCAACGCTAATTTCAAAAATCCGCAGCTGTTCATCACCCAAGTTGCCAAATTTGCGTGGTTCAAGAAGTTTGCTTGCGGGAGGTAAAGCAGAAAAGTCACAAAGAAAAAGGACAGTATACTTCAATTGACAATTTTCCTTCGCCAAACCCAAATTTTACACGCACGACTAGATTTATGCTGTGCATCTGGTGTTTGATAAATATTTTTGCACAACCGACATGACTCGGAGAAGAGTCTTTGAAGTGAAAAGAAGGAACAAATTAAGCACAACTTCAATGCATGGCGCGTCAAATAGTCCGTTACAAAGAATTGCAGCATGAAAGCATTAAAAATTGACGACGAAGCGGCTGCCAGTATGTAAATTTACCGGATATTTTTGCATTTTCTCGTCTGAAATATTGTTTTTTGCACCAATCGATGTATGTAAATGTAGATAATCACGTATAATTGCCACAACGCGATGATTAATCCACGTTTTTGGCTCGTTAATGGATATGAGTGTCGAAGCATTACATATTCTACAGTGAAAACTATCAGATAGCAGATCCTTGGAAGACTGAAAGTTGCTTTGCATTAAAATTCCAAGAAACGTTCCTGTTTAAAAACTGATTTTCAGAGTTCCCCAAGAGATTTCAATACCAAGAGATTTGCCTGTACTTGAATTTTAATGACATTGAAGTGTGCGAAAGCTGCCAGATACATCGGAAAATGATTTCTGTGAGAAATTCTCCAGGCTGCTGAGCGAAGACAGTTTACATAAGCCGCCAGCATGACACACTCGGAATAAACAGTTGACTTATGCTCACTTTAAATAATTAATGAGCTACTTATGTACCAGAATCTCAATTTGTGACATCCCGGCTGCTTCCAACCCAACCTCCATCAATTAATGACGTCTTTTCAGTGCCGCTTGCAATACTATTGGGAATAATGTTTGCAAAATTAATTGAGCAAAATTAATTGAAAGCTCGAGAAGTGCTTGAAAAGAACTTTTGCGATTTTTCCAAGTGATTGCAACGTAATTTTCTCTTGAGAAGTTTATTTTGTTTGCCATTCATCGTAATTTAAATCTTTTTGATTCAATTTAAAACAAACAAGATATCAAGTATGAATAAACAAGTTCTGTTTAGCTCCTTCGGTAACCTTTCGATCCCTTCCATCCCTGTCACTCAGAAAAGCAGACGGAAAACGTAAAAAACCTTGAAACATGTGCCTGTACTCGTGACATGTAGGAGATCTTTGCAAACTGATACAAAACGGTTCCAAACTTTAGCTTTGAAATGAATGACAGCCGAGATGAAAGATGAGCTTTGTTCTGATGGGAATGTTTTCGCAGAAAGATCTGATTTTTGCTATCTTTCATCGAGTTTCTGGAAAGGAAGAATCTGAGAACTCAAATGCGATTGAAAATTAAATTTGAAATCGATCATTTGTGACGTCACGAGTTTAAATCAATTTTTTTTAAAAAAAATATCAAATTCTGGGATTTTCACTCATTTTCAATCGAATTTTTTATTGCTGAAATTTTCAATTTTCATTTACGCGGTGTGCATGAAAAAAGTTCAAATGTATTTGATGGTTTTTTATACACTTTAAGCTTTGAGTATTCATCACAAACTAGCAGCAAAATTTATCTGATCTGAAACCGAGTAGGATGCTACTTTTCAACGCGGTTAAATGTTGAAAGGTGTCTCTATCAAAAATTTGATAACCGAGATATGATTTAACCTACGTTAACTTCGTATAAACTGGGTATAAACGTTATTCAACTGTTCACTGCACCTGTCAACGTCAAAACCAGCCGAAACAATTTTCCCTGACAACATGAAAAAAATTATTCTTTTTCCATAAGAAATTTTAATCACAGGAACTCGATTAAAGTTTTTTTAATTTAATTTCCTGTTGAGTTGCTGCAGCTGAACTGAACGTAAACAGAACTTTTCAAGTTCAATGCTGCACAAACTATCCAAACGCCAGAAGTTTTAATTAAATGCAGTTGTTGAATAAACTTTCTTGATCGGAAGACGAGAGCTCCTAAGCAAATAGTCTTGCAGACTGACGCCTTCTTTTAATTGAGGTGATTTCATAATTTGATATGAGCCACTTTGCGTTGAATATTTTCGTGGGAGGTTTTTTGATTGCGGAAAAAGTACTTCGAGAATTTTTTTCACATAAAACTCATTGAAAATCACGGGAATGACGAAAGAGAATTTAATTTTACGACAGCAAACGAAGTAACCTTCTGATTTTGTTTAATTAGTTCTCATTGCGCGGCCGAAAAATTAGATCCAACACCGCATAAGCCAGATTTCCGCGAAGGGCGTAAAAGACTGCGTCTCTCACCTGCACATATTTTCCTTATCAATTAAATTTCCATAATAATCCTTTCACATTGTTAATCCACGCATTTTTGCTGGTTGCCATTCAAATTTTGTTCGGGTTTGTATTCTAATTATTTTTGTGTGTGTTTTATCCAAATTTTAATTTTGTTCTCGCTTAATTAAATCTCGGAGAAAAGTTTGTCTCGATTCACTTGCGACCTGACAGTAAACTCATTATGACACGGGTGCAGTGAAACTTGTTCGTCACATTTGCTGAACGACCGTTGTTTAACATTTCACTCCGCTGTTGCACCGGATAACACGGAAATTTCATTAAACGTGGCATCAGCGAATTATTAGAGCTTTCACGACACGACGCGTAAACGTTCTGAAAGTGTAATTAATTTCTCATCTCGAATAGTTTGTAATTTAAATATAGCCAGCCACTATCATGGATGATTGCCGAGCGATCCACGCTAAACGGTTTTCCACTAAAAATAATCTTTCTCTCGTACAATATTTTCTTAATTTCTTCTTCTCGAGTTCGGTGATCTTTAAATCAAATCAAAAATTCATCTTTAATCGCACAACGTTTGTTGACAAATTCTGAGGCGGCTGAATCACGTCGATTCATCTGGTCCGACAATTAAAGTAAAACTGTCGTGAGTTAAGATTTCACAGGAAATGTTGATGCGAATCTCGTGACTTCTCGCTCGCATTTTCCTTCGCTTTTCCAAGCACCACCGCTTCTCTCGCTCTAATATTTCCAGTTTAATATCGGCCCGCAGATGGCACCGACGTCGTCTGAAAAGTGTTTTCTTCTTTAATCACGTCGTCTTGAACTAGTTCCACAATTAAACAGATTTCTTCTCCTTCTTGGTTTCAATGATTTTTTTTTGATAACACAGCTAAAACCGCATGCTTGTGTAACATTTGGTGTCATAAATAAAATCAAAACGATGTCAGGGAAGAGCTAATGAAGGAAGTGCTGAGTAAATGTTTTCTTTAACTTGCATTCTCTCCCTTCCTCGCATGAAAAGAGAGATTCAGGCAGCCCAAATGTAGTTCTTAGCGAGAATAAAACTGTAGGTAATGAATTTATTGGAAGTCGAGGGCAAAGCCATAAAAGCAGATTAAGAACAGCACGCAAAGAACGTTTTTCTGCTTGTTTGTTTATTTTTATCATCTTCCAGGAGCTTACGCGTATTTAAAAAGACGGAAGCGATGAGATTTCACGGCATAAGTAAAGTGTAATAAAAGCTTGACTCCGTCATCTTTGTTTTATTTTGACTTCGTGTTGAACTTTCCGGCAATTTTTTCTTCGTTGTCTTAAACGAATTTGTAGAAAAGCAATTTCTATTTAGGTAATTGGATGAAACCATCCACTCGGGGGACTTTTTCAAGCATCTAAGCACCTAAAAATGTCAGAATCTTCTGAAAGTTTCAGAAACTTTAACAAGAAATGTGTAAGAAATCTCGTGTTTTTTCAGGCCGAAACTCTACCGACGTCTGTTTTAGGCAAACTTGTCGTTCCAGTTGAAGGTTGCTAGCCCATCGTGTGCTTTGAGGATGAATCATTAATAAAATCTTCTTTCACGCGGCCCTTCTCGGTCCAATTCACGTGTTTTCTTTATTAATTCCATTGATTAAATTTTTGGCTCTGCTTGAGTCTAATCAAGAGTGTTTTGGGACGGTTTATTGGAATGGAAAATCCAATCAAACAAACTCGATTATTTTCACATCACACGTTTTCGCCGTCCTTGTGCGACAAATGAAGGCAAGTGTTGACGGTTTTTAATGATAACAGTTGTTGTATCTCTCCGCATTTGTTTATGGATAAACAAAACGCTGTAAAAAGTCTGTTTTTGACAGAAACTTGCTTGCTGTAAATCTCGTTTTTCGAGCTTTCTGTAAAACTAAATGAAAAATGTTTGCCATCAGCAGATAAGCAAAACGACAATGTTTAATTTTAATTATCCCAGCGACGTTCTGAGAAGAAAATATTTTGTTTCTTTTTAACCCGACGCCATTACCTTTGAACGAGGTTGTTGAAAGCTGCTGCAAAGACTCAAGCAGAACTGAAAGCTTGTGGATAATTAAATTTCGTCTTAAAATCTCTTAGGCGGTCATTAATTCAATGTTCAAAAAGTGGGCAAACTAGACTTTGTTTGACTCTTGACGCCAGCCTTGGAATTTTCTCGTTTTTAGACCACACAATTTAGCATCCCAATCTCTGATGAAATTACAAAAGTTAATCTTTGTTTAAATTGCTTTTGACACTTTGCATCTTTGTTACTAATTGACCACGCTTCTGTTGGTTTCTACGAAGTTTATTCTTTCTACGTTCATTTAAAGCAAAAATGTTGTTGAAAGTCAAGGACTCGAGTTTGTGCTATCGACACACTTCCACGAAGTCATTTTTGATTGTAAGTGGAATTTGAAATGTCAATTATATCCTTCGGCGCATCGCCGTCAGTTTAACGAGATTAACTGATGACAAAGAACGTATCAGAAATTCTAATTAATTGGCAGACCTCGAGAGAAATTTCCCCATCAACAATGTCGTCGATTTAGAGCCGATTCTCAGCTTAATTGGAGTGCTTGCAAATCATTCCGCTATATTTTGAAAGAAGAATGCAAAGCTTGAGACTTGAACATTCAATCATTTATGACTCGTGACGTATGCTTCATTCCACTTTCTTGTGGCCTTGCCATGGAAGCATCTCTCGAGAATATCTTCCTGCTTTCCGTTTTCAATTGTCAGCGTCAATTTTACTCAAACTTCCAAGAAATAAATGAAGCCTTCAAAACCATTAAATATTAAAGCTTGATTGAGTACTTTGGTGCTTCTTGTTATTTTTCCTTCCACTCGAATCTTGTCAGAACATGAGAAAAAACTGAAATGATGAACGATGACGTTTTGGTGGATTTATTAAATTTACTTTAAAGCTTCAGTTCATGTCTGCAGCATAGAAGGTTTCGAGAAAGAAGCTTGATACGAGAGAAAGTGCACATTTCAGTTGTGCAATGTTAAGCTTGTTCGGTCTCGTTTCTATTGAAGAAAGCCCATTGAAGAGTTGAGTAAACATTACGGTTTGAACTCTCCCATCATTCAGTTTAAATCTAGTTAAACACCAAAATGATTTTTTTACGTTTACAAATTCATTAAAATCATATTACGAGTAAACGTTCATTTTTTAACATTGGCTCAGTTCTTGTGAAACTGGAACATCGTTCACCACATTTTTACGCTTTACTTTTGCATAATGCAACATTGTTTGAACACAAGGCTTTTTAAATATTTATTCAAAAACTTCAGTGCATCCCTGCAGGTACGCCAAGTTCTCTGGAAACTGGTTACAACTTCCGTTCAAGTTCGTTGAAAATGTGATCAGCAGCAAAGTTTCTGAAAAGACAACATAATTTAATTATGTTGAAGCACTCGTAACTGAAATGGAAAAACTTCAATCACGTTCTTTGCTTCTTACAAAGTTTTCTACTTCCCGTGTAAATTAATTTTCTTTAAGCTTACAATTTCTTACAAGCTTTGCTAACCGTCCTGCTAATGAAATTTAATCATTAGCGCTAAATGCAGTATAAAACACGACAAAAACCTGATTCCCGGTGTAGTTTCAAAATGAAATTGATAATAGTAACGTTGCTTCTAGTCAAGGCTAGTTCGTCTGCCACTGTTACTTGCAAAAGAAACATGACAAAGTATCGCAGCGATCAAGTTAAAGTTCTATTGAAATACAGACCAATCTTCACAATTTTAAGTTACTACGAACACTCAGCATTCAACAACAGTGTACACTATAGATTTGATCAAATTCCAGATCATCTCGCTTTGCCGATTTTTCTTACACCGGGTTTTGTGCAAGAAGACTTAAACATTTATTCATTCACGGTATTTAATGACTTCGAACTCATTGGATTCGATGCTGGAAAGCTAAATTTCTTAAAAATGGAAGACAATGCTGGTTCAAATACTACAGCTCGGAAAATTTTCTTGTGTACACCAAAAAAAAGAACAAGTGATGCCACAATTACTTTATTCCATGCCTGTAAAGTGGATATGCAAGCAAATGAAAACTTAAACGTAGAAAAAGCTTTGATACTTTTCATTTCAACGGCATCGGAAGCCCATGACCTAGAAATTATAAAAGATGTTGACGAAATTATTAAAAAGGCAGAAATGCATGACTTCAGGTTTGACGAGTTTGAAGGCACAGGCTTCAACATTTGGCCGGACATGGAATTCTACCTTATGGAGTGTCAAACAGTGTCAAAAATTTGGAAAAGAAACTTTTCTTTGTTAGCCGTTTTTATGTTTGCTGTGTTGTTTGTCGTGATTGGAAAGCTATCAAGTTCTTGTTTCAAAAAATAATCAAAAGAAGTGGAACATTTAATGTGGGTTTTTGTTGTGCTTACTAGTCACTAAATTGTTCTTGATTTGAGTGCTTAATGTTATCTCATAAATGTCATTGCTTTCAGCCATTTAGCTAATGCACCATTAAACGTAACAAAGAAAGAACAAATTTAAATCATGATTCATTAGTCTAAAAGGAAATTATTTTAATGAAGTCTTCACCAAAATCTTTCTGTTCAGTCTACTTAGTTTTTAGTAATCATTCAATCATGAATTTTTCTTGTATTCTGATTTTTCTTTGTTCAGCAAATGTTCACACTTATTGTGTCTTGTGATCGCAAAAGCTTTTTTTTGTCTGCAAAAAATCTGTATTGTCTGGTATTGCATTCTTTGCGTCAGATTTGTTCAAAAAATCATGGATAATCAACAATATCAACCAGTTAATGGTTTTCGGTTAACTACTCGATGGAAATGCATGTTTTGAAATTGAAAGAGTTTGAAGATCAAGACTTTTCTTTGTGTGAACATTTGCAGTTTTATTTAAACCAATGCCAAGAAAAACAACCAAAAGTTCCAAATTATTCAGTTTGAGTCGCAATCTTTTTTTCCGGAACTATTTTGCTTTTAGTTTTGGCAAAAAAAAATTCCACAACTTTTTAATAAGCTAAAAAGCGTGTAAAATTCAACACTGCAACCACTGTGCTGTCACAATATAATATGAGAAGAATTTTCATAGTGTTCAACATTAAATCACCTAATGCAGCAACCAAATTATCACTCAATTTGGTCATCGTTAGAATAGTAATTTCAAGAACGTTTTTCTACCATACAAACTCATGAGCTACTTTCTCAAAAGCATTCGAAATGATTGCCAGTAAAGTTTTCATTCTTATTTTTTTCTTTCCATCAAGTGCTTACGCTCTGGAAGTTCAGTGTCAGAACAAGAGCCGCTCGAAGCGCATAACTAATATCTGAAGACCTGGAAATTGGGTGGAGTTGTTTTCTTTGGAACTAGTTTTGCCCACAAAACTTTTGATGGTCAGCAGAACAACTCTATCGAACTGATACTTTGAATCGTATCAAATACGGAATCACTGTGCACACACAAAATTTTGCAGCAACTACAGGTGGCTTGTTATTCTGGAAATCTTTACGCAACATTTTTAGTCGTTCGTTTCTAGTCAGAAAATGAAAAACTTATCTTTTCACTTAAATTGGTAATTTCTTGACAAATCAACCAGAGTTCGTGTTGCTACGGGCCTGTCGTGTTGAAAAGCAACCATTCACGACGATCAATGCGTCTGTCAACATATAAAGTATTATGTGAAAGGATGCTTGCCACGAGAACAGCCTTCTGTTTCGATTTACCCAGTTTTTGTCGCAGTTGTTTTTGTGGCAATTGTTCTACTCGTTATTTTTACAAAGTTCATGCACAATTTTTTGACAGAAGAATGCTGATGAATGCATAAAGTATTGAAAATAAAATCTAATGAATTATATTACAAATAAAAAACTAGCTGATAGTAGATCTTTAAAAGAAACAACGACAGCATTCTAGGACTTAAAAAAATTACTTTAAGCTGTACGATCTATTCAAGTTTTAGATTTTATTTGCAAGACCATGAAAAAACAGCGCAAAGTGCAATTCTAATTAAAAGTTCAACCAATTATTGAAACCGTAATCCTTGATCAACGATATCGAATCCAGCACTCCATGCCCAAACGGGCAGTCAGGATAAAGTTTCTCGCAGTTGACGTTGTTCAACCCGGCCTTTCGAGCTAGTCGAAAGTCGTCGTGAAGCTTTTCGTGACGACCGGGAGTGAAAAATAGTTGAAGCAGTTCACCAATAAGTCCGTTGTGGTTTACTGGAGTTTCAGCGACTTCACAAATGCTTCGCAACAGACATTCATGTCCGTTTTTGCCTTCTTTCTCTAAGATTTCTTCAATAACCTCGTAAGCAATTTTTCTGGAAGAATCTGACACAAAACTTGGTTCTCCACCGTCGAAACTACGCTGTCGACCAGGCACACTGCTGTAAATTGTCGTGATGTTTGGTGGCACGTCGTATTGAAACTGAAGGTTCCTGATAGCATTGCAATTCATGAAAGATTCCGTATCGACAGGACCGAGATAACCAGCTGAAATGGAGAATAAAGTAATTGTGAATCTTCGAACCAATTGCAAGAAATCTTACGGACAAACTTCATAATTCCCCCGCCGGGAAAAATTAAAAATCTCTTTTGTCGGTGCAAAACTTCATCGCGATGCGATTTGTTAACTAGATTCGTCTTTGCTGCTAAAGTTGAACTTAAAAATGTGATTGGAATAAAAAGTATTGATAAAAAATTAGAAACCAGCATTTTGACTGCCTTGCCACTCGGTTGATTTTGTACTGACAGTGTTCAAGTAGTTTTTAAATTGTTGAACTACATTTATGTTGATTCAGAAACTGTTCTTGAATGCCTCACATGGAATGGCTTACATTCACTGGTCACTTTTTTGAGTTTATTTTATCAATTTCTCATCAACAATTGGTGTGAAAATTTCTTCTGTAAACTCGATTCATGAACTCTGTTAGACGTTGAATCATTTTAAACCACCTAAATTTGTGATCTCTCTGTGCAAAAGAGGTATCAAAGAACACTTTAATTCGATCAAACTGCAAAATAATCAATACGTTAAGAATATTTCGGTAAACAAAAGTGTGTGGAATCGAAAGTCGAAGAAAAAACAAGAAAAATCGGGGCAATTTGTGTTGATCTTTTTAATTAGCACATTTATTGTCTCAGATTAGAAGTTGAAAAAATTCCCAAATTTGTATTCTTTGATCAGTGAAATAGAGTCCAACATTCCGTGGCCGAAGGGGCAGTCGGGAAATAGTTTTTCACAGTTCACGTTGTTCAAGCCGGCCTTTTGTGCATGTGTGTAGTCTGGCGACAGCACTTCGTGACGTCCGGGAGTGAAAAATAGTTGAAGCAGTTCGCCAACAAGCCCATTATGACTGACTGGAGTTTCAGCGACTTCACAGATCGTTCGAAGCAGACATTCATGACCGTTTTTACCTTCCCTAGAAATCACTAAGTTATAAAATTGTTCATTGAATGAGTTTGTGTCTTACTTGTTCAAAATATCTTCAACGACGTTGTAAGCGATCTCTCGAGACTTGTCAGGCTTGTACTCAACTTCGGGACCACCATCGAAGCTTCTGCTTCCTGCCGGATTTAAAAATCCAGGCCATGACGTGGAATTTTTTACAATGTTTGGTGGTAGTTCGTACTGAAACTGAAGATTGCGCATGCAGTTGATGCTCTGCCAAGCCGGGCTTTAAAAGAATGAAAAACAGAAAATTCATAAATAGTTTTCATGAAATTCATCAAAATTACATGTCAATCGGCCCTACAAATCCAGGTACGAATTTAAGAATTCCACCGTTCGGTGTGAAGACTAAAAATCTCTTGTTTCTGCTTAAAACTTCATCCGTGTTGTTTGCACTGTTTTCACGATTCACGACCGAAGTTGATGCAAAAATCTCACAAATCAAAAGCGCAAGCACGAAAGTCATGAATTTTATAATTATCATGTCGATTCGATGCGTTGGGTTTGATATCTGAAGAACGACTAAGCATTTTTCTTATTTTCTAAGACAAAACCGTTGATTAATTAACAATTTTCTGCTCTAATTCTAAACTTTTGTTAATTGCCTTGAAACAGTTTTAAAATTTAACGGTTTTTCAGAATTCAAACTTAACGGATTTGAGTTGCTAAACATTGCTACTCGAGCGCTGGCGTCAGTTTTACTAAATCTTCACTTCAGAGAGTTTAGAATTTCTATCGAGATTTATTAGTTCCCGTTTATTGTGCCAAAAAGTGTTTCGGGATATCATGAGTGCATCCTTAAGTGTCAGCGCGGAGAACCTGACCAACGAAGCGGTAACATTCAGTTCCTAAGGCCTCGCTGTGATTTGTTGATATTCGCTTCTCGACGCCCGAATTTCATGTTTTGCCCGCAATTATCTGTAAACTCAGTGAAAACACAAACTCCAGTAGCATTGTTCAGCTCATCTAGCACCGTTGATCATAATCACGCCCGTCATAAAGAGAAACTACGGCGAAATTCCCATGAACAGGGCGATTGTTTCAATTAACTTGTGCGATGACTAATGCGAGCGTGAACTCATTTTTTCAGAGTAACGATGGGAGTTCCACTTCGATGTGCTTAGAGCTCGCTTTAGAAGGCGAGCGACTGTGTAAATCCGGTGACTGCAGGGCTGGCGTTGCCTTTTTCCAGGTGAGATCCGCGATGTTCAAGGACCGACGAAGGATAAAAATTTCGAATCTATTTTTAGGCTGCGATCCAGTCCGGGACAGACGACCTGCGAACATTGTCAGCGATCTACAGCCAGCTCGGAAATGCCTACTTCTACCTTGGTGACTACACAAAAGCAATGCAGTACCACAAACTCGACTTGACACTAGCGCGGTCAATGAACGACAGGCTCGGCGAAGCAAAGTCATCTGGAAACTTGGGCAACACCTTGAAGGTCATGGGCAAGTTCGACGAGGCGGCGCTTTGTTGTGAACGACACTTGACCATTGCGCGGCAGTTAGGAGATCGACTTAGCGAGGGCAGAGCCTTGTACAACTTGGGAAATGTTTACCACGCGAAAGGAAAGCAACTCGGTCAGAAGGAAGGCGCCGGTGACTACTCAGAGGAAGTAAAAAACTCGCTCATGAAAGCTGTTGACTTTTACCAGCAGAACCTCAGCCTCATGCGTGACATCGGAGACCGGTCAGCTCAAGGAAGGTCGTGCGGAAACCTCGGCAACACTTATTACCTTCTTGGTGACTTCGGCGCAGCTATAGAACACCACCAAGAGCGACTGAGAATCGCAAGAGAATTCGGAGACAAAGCAGCAGAACGACGCGCCAACAGCAACTTAGGAAACTCACACATCTTTCTTGGACAATTTGAGCTTGCAGCTGATCACTACAAGTGAGTTCACTTTGTTGTTGTCTCACTCGATGCTGATTCAATTTATTTTTAGGAAAACTCTTTCGCTTGCGATGGAACTCGGCGAGCGAGCAGTTGAAGCACAAGCTTGCTACAGCTTGGGTAACACTTACACACTGCTTCGTGACTTCCCAACAGCCATCGACTTTCACAACCGTCACTTGGCGATTGCAAAGGAACTTGGCGACAAGATTGGAGAAGCGCGTGCCTGTTGGTCTCTCGGAAACGCGAACGCCGCGATTGGAATACACGAGGTCGCACTTAGATATGCTCAAATGCACCTTTTCTTGGCTAAGGAACTGGGAGATCCGATTGGAGAGACAACCGCTCGTATAAACATCGCTGACTTGAAGAAGGTTCTAAATGTGCCTGACTCACAGTCTGACACGGAGTCGATTGCGGAACTTCAACAGAAGCTGATCAAGAATGCTCAAAACAACACAACAACATCGTCCACGACATCCGGTAACAGCCGACTTCACCGCTTGCGTCGCCAGTCGATGGAGCAGCTGGACCTTATTAAGCTGACACCGGATGGCAAGAAGCAACAGTCAGTTGACCTTGAGCACTTGCCTAGTTCACTGCGCAACAATGAAAACTACCCGGGCAAGCCGGCGAAGGAAGAAGATTTCTTCGAAATGTTATCGCGAACACAAAGCAAGCGTATGGATGACCAGAGATGCACGCTTAAAGCACCCGGAAGTAAAGTTGAAAAAGACCGAAAGCCACTTGTAACGCAGAACAACAACAAGGAGAACAACTTGCTGGACATCATCGCCGACTTCCAAACAGAGAGAATGAACGAGCAGCGATGCGAGCTGTTACCAGGCTGGAAGCGTTCTGATAAGAATGCAGCACCGCTGCTTGCCGAAGCCGTTGGAAGCAACAAATCGGAGCCAGATGAGCCTTTCTTCGACATGGTGATGCGTTGCCAGGAGTCGAGATACGATGAACAGCGGTCGGAACTACCAAAGAACAGTGTTGTGCATGACGTTGAGACGAACGAGGCGGTCGCAGTGCCAGTTAGGAACCAGCCAAACCCGAGAAGCACGCTTCCCGATGAAGACTTCTTCTCGCTCATCATGAGAGTCCAAGGCGGTCGCATGGAGGACCAGCGAGCTACTGTACCTTTGCACAAGCCAGCCCAGCCGAAAAGCGACAAATAAAGTGGTTTAAGTGCCAGTTTCTGTTCTCTACAATTAGAAGATCCAAAAATTCTTATGAAATTTCATACCAAGGTAGCAAGTGAAAACGGATATTCATTAAAACTCAAAAGATAAACTCCCAAAAATCGGGTGTGTACGTAATTTACTATAAAAAATAACTTTCGAACGAAAATTCTCAAGAAGCAGCAAAGATACTCCGAAGAAAACAATCAATACATCACTTGCGTACAATCCCCAACACTTCCAGTAGAAATAAATTTGCGTTTCTATTTATTAAACCAGCTAAGAACAAACAAATCGATGTGCAAGACCTTAACTTACCAAAAATATTAGATTTTTGATCAAATTTACTAAAGCTTTAAACTTTAAGGAAAACTAACAACAACCACAATTCTCAAAGGAAGAATCCGTCAGTAATTAAATTCCGAGTCGCCCACTTGAGGTATTCACGGGGTCGATGCATTCATTTATAGTTGACTAGCAGGCAGTCTCTTAACAAGAACGTTTGAAATATATTTTTGATGAAGAAAAAAACTTGATATTAAGAGAAATCCACAAAACTTTAAGCCAACTTTGATCCATGAGAAACTTTCCAACTTTTATGCATTTAACTAACAAACTTTATGCCAGATTAGAAAATTCCATTGACATTTACTTCAAGAACTAATTTACATTAAGTAATTAACAAAGATTAGTGTTTACAACTTGTAGCTCTTAACAAGAAGTCGTTACGAAGAAGCAAACTTCGCTCGTTCACTATCGTTCAGATTAGTTGCTAGCTTGAAAAAAAACAAAAATGTCCAAAATTTATTGAAGGCAGAAACTTTCACACTTTCCTTGAATAAAGAGAAATAATTTATAAAATAAACAGCGTTTATGAGTACCTCGATGATTTTCAGATTATTCAAAACTTATAAAATAAATCTTCTTCGGAAATTGAATTCCAATTTCTTGCGCGATCGCCTGTGGACGTTTAATCGTGAGATCTTTTCCTTCTCTCATCCGGAGTGCGCTTGTTTTGATAAATTTATCATCAATGCACCGATAAATAACACCTTTTTAATCGACGAAGGGATTTTAAATTTAAACAAATCGCTGCAGATAAATGAGAACATCATAAGGCTGAGATCAGGAATGTAACCAGGTGATGGAAGATATTTTTGTGTGACTTTATCGAGTAAATCTTAAGAAAAGTTTTATTCAACTGTGGAGTGGCGTGGAGTCAATAATAATTAAAGTTTATTTCAATTTGTGAGTTATTGCCAGGAGTGATACATGGGTGATAGAAATTTGATGGCACGTTAATCTGATGAGCGTGGAGTCAATAGTTGAGTTGCCATTCAACGGTTTAAAGCTTGAAACAATGAAGTATTTTGAAAGCACGTATAACTTGATGAAATTCAAATATTTTGAACGCAGCAGAAGATTTAAAATTGAATTAACAGAAGATTAACGTCAGTGAACTAAATGAAATCCTCAAGAGAATTGAATAATTAGCTATGTTCACACTCTAATACCGCTAAAGTCTTGTTTACACTTTGAAAGCTTACATCCGAAATTTTCATAAAAGCTCAAAGCTTTTGCTCAACTCTTTCACATTCTTGGCGAAGTTTAAGAACACTGTTTACCACTCCTTATGACTCCACTGCCTTCCTATCTCAACCTTTTCATTTACTTCTTGCCACGATTTGTTTATTTGTTTGAAACTGTTTTATGAACAACAAATAAAGATTCTTCATCAGTCTCAGAGGCACAAAAAGAGTTTTAAATCTGTTTATTCATCTGCTTATCGCGTGTAAATCATGTTTTCTCTCGCTCGAAATTGGATTTATGCTTTCGCGAATTTATTGATTTTTGCTTTCTGGAACTGAAAACATATTCACTTCAAAATATATTTCATTCCGTTTATTATTCTCATGTAATTATTTGTTTTTACAATCATTCCATTTCCCTTGCCTCTTCGCTTTGTTCGTCAAGCGATGCCTGTGCAATCTTTTCAATTTTCTCAGTTTTTGATTACGTTTCAACGACGCGGAATATTTGCGAAGCGATTGTCGAAACAGAAATAAATAATTTATAGCGCGCGAAGTGAATCTGGCTTTAAGTGATTAAATGATAAAGTGCGTGGTGAAGTATGCAATTTCCAGAACTTTTATCGCGTTGCTTGGGCGGAATGCATTTTGCGAACAATATGGATTGCAGGAACAGCATTTTGAACTTGCCTTCTTTGCTGTTCATGCACTCAAGATGCGCGCATTGTTAGGTTTCTTAGAATTCCCTTCGCTTGCAGATTGGATGCTTTGGTTGCGCTTCTTGCTTTTTTATTGTTTGTGGACGAGATTCCATTTTTAATTCGATTTAAAAATGCTTCGCTGCGAAAAGGGGATTGTTGTGCAAGAATTCTTACCTTTTTCGGGATGTGCGCGAGAGATTCATCGATTGACCGAATGGCCGAAACGCAGAAATTGAGAAACAATGTTTTAGGTCCGCTCGATTGTGGAATAGAAATCCTCGTAAAAATATTTTGTTAATTGGTTGAAAATTCTGTTCTTCGAAAATCGATTCGGGATGGACAAGATTCGGTTGAGTTTTTACATTCCAGGATTTAAAAGTGGCTTTCGGGCTTCTTGTCCGCTAAACTTTCAATCTAGATGCTATCCAACAATGAACGATTTTCTCAGATTTTTTTTTGTTGTCCGATAAATCGATTCTCCAAATTTCCGGTTAAAATGTGTTACAATTCAAGCAGCATAACTTTTTATAAACAGAAATGTGAGCAAATGCAAATTTTTGTCGTCTCTGTGTTCGTCTTTCTCCGTTTTATTTCGATGGTTTAAGAAGAAATCCGTCGACATAGAAGTTTTCTGATAATTCTTAATTGGCCACCTCTTAGAAAATGAAGAAAACAGAATGAAGAAGGCAAGTGGATTGGTGGCATATGAATATTTAAAGGTTGAAGGTTGGTTCTATGAACTGCATCAATTAAAGATGATAGAACTTAAGAAAATTTAAACTGTGTTTGAACAAACATCTAAATTCAATGTCAGAACTTCTAGAGCTAGAACGAAAGAACCAAAACAATTAGAAATCATGATTTTAGAAGTTCTATATGTTCCAGTAGTTTCTCTAGACATCAATCTCTAGACGTTATGAGTTTAGACATTTTTCAACAAAAATCCTGGATGTAGTCATTGTGTCTTTAGTCATTAAGACTTTCGTTCAACTTTTATCGTTTCAAATCACTGTTGAACTTCAAATAATTTCCAAACTAACAACAAAGAATCCATTCAATTCCCCAAAATTGCAAGAATGTCAATTTTGGTAGCTTCAAATTTCAATTCACTAGAAACCCTGATCGTCTTCTCATCGCAATGGCCCCACTGTCCATTAACCTACCTGGTCGTGACGAATTCATCTCGTCGTGTGTGAATTTCATTCAAAAAATCTCCGCGAGAATAAAACATAAATCAACAAAGATTTGTTTTGCTACTTGTGAATTTTGCTGCTTGTGCAGTTTTTGGGACGAAATTTCTTTTTCATCCGTTCGGTCGGTGCCTCTAATTAAAAGGTATTTCGGGTTAATTAAGAAGTGATCTATTGTCAATACGAGCTGGCGTGAGAGAATGGATATGGCAAACTTCAGGTAGCGGCCGTCTTATTCTTTAGCTACCGTTGGACGTTATCAATTTTGATCTTTTTCACAAAAACAAGGCAAAAAATAGTTTTTAGGGTTCAAACATTTCTTGAAATTGATTTTTCACATTTTATTTATAATTTATACACGGTTTGCTTGCTACTCTTGCTTTAGTGCTGACATAGTACAAAGTAGTTTTCACCTTCAATCCAAATGATTTTGACTTTGACAAACTAATTTTGAAAACAATTGCTCCATCGATAAATATGTTCGCGATCTCATGACTGTGAAGACATTTTTAAATAATTTTAAATGCATTTCCACTTCTTTTCTGCCACAGTTCGATTTTTCTGTAAATTGCTTTGAGTTTTATCCCAAACATTGAAAAATTGTGAATTTTATTATGACATCTTACACTTTTTCTACTGTTTAACCATTGACATTCAGTTACTGGTGCATTGTGTACACTTACAAGTCCTTTGAACGCTTTTTATCTTGAATAATCAATTCTACAATGGATTCAAGATGAAGATGGGAAAAGTGGTCCCGAGAACGGCTCCTTCTTATCAATCACAAAATTTACATCCCAGTGTCAACGTCTAGAAGACTTGAACCGATTATTTGCTAGATTTCTCGAAGTATAGTGAAACTGTCTGCTAGTTTATACAATTTTCTTAACTTTTCATGATTAATACTGACTCGACCGAAACTATTGCATAAAATCTTGATTTTCTATTCTCCTTAATGGCTCCGTTGGACCGATCTACTGTCGCCCCAGCAAAGCCATTAAGAACAAACCTTAATAAAGCTCCATACACGAGCTCATGTTGTGCATTTCTTCGAGTGCATGAGAGTGCGATGGCGTCATGTCTGACTCGCTGCTATTTGGTGTGTGGACTTCGGTTGATGTGTACGAGGTGAGATTCTGAGGGCAATTGGGGTTCTGCAAGCTTCCGTCTTGTCGCATCACATTTCTGCGCCACTTGGCACGCGCATTTTGAAACCAAACCTGTGGGAAAAGAAAGTTGAAGATGGGGCAAAAAAAAGGTTCAACGTGAAATCTACCTGAAGAACCCTTTTGGACAGCCCCGTTTTCTGGGCGAGTTGTTTGAGATCCTTCGCATCGGGATTCTGATTTATTGCGAAATAAGACTTCATCGTTCTCAGCTGGTGGTGCTTGAACGACGTTCTCATCCTTTTGTTGCGGCTATTTGGCGTCATTGCACCGCCTGACCTCGGCGATTGGCTGCCATCGTACGACGACATGTCCATGCTGCCTTGATTCAGCTCCGATGCGTTTAAAAGTTCTGGGAACAAATTTTCTTCAATTAAATTGAGAAAATTTTCAAAAAAGTTTGTCAAATATTTGCTGGAAATCGTATCGGAAATTAACAAATTTTCAATAAGTCTTGTTAAAATGTTCGCGCATTGCAAACACGAATGCTTTGAGGCAAAAGTGTGTTCAATTGTCATTCCGCAAAATTGAAATGCAAACAATCTCCAGCACAAGCGCGTTCAAGAATGCAAATAAAGAATTGTTTTCGAAATTTTTCTTTTGTTTAAATCTGGATTTATTTATTTTAACAGCGCTTTGTGATGAGGGAAAATATTGAAAAATAAATAACAATGACATCGATTCGATTGCACAATGCACATTATGCATATTGTAATATTTTTTGGTGGATTAACAAACTCAGGGATTTTAAAAATGTTGGAGAAACGTTGTTAAAAATAAACGAAATGTTTTGCAGCTAATTAAACAGAAGTAAATTAGTAACAATGTAACGCATTCGATAAAATTGGACCAAGAATGTGTGTGAGAGTTATAAATATGGCTTAATTTGACACTATGACTTTTAATTCGGCTGCTATTAAGTTGTGAAAATTCTTATCGTTGAAACAATTGCAAATTTTTCTAAAAACAAGATTTTTAAATGGAACATCACAATGTCTTACACCGATTAGAACTTCATGGAAAACAACGTTTCATCAATTTTGTTCCATGAAGTAAGCTTATCAGTTTGCTTTTGATGAAAAATCGACAAAATTTATAACGATAAAAAAACTTCCAAAATGTTTATTCCGTCCAAAATTTAATTTCATCGATTTTCAACATGTGCCCTGACCAAATTTTCCCTTTAATCAACGGTAAAACACAACGATTCAAAGATTGAACAAAACGCACTTTCAATAACAAGTTTTGCTTTTGTCTCGTCTGGCGAAACAAGAAAACAAAATTTTTGTCACACCGAAGCAGTTTTGATCTGTAAACTTGAGATAAGCGCAATTTTCAGTGAAAAATTTCACCCTGCGTTTAATAATTTTGACAAAAATTGCCAACAAAGGCGACATGAAGAAGAAAATTAAAGGGAGAAGAATGGAATAAGAGATCCTTGTGATGTGGTGCGTCGTAAAATAAATTCAAGAAGCCATCCCAGTTGTTCGTTTTTGCCTGTTTTATCTCGAATCTCTTGATGCAATTTCATGAAAAATGTGATAAGCACCTAAAAGTCACGTAAACACAAACACGGGCGCTGCTAAGCATTTCTCACATTTCGCTTTCGATTTTTTCCAAGCAAAATCTCTTTTCAAAGAAGGGTTTTGTGCGCTAAGTGGATGAAAACATCATGTTCAAGGGACTTATGCTGGCAATCAGCACATTTCCTTTGTCTCCGTAACGATCCTTCTCGCCGTTAATTAAAACAAATCGATAAAAAATATTCCCATACGACTCACCTAATCGCAGTGTTCCATCGTGGCTGAGATGATGTTCAGGTGGACCATCAGAATTGGTTATGATCGTTTCGTCCGTTTGAAGGATTTTTCTCTTTCGTGGTCGGCCCTTTTGTTGTGTAGTTGACGGAAAGTAGGGGATTTGTTGGAGTGGAATGCTTGCTGCTTCACTGGAAGGTCAAAAAATGTTTTGTTAAGGAAAATTATTAAACATAAGTCTTGCAACCTCGTCACTGCATGTTGGATTTGGACGTTGTATTTTGATATCAAAGCTCAAGAATTTTTGAATGCATATAACATTTTCAAGTCTATATCAGTTCATTTGACAGAAACTAAACTTGCACATTCTACGTCTCGACAACTCAACACCAGGACAAAACTTACAGTTGCAGCTCTGTTTCGTAGTGTTCACAGCAAAAAACGCGTCCACCTCTGATGCCGGCAGTGTCACCGGCTGACAAAGGCAGTCCACACAGCGCACAGGAAAAGCAGTTGACGTGGAAAATCAAATCACGAGCTCGCATCACCAGATCCGACGAACAAATGCCAGCACCGCAACGGGCACACCGACGAACGGAAAAAATTCTGAAAGGAAAGTAAAAAAACTCTCCGTTATTTCAAATGTCCTTGGAAGCTTGAATCGAAAGCGGAATTGACGAATAAAATGTCACCTGCCACCGGTCGAAGCCATCTTTTAGCTTCTTCATCGTCGCGATATCCCCAAACTCCAATTATTTCTGTTTTCTCCCTTTGTAAAGGTTATTTGCACATAATTATGATCCACGAAAAAAGCAAACTCGGATGCCCAAAAATAGCAACACAAGGAAGCCGTGGATGAACATCACTCAAACGAAATGAAAACAACTGTCATCATCATCATCATCATCATCAGGCTGAGGTGAGTGTAGTCGAGGTTCAAAACAACTGTCATCACATTTTATGATCAATTTTTATGATGTGCCTTCCAGTTGCCATTGAATCGAACGCAACGCCAATTGTTTTCGATTTTCGATGTCATCTTGGTTTCGATTCTGGTGACGCGAATTTATTTCCTTCAATGAAAGTCGTCGCAATGGAGAAGTTTTTTTGTGGAACGCAAAGCAATGAAACTGTCACATTCGTTTGTTTTTGACGTGACTGGGCTGACTCGGTGACGTTAGCAAAAAAATATTGCTTCTTCTGTCGTTCAATGCTGTCAAACTCTGTTTTGCATTAATCTCTTTGAGTGAATCTTATGAATAAAACTCCGCAAGTCAGATTTTCTTTCTTATTGCTTTCTTAATGTCATTGAAAAGGAGATTTCGAGAAATCGGAACAAAGATTTCTAGCAAACTAGATTCATTTTCAAACTTAAAATTTATTTTTTGTTCGAAGAATCTGTCAGTGAAACTTTTTCTAAATTTAAATTTAAATGGAAATCTTATTCCCATTTCCATAAAAAGTTCGCTCTGCCTTCATTGAAATATTTTTCACCATTTTCGAAAAGGATGGAAAAATTCCTGTTTTATCATCTCCATCAAGTTCATTTTCGCATGCTGAATCTTCCGGGGGAAATTTTCATCTCTCCATGTTGGTTTTTCTCATCATCGATGCCATTTTTGTGGCAACAGAATGAAATGTTTCACAATTTTGCATTTTGTCTTATCAAATAAGGTGAATTCAAATGCATTTGGTGATGTTTGGCTTCGGTGCATTTACGACGAAGAGTTTTCCGTTCAAGAGTTCATAGGGCAGGGGTATGTGGTATTGAATTATAGCTTTTTAGTTCAGACTTAAATATTTAATTCAAAATTGTAAGGACGATGATTCAAATGTTTTAAACTTTACCGAGTTTTGAAAGTTTATTTAAAAAAAAATCGATGAGAAATTCCCCAACTTTCCAGAAGTTTAAAGCAAACAAATCTTTAAAGTTCTTGAAAGTTGAGGAATTTCTCATCGATTTTTTTTAATTCTTTACAAAGATACCATTTGAAGTTTTATTTCAGCTGTCATCCTGTGTTTTTGAATAAATGTTTTACGTTGCACATGACATGGCCACCGTTCACAGCCCTTTAGGCCTATTTTAGGGACATTTCCATATGAATACAGATCAGTTTGCTAAACGTTTTCCCTGGCAACACGGTCCCATTTATGTATATTTGGAGATGCAAAGTCGTTGCAGGCAATTGCTTGTTACATGGCATTCCTCTGCACCTTGGATTCCTAGAAATCTCGGACACATTTTTTCTCACAGTTTTGAGACTTTTCCTACTGGGATTCAGTTTTTCATCGCAGAATTTCTTTTTATTTCTTTTTCTTATGCGTACAATTTTTTTTTAAAACAAACAAATTTTCTTATCTGTTATTTTTGTTCGCTTTGCACCAATTCCGTTTCCTTGCAAAACAAGTTTCCAGCCGGGCTTCGCATTGTTTTGAGATGTCTCGCGTTTTTTTCATTCAATTTCACTTCTTTTTTGCCAATGTCGAAAAAAACAACAGCAACGAATTTAAAACACACAAAAGACCCATTTCGGTGGAAAAAGAGAAACGCAGGCAGTTGATGCGAAATAAAGATTCGTCCACCAAAATGGTTAAATGTTTAACAATTCCAGCGTTGTGGACAAGAAGAAAAACTCGCAACAATGAAAATTGATTTGCAAGCTTCGTCTCAAAATGGAAGCGATGCATTATCAATCATAAAACTTTCTTGAGATTTCCCTCGAATTATGAGTCGAGATCCGGAAAATCGTGAGTGCACCGATGGCAACCGAATTTTAAATAATATTTTGGGTGTCTGTGCTACGCAATGAAAAAAAAATCATTTTGCCATCTCCGCTCAATCGAGCTGGTTCTTTTTCGTTTCAAACAGAGCCATTTCCATGCTGTTCGTAAGCAGCACAAAGCTCCAAGAAGAAAACACGTAATTGGTTGGAGAAAAATCTCAAGCATTTTAATTTATTTTTAAATGAAAACAAATGATGAATTTTTGATACGTTCTTCCATCTTCTCGTTTATTCACTTTTCTCTCTCCATCATTGCCTTTGAATGGTTATGATAATTGCTGATGCTTCTTAAATGAAACAATTTAAAAAGCTCTTAAGCATTCTGCAATTTCTAAATGGGTGCTGCTTGGGTGCTTTTAAGGGTAAATTTAAATTCTGCGAGGTTGGCGAAGTTTGCGGCTAAAGAAGTTGAATGAAAAAAGTTGGAACCTTGAGTGATTGAATGAATTTTCTGTTGGGAAAACACCAAACAAGACTCTAAGCATTGAAGATCATATTGAAAAGCTGAACTTTAGAATATAAACTTGTAGGTTTTGAACCATCGATATCTTTTTTTAAGGACTCGATGTTTTGAATTCAAACTCAAAAGCTTCAAAAATTACATTTTTAAGTATCTGTTAAACATACTTAAGATTCTTTAAGAAGATATTTGAGAGACCACAGATTACATTGAAGCTACAAATTACATGTTTTACGCGTCATTTAAATTCCTGCTGAACTTTCTCAACAAACTAAAACTCAAGCTGACCACTAACTCTAGTTAACTCATGTTATTAAAACATTACGACCATCAAGTCTTTCATTCAGCCAGCATTTTAAACGACTTTATGGTGCACTTAAAAGCGTTTATGCAAATGCAAAAGCAATATTTATCCACCATAAATCAGTTACCCTAAAGCATAAATAATAAACCAAAAAGGCATTAAGTCAACTGCATGTAAATGCAGTTCGCATCACCACTTGCGATGCACTTTGTGTTCTGCGAAGGCCTTGAAATGGGAAAAAAAAACTTTGCGTTTCTCGCTTTCGTACAATGAAGGGAAAACTGGCTGAGCGTCAGCTTAGTAGGAAAGCTCTAGAGCATAATTTAATTCCCTAGAGTTATGCTCTGCACATCAGTGATGGAAAAACAAATTATTTTCATTAGAGCCTCGAGCGTTGATAAAAAACGGAGTAAAATGTTCACTTCAGCTTGTACACGAAGCGATTTGGAGGCGAAAAGAAGGAAAGGAAACATTCCGGCTACCGCATTTCATAAACTCTTGCAGCAATTAGTACAAGGCAAGCTCGGAGCGTCGTGTTTCATGTGCTTGCTGGAACTTAGCGAAGCCTTCATTATTCCGTTTTCATGTACTCCCCGGTGCGCCTAGGCTTTTCTGAACAAATTGCGAATATTTTTTGACTCGTTAACGCGTCTCATGTAACGCTTCGGAACCAATAGGCAGAAGATTTAATTTGAGGCTCAATTTTAGAGCACTTCTCGATAGCCACAACTCGAAACATGCAATTTGCTTTGACCACAAACGCAACTCACCTATAATAATCCTCTTTGCAGTATATCAGCCCGTCTCTCGAGTAGCAGCTGAGCTCCGAATCCAAATTTTGTGAACATCGACAGCATCGAAGGCAGTTCACGTGCCAGGCCTGGTCGGCTGTTAAGAGGTAATAGCTATGTTGCAAAGGAACGATTAAAAGCTTAATTGAGAGGGTTTGAGGTTTGCAATGATACAAGATTTGATTATGGAAATCATGAATGCATCAACATTTATCCTTGAACACTAGTTTCAAGTGACTTACCGATCTCGGATTTGTGTCCCGCACCCGGAACACTTCTCAGGTGTTTGTTGCTCTTGACTGTTCAAATCCTTCAACATTTCCACCTCAAAATCTCAGAAAAACCACGAAACTTCCCACTTCACGCCGCAAATTGCACCATCGAAGGAACCACAGTCAAATCGCCGTTCATTTCCAACTCTCCTGCAACATGGGAAGAAAGGAAAGAAACGCATACGAGTTAAGTTACGTGCCAAGCCGTTGTTGCAGCCACTGATTAATTTGCAATTAATTATTATCACATTAACACGAAATTGTCTCGAAGCATCTCGTACGTGTGTGTTTATCAGTCGGTAATGGAGAAAACGCAAGTCTCAAAGCCCGTTTCGTAATTGAATTATAACATACAACACCAGTTGCGTTTAATTGCGCTTAATGAAGAATTAATAAACGGTTATTATGCTGTCGAATAGCGCAGCATAAAAATATGATTAAGTTATGAAATAATTGAGCGCTATTTTTGTGTCGTGTACATGCTTATGACGGCCTCCAAAGGACCAATGAGATGACAAAAATTTGTCACAAAAAGTCCGAAACTGGAGAGAGAGAACACGACCACAATTGGCCTGATTAGACGGAGGCGCACATTATGGTCTCAACGAAAGACAAATTAGTTCAATGATAAATAAAGATAATGCGTTGAATTGAGAAAAGGCAGAAAAATCAAAAAAAAAATCAAAAGAAAAATTACACAAAAGCCGATTAAACGGTAGTCTTGTCGTCAGACGTTTGTTCCAACATGTAATAATAACTTTACGTCGAGGGTTTGTACGAAAGTTTTGACTGCTTTTTTTTATTTCAAGGAAAGACTTCAAAACTGTCTTAAAGGAGATAAAAAGATGTTTAAAGATTTCAATCTTGTTTTAAGGACTAAATTTTTGTACGTGCCCCAGTCAAGCATTTTGCTAGCAACTAGGTACATAGTTGTTTGTTTTGCTTTTTAATAATTTTACTTTTCATTTTCTTGTCTTCTCACATTCTTGATATCTGATAGACATTTTCAATCGTCTAGTCTTGGCATTGCGTGTGTTGTTGTTTTCAAGCTGAAGGAAAATTTAGAAAACATTATTTGTAATTAAAGGACACTTCATCACTGTGGATTCGAATTTTCTAGGATTCGAACATTTGAAATTAAAAGCCACAAAGTTTTTCTTATAAATAAAAAGTACTAATATGGTTTGCATTTCAAACCTTCGCCATTTTCTATCCTTTTTTCACTTGTAGTTAAACTTAAATCGATGTTTTATGTTTTTTTTTATTTTATTTTTCGTTAAAAACTTCTTTCAACTCTTTCGTTCCCCACCAGAAAAGCATTTTTCTTTGTTTTCTTTTCTTCCATTCTTCTTTGTTTCGTCATAAACCACATCGCGAGACAATCATTTAAATTTCTCGTATGAAAATTCAATTATTTTACATTTACGTTCAATTATGTTGTGTGGCGCGAGTATGCACTGAGCATGATTCAACAATTCCCAACAATTGCTCTATTAATTTGATGCTGGCTGAACAGCTTCTGTGTGCTGTCAAAAGGTTAAAAATTCCAACTATTAACCACAACACTTAATAGATTTGTTGAGTGTGATCAAAACCCAATTAAAACATCAAGCGGGTGAGTGAAAAGGAATTAAAAACATGAAAATCTAATTAATTTAACAAACGATCAGCAATTTATTGGATTTTAATTATTTAAATGAGATAGATATCGACACCAGTTACTAGTTTTCTCTCTTTTTACTCCTATTTCAGTGCCTCCAAGCACGATGTGAGAAAACCGTTAGCTGTAGGTATTGTTTCAATGTTAATTTGCCATGTAATGTTAATCGATTAAAAGTAAACAAGACGAAGCAACAAAACGTGATTGAACAAACGAGGAAACACAAATCTGATACGCAACAGGTTCATCACGATAAGTAATTAACAAGTAACGTTCGCTATCAGTTTCAATCATTAAATGAAATAAATAGCAGAGATAACTGGGTGGGCAGATGACTAGACGTTAAACAAAAAAATTGAACTGATTTTAAGGAAAAATTTAATTTGGAAGCGTATAAATCAAACTCGCGATGATTAAAGTTTTTTTGAAACGTGAAACAAAAGGCTTCAAAATCACTTCTAGCTTCTTGAGAGCTGAATTTGAAAGTCTAGATCATGTTAATTGAAATACATTTGTTAGGTTTTCAATTAGAAAGACAGAGTTGAATCAAGTTAAGATTCTTTAAAATTAATACCTAATGATTTGACAGCTAGAAAACTCCAACTTTTAAGTCATAAAAACTTAATTTGTGACGTTTTTAATAAAAATACAGCAAGCATCGTCATATCGAAACTGATCTTTACAGTCAACTTTTAAGGAAATTCTTGATTCAATCACATTACGAACTAATAGAAGAAGAATGAAAAATTGATTAATAAGCGGAGAAGTTACGCAGAATTAAGTCGTCTCGTTTTCTCGTGCTTGGTCCAAAAATAATTAATTAACGCTTGTGTGACACCGAACATGATTTTATTTTCGTAAAGAAATGAATTTAGCCGAGAATATTTTTGATGCAGCGAACGTAATGAAGTGCAACTAGCGACTTTACGTTTCCTTCCAACCTCGTTCAACCTTTCAAAAGCAAATTAATCATTTTCGATTTTCACTGCTTTTTAAGCTTGTGATCTTAGCGTGACTCCATTATGTGGCTTTCGCTGCAGCAGTTCTTAATCTTTCATTTCGCGATATTCACTGGCTCTGTGTATCCGCGATTTGTTAATTGGAGGAAATCAAGATAAATTATCTTTGTGATAGGTCAGAGAGTTTTTGCTTCGTTTAAGCCAGAATGAAACACAAAAGTGCAATAAAAACTTCACAAGATTTCGCGAAGACATGAATCATTTGAGTCGTCGAAATTGAGCCATTGATGCAAATTTTATGACAAATTTTACAACGTGTCATTCAGACCTCAAATCATTAAAGTTTTATGCAAATTTTTAGAATTCCTGCTTATTGATATCATCACACGACTCTGGTGATTGTTTTTCACTCATTTTATTACAGTTACTGAAGAATTCGATCGTAACCCGACGGGAACTCGCTGCGTGATGATAAAAAGCAAAAGTGAACCGTTTTGAGTTGTGTGCAGTAGACAGTTTCAGTGTTTTTATGAGAATGCATGTTGATTTGAGGGTAGCAGTTTTATGACAATTTGGTCACCTAAAAACTTAATTTCTGATCAGAAGTTACGATTTGATGCGAATTTTGACATTTTCATTGAAAATTTGATAAAATTCATGGTTGAATCGAATGAACACGGAGTTGTCAAGCTAAATTCGAAAATCTGATTTTAAATCATCAATTTTCGTGCATCTAATCAACACAGTTTCCAGTTATCTCCCAATCAATCTCATTTTGAAGCTGCACACTAAAACGCGACATGATGTTTGTGTCACTATCAAAATCTCCCCGAAACCGATACTTGTCTCTACAACACTTTTCGTTCCTTCTGCTTCTTCGTCGTCATATGTAAATTATTTTTGTCACCTGAGGCATGTTAATTAAATTTTACATCAAATTAACACTTGATTGCTTTCAACATTGACAAAGAAAAAGTCGTCTAAATATACAGCGTCGATCTGGAGTGACTTTGAAAATTGCTTTTTCACACTCGCTCCGCTGCAATTATCTCAGAACTCCCACAAATGTTTAATCACTCTGAAATTCATGAAGATGGCATGGAAAAGTCGTTTCCCACATTACTTCAATTGTACTTTCGTGTTTTTCATAATTGCTTATTGAGTTTGACATTGTTTTGTTACACGATTTCGAACGACCTTTCGGTTACTTTTGATGATGTAAATGTTCCAGAAAAATAACAACAGCACTGTGGACACTGAGATACATCAAAACCCTTTCGTGGTCAGAACATGAAAGTTCATGATTCAGATTTTAAGCTTGTCCGAGTGAACTTTTCATGTTTCTGGTTTTCAACAGAACCTCGACTCGACAAAAACTTTTTGGTTAAAACTTAAACAACAATTTTAAAACTTTGTAGTCTTCAGCACAAAATCTGAACTTTTCGTTCCAAAACTTCCACTTACTCTCACAAACGGTGAAAAATTACAAAAACACCATCGACGATAGCACAAGCACTGAAGATCCATGCACAGCTGATGATAAAAACAAATTTCCACTCGCTACACTTTAATTAATTTCGTGTTTTCGTATTTCAATGACTTTGTAAATGTGCGCTATTCCAACTTCTTCTTCTTCTTTATGTGCAATAAAAATCGCTGCCAAAATATTTCGCGTCTGGAACGAACAAAACTTCCAAAGATTCACACTTTTCGCGGAAGAAAATCAAATCGACTCGACAGCAAAATTTCAACTATTTTTTCATCTTCGAAAGAAAACGTTTTTTGTTCTTCATAAGACAATCAGAGAGCGGAGTGAAAAGCAACAAAAGCCGTCTCTAACTTTTATGTATATCACTCCGGTGTTTGCCGCGCGCTTTGAAAAACACAACAATCGGGAGACGGATCCGAGAGCGAAAAAAAGAAGTTCTCAGATTTTTTATTATTATTTTCAACACCTATATTTTATGTTCTGATTTTTATTTCTTTCATGTGGAATATACGGAAAAAATTGGTTTTACACAATAAAACTCGACGTTGTATACAGGCGCGGAAGCAGAAGGAAAAAATTATCATTCAGTTGCAGGGATTTGTGTAGAAACATGCTGCAAAGTATATAAACGACCTAGTGTTAGTGATTGTGCAACGAGAAAATGTGTTTTTACTTCGAGTTTATTCGTGTTTGTGTGTAAACAGTAGCATGGCTTGAATATCCACACGTTCAACACAAATTCAACAAAAAAGTACATAACATTCGTTCTAAAAACTCTTTGATTGACTTTAATTCTTCTCTTTAATTCACGTGAAACGTGAAATGAGATTGAAAGCTTCAAAACTATTGATTTTTGCGATGATAAAATCATTTCGAGATGGAGAAGCGCAGGCATGCCCGTTGATGGTCTGGTGGATGGCTACGAATAATTCAGTGGAACGTCGCGATGAATCATTGATGCTTTATGTTGGGAAAAGGCTTGCCTGGAACGGTTTCCGAGTCGTGTAACCAGAATGTTTAATTGAAAACTTGAGCGATGCATCTCGCTTTCTTCGGCGGCTTCCATGAACTTCTGAATTTTTCTCCGTTTCGATATCTTTTTGTGTTTGTTATTTATTTTATGTTGTTTTAGATGTTTACCGAGAAGAGAGCAAGACATTTTTAATTCATTTCGGGCGAAGAAAAAAAGATGAAAAAGCAAGTTGAGAAGCAGAGAATGACAAAAATGTTTTACGAATTGAATTGAAAATTTATGTTACAAAATTTTTGAGTCTGAAAAACTTGGCTTTGACAAGAAAAATACTGAAAGAATGCTTGATTGCTTATAAGCAGAGAGAAAGAAGCACCCTGAATTATAGCAGCACAAAAGCCTCAAACAGCAGAAAACATAAATTTTATTTCAAACTGACATCTCATGTTTACTGAATTGGCAAGAAGGCAACATTGATTTGATATTGAAGCAGACGAGAACTTCTGCGATGGCTGAACGATGCTGAAAACTTATGGAAACGAGTCTTAAATTCATATTTCGTCGACTTTCATTTGTTTTAGAGTTTATGTTAAGTATTTTCATGATTTATCTGTTTGGAAATGGCTTGAAGGGACTGTGCATAAGTAGTATCAAGTGAAAATTAAGTGAAAAGCTTTTGAAAAGTTCCTTCAAATAAAGAAACGTTTTGAATAAATTTTGATCACAAAAACTGTAAAAATAATTTTGACATCACTGTCGAACATTCCTACATCGATAATTTATCCGCAAATTCATTGCAAAATGATTATTTGTTATTTTGCATTGTTGAATCGTTCAAGGATCACAATTATTTTTTCGCGAAGTCATTAAGTTTCTATTTTGATCTCGTTACGTTTCAGTGAACTGCTGTTTTGCTGACAGCATTTGATCAACATAGGATCAGCACTGTCAGAGCATTAATTTATGTTTTGATAATAAATCAAGCTTCGAAATTATTTTCTTAATAAATTAATCTGCATTTTCCACGTCGATGTCATAACTTTCATTGTCGTTGACACGTGAATGTTGGCTTGTTCTTGAAATGCTTTTAATTGCTTCCAACAACTGCACTTTCAAATAAAAGCAAGAACGTTTGCACCTTCCCGTAAGTCGTCTCGCATTTTGTTTTCCTTCGGCATTCTAAAGAGTGTTAAGTGGACGACTACTTCATGCACACGACGAGTGACGACTTTGAGTCATTATTCCGGAAAGCAATTGGAGAAACATTCTAGCGTAATAATTTGTAAACACTGCTGTACTCATAAACTCTCCACGCTGTGCCTGATATCTACAAACACCGTTCAACAAAGCTTGTATATAAAGAAGCGAAGAAACATGAAAGAAAGGTTTTTCGTATCTAGAGTCGGGAAGATAAAAAAATGGGAGTGGAACACTGCCGCATTTTGATGTGTGCGTGAAACTTGATTCCATCTCGCTCGTCTTTGCTTCTTCTTCGTCTTCTATGCTCGTTTTAAAGACTGTGAACTTTAAATTTGTCATATTCAATTTGCTAAAAGTTAAATCAATAAACTTTTAGCTTCAACGCTTCCTTCATTCAGCTCGTCGCTTGGCTACGCCGCTAGAACTGCGATGTAAATGGAGATTTTGGTCACCACTCAAGCGATGTTAAAGTAATTAAAGATTCTCTTTAAATGTTTCGTTTTAAATTCCTTTTCATTCAACGACCATCAAAGGAAGACTCTTTAAATCTCGTGTTGTCAAGCAATTATTTGTGCGAAAACAATTTTTATGATAATTTCATTAAATTTATTTCGTGGAACGAATTTGAAGGAAATTGAAAACAAGACCATCGAGAGAGATTTTCATCAAAACTGGCGATGGTGAAGAAGAAAGACCGAGATGCGTGCTACAGATGATTGCTGCCGCAGCAATTTTTGCTTTGATTATTAATGACGCGCATTAGTTGAGACTGTTGTACGCGCCGCCAAATCTTTATGATGAATTTGTCGGGTGGTTAACCATCTCGGGACTCATTATCGTTGAATTAACTTTCGCAAACTTTAAAATTCTTGAACGCAAATCTGCTGCAACGTTCATTAAAACAAATAATTTCTCGTAGCTGACCAACCTAGTCGACACTAGCAATTAAGTACCAGCAGCAGCAATTTGTGAATGAATTATAGTCTGATCATGCACCATTAGTGTGAATATCATTATTCAGATTTCTTAAACAGTTCTCCGTAAAACGCAGAGAAAAACTCTTTTTGGATCGTGATGTTCTACTTTTTTTCTTGGAAGATTCTAGTCATTAGTATTTGATCCAGAAGTTTTCAGGTTTTTGCATTACTTGGAATGTCATTCAACAGCAGGTTGATAATAACTATGATTTTGTCTGCAAATTGATGTTCTTGTGTTAAGAAAGCAATCTAGATTAGAACAGTCAATTATCAGTAATAGACTTTACGAACATTTAATGAACAGAAGCGTGTAAAAATTGCTTCAATTGTGCAAATTGAAATATGGCGTTGAAATTAACTTTCAAACGTGACTGTTCAAGGCACCCCAAAGAACTGTATCGATTTGCAAAAAGAAGAGAATACCTTATCTCTTCTTCTTGCAAATCATCCGTGAATTGCCATCACTGCGTGCATATCTCCAGCAACACAAAAGTATGCCCGAGATTCAGTTTTTGTTGTGACATTGCAAATCAGTGAAGATTCCCAGAATTTTGCATATTTTTCTGCTTTCCTGCACTCGAGAAGAAGTTTGTGGCTGCAGTTTTGACTTAACGGATGCGTTTTGAACATAATTTAAAATTGAGTTTCAATGCTGTGAAGTCTTTCAAACTTGTAATCGACATGAAATCTATTTTACAATAAATTTTTCATGAACACAGTCTAAACTTGAGTCAATTTTTTAGTCTCATTTTGACTCAAAACGATTCGCGGGGCTGCAAGTATGTTCCAGTAAAAAGAATTCATTCACAAAATCTGCTGATAGCGCTTCGTTTTTGTGACTCTGCCGAGCCGTGCTTCAAATTTTTCTCATGAAGTTGCCAAAAAACGAAAACAAGCAGAAGAACACAAACAAGGAGGCAGAAAAAGTCGCAACATCGGGTTGGTGGAAGATGCAACGCAAAGACCATTTATGGTTAATGAGGTAAAGTTTAAAAAAGTATCACATTTTTCAGGAGACAGCAAAGGGGCAATTATCATATGACGATTGCGCGAATATGTTGCGAACTACATGGAAATTAAATGCATGCCATCAAAACGAATTTTCTCTTTTCGGGTGACAAATCTGCTTTTGGCGGCAAAATTGATCTTGACGTCGCGATAAGTTGAACCGCATTTTTTCAGTGACAAACAAGTTTTGCCTTGCACAGAGTCTCAAAATGAAATCAAGCGCGAGAAAACATGTGTTGCAGTGAACATTTTCAATTTATTCAAAGCATTACGGCCACCTGACTTCCTTCGCTACTTGACTCTAATGCTGACAAATGCAAAGACTTACGTTGTAAACGGATCGAACAAAGCGGGCAGGAGATTATCGCCATGACATCTTAAACCCCTTTTTGTATCTGTTTTAAATTTTCCGCAAATATTCCCCGACGATGCGTCGATTTCCACCCCTTTCAAGAAAATTCTCCGTTTTCCCATTCGAGCATTTGACACCCCTCAAATTACTCGTGGAATTCCTTCTTTCCGTTTCCCTGATTTGCGACATAATGAAGATATTATAATAAACAAATTTTACCCCTCGGAACGCAACCTTTTTTCTCTCGACGACGAAAATACTTGAAAAACCCTCCTGGAAATTTACATTCTCTCGACGATTGCACAATGAATCCTATGACCATAAAAACATGCGTTGCGAACACGCTAATATCCTATTATGTTCTGCAAGCATCTTTGTTCACTCTCATGTGAACTGGTAAGGGGTGCGAGTCGGACCAAAACAGAACATAAAAGAATCGATTCTGAGCTGCTTCCGAACCCTCGCTTCAAGTTGATGCTTTGACGTTGCCTTCTCCGGACCAGATTATCCCAATTAATGCGCTCATCGTGAAGGCAAAATCTGTTTTTTAATCTCTCAACAAACATGATTTTCCACCTTTCGACGGCAACTTTCTGGATGGAATAACTGAACATTGGTTTGATCTGTTGGCATGGAAATTCGTTAACTTCGAGGATTTGTCAGAAAACCAAACAAGAAAATTAAGGTTGAAGAATTTTAAAGTTAAGCAAATTGGGGAAGTTTTATAAGGAAACTTGATCTGTTGAGTCATGAAGTGTATGAAGATTTGAACACTGTGCTAGAATAAATATGGAAATTTCTGCATAAAGCTGTAAGAAATGTTTGCTTCAAGTTGTAAAGCTTTCATAGCTTGAAGTTATGAATCTGGGGTTCTTGCAGCTGTGCAATTTGAAGCAGTGTAGTTTGAAAGCAGTTTTCCCAACTACATCTCCAAACAAAGGACTTTCCCACTGTTCAACTCCATTTCTATTCAGCGCATCATCCATAAACCAAAATAATTACAACATTGCAGCAGTAACTCTACTGCAACAATTTATCAATCCATCATCGATCTGTCTATAACTTCTACAATTGGCAGTGGAGATGAAAAATGAGCGTTTTGCTATTGCACCACCAGCTCGATTCGTTATTGAAACATCTCTCGGGCTTGAACACATAAAACATGTAATCGCCAAACATGTCTGAATTGTAACAAATTTTCATCTTGTTTGAGTTTTTTGCGCTCGATTTTATATTTGTAAAAGCAGTGCGCGATATCGAAACAGGGAAAAAGTGTTTTTGTAGAATTTGTTTCCAATCGTAATCGGCAAATATGTCGCGCACAAAACACAGCAACCCGATACGATTGCAACATGATGCGAATGAAAAACTTGCCCCATGGTGACAAAAACATTAAATTTCCATTTTTGGTCTACGCAACGATATGTTGGCATGAAGCAATCATTATCTCCCCTTTTGTAATATGATCGAATCGACAGCTCAAATATGGAAGAATTTTCCAAATAAATCAAACAGCGAGTTTGTAAGTTTGATGCGATGACGTGAGAGAGTGAGATGGAAGGAGAAAACCGCAATATAAAAGAGATTTGTCACTTTAAGGCTACGTTTTGACAAGCTAAGCTTCAAGCGGTTAGGATTGCACAAGTCGAAAGAATTCGTCATGGGCTTGAAACTGCATTGGGACGTGAAGTTAATTGATTAGTGACAACACGATTTTTGCAATGATTTTCTCACAAAGATCGTTTAAGAATGTGGATTTCATTGGTCGATACTGTTTTTATATGGATTGGATTTATGCAGATTGTGGTCAAACATTTATGACTGCGATATGCATAGTTTTAAGTTGAATCAAGAAGGTTATTAGTTAAAAAATGCTGTCAATTTGGCACTGGATGGAATGTTCAAATTTAGACAATTTAATGCCGTTTAAAGCATAGAAAAATATTTTATGAGGAATGGTTTGTATTGAAACCTTTAGAAACTTCACAGTTCATAATTTAGTGTTCTGGCTTCTTGCAATGTTATTAAACTTGCAACCAGAATCAACAAGTCATGCTTGTAAGTGCCTTTTTCTGACTTTTAACATTTTATACGGAATACAATTTTTTAAATTTATAAATCCTAAACTCTCTTTAAAACTTAGCTCAAAGTCTCACTTGGAATTTCACCTGTCTCTTAAATCTCACCGTTCACAAAGCCAGAATTAAAACATTTTCAAGCACAAATCTTCATAAATTTCAAAACTGCGTTCAACTTTTTTTTACGACTAAAACATTACACGACGAGACTGTAACGAGATAAAAAACATGATTTATGCCAAGAGATTCGTCCTTAAAACCATGATTTCATGAAGCTGTCACATAGAACAACATTCACTCTCTCTCGAGTTTGTTATTTATGCATTCTTGCACATTTAAGACTTGCACTGAAAATCATGATGACAGCGTGATGCGGAGACTTGCAACAGGCTGCGCATTTACATAAACTCATAAAAGCGGGCAAAATAAAAATAAATCGTCGATTTATGTACCTGAATAGTGGTAATTGCTTAATTCCGTCGGTTCGGAGTCTCCGCAAACGATCGTCACACGTTAGCCACCCCTTTTTCCAGAGGCAACACAACTCGATAAATTACGAAAGTTTTTTTGCACCCTGAACGGTCTCAACAAAAACTGCAATAAATAAAGTGTGCACCTCAAATTAATGTCATCGAGTGTTCATGTAATGGGCACTTTATCAATGTTTTTTAATGTCACTTAAACCTACGATTTTTTATAACAACTTTTTTATTAATAGTTTATGCTAATAATATACAATTAAGCGATTTATGCTTTGACAGGCAATAAAACTGTTCCCCTTCCCGTCCCTTTGTCACAATGTAGCTGAAACTGATACTTTGCTATGTGTGCGCTGTAATTTCTTACAGTGGATCCTGCAATTACTCACGGTTTCGTGTTTTTACCACAAATGTGTGTTTGAAGGCTGCTTACAAAAGAGTTCAAATGTTGAGAAAAATGTTGAACAACTTCTCATTAAGTTTCCGGACAGACGTCGTTCTCGAGTGGTGCTTTATTAAGTATTCATGCCGCAGTATTGTTACCGATAACGAGACACTCGTGGATTCAAGTGACTCGAAACTATTGACTTTTCATCCATCCCTCGGTCTGAGAACGGCAGCGATGATCATTGAGTCATTATTGAAAGTCAGACCAGTTTCAAAACGAGACTAAAATTTATTTTATGAGAATTATAAAGTTTTATCAGCGATAAAAATCGGAAAAAATGTTAAATGAATGAAACTTATAAATATTCATACGATTGAAGCATTTTTATTGGTCTCGATGGCAGTTGATAAAGTCTCCGGGGCTTAAGAAGTCACACAGGGATAGATAAGTGTTGAAGTTTGTTGTAAAAGTTCGTTGTGAATGCTATTTTAGTTTTTACAAATATTTTAAGGTTAGATTCGAGATTTTTTAAAATTTCGTTGAGACAACAAACCAAGTTAACATGTGTGAATTCAATTTTTGAACAATTTTTGTGTTGGGAATATCTGTAGACAGGCTGAAAAACAATTTCTGAACGTTTTTGAGGTTAGGAGCAATTTCAAAGCCCTGCAGGTCTGCACCAATGCTTACAGTCCCTGATTTCTGCACCTTTAGCCTGGAAGTGTCTTGTTCTGTGTGCAAATGATTTAAGAATAATTAAAAATTACACGTTGACGAGTCTCTGGTATCCGTGATGCCAATTCCACTTGAATTTCGCTATGATAAATCGCTTCGCCGTGAATTCTGACGAAGAATTTTCCCGGCTGCAGTCCACACTGATTGTAACGCGCTACTTGATATTGTCAAGCAGTAAAAAATTATTAAATCAAGCTTGGAAGACAAACAAGAACTTTTTATTGTTATCAGCGATCTGACAAAACATTTCCACCGGTTATTAAATACAAAAACCAGCGTTCTTGCCTTCGACAGCGACATGATGTTTGTTTTGTCCACCTCATGGCTCTAGAAATGCCAATCATAACATATGCTCCGGCCGATACAACTGAAAACACTCGTTCATTCATGAATGAAGGAGAAAAAAAATAATAATTTGACGAATTCCAGTTTTGACGGACTCGTTTTTATTGACAGCTCGACTTTTTCTACTGATTTATCAATAACAAATGGATGGGAAACTCTTTTCGTTCGCTATTTGTCTGGCCAAGGTTCGAATTTTGTGAGTTTAATGAATCATTTTAGGAATGATTTGATGCCTTCGACACTTTCCAATTCATTAGCAAAACTTTTCGATTCCAACGCTTTAACAGACATCACTTTCCGGTCAACTCATTCAAACCAGATTTGTTGAAATGTTTACGACAAATTTATTGCCTCCAATTTGCAAATTAATCAATATTCATGAACAGATTAAAAATTCAGATTTCAAAATGTTCCATTTCAGTACCTGCACGAAAATCGTGAACACTCAGCCGATTTCCGATACTGATCAAAAGCCCGTGTAATCACAACATAAAAGAAATACTAAGCCCTGGTGATAATTGAAGGCAGTGAATTTTTCCGTTTGATTGAGATAATCATCGGATTGGAAGAACCTTCTGGTAGAAGCCTGAAGTTGTTCCTTAAAAAAAAACCAACGAAAATTTTAAGTTTTTATAGGATTTGAATCTTGTTTTTCAACAATTAGAAACTTTATTATTTACAATTGAATGATTTTTTTTAAAAGGGCCACTCTATCTCATCGGTTTTGTCATTTGAATGATAGTTATCTGGTATATGGCGCACGGCCTCGTCACAAAATATGCGAACAAATGTTAAAAAACGAAGCCGAATAATAAACATATGAATTGAAAGCTGATTATTTCCATAGTTAGAAATTTTTGTGATGATCGGCGCCGGGTCACTGATCGCTTTGCCAGCAAAGTCACCCTACGTGCGACAAAAAGTGGAGCGACTTTCATTCACTGCGCTTGTCAGTTAAATGAGTGGCCCTTTCAAAATTTTCTCGTATAATTCTTCCTAAATTAATTTGATACTTAGATTTGATTGACTAAAATAAGTCAAAATGTCACTTCGAAGTTAGTTTTTGTTAACTTTGCTAATTTTAGGTAGTTCAAAGCATTCATTTTATATTAAAAATCTCACAGTGAGAATTCATTTGACAGCAGGTACTTGTCAGTTCCAGCTACGTTTAAATGATCCAATCAAATTTTCCCACAAGATTTCCGTTCTTGTTTCAGAAGGTTTCGCCTACAAAACAACCTTCATTGCATCGTCTAGGTAGACTGCAAAGCCATTTCCACCCTTCTTATCAATTAACAACCCGTGAAGACACGTTCATGGTGAAGCATGTTGTTCAAAAGAGTGGAAATTTTTTATGCGTCTCATCATTGATGTGTGACTTGAAACAACACAAAATATTTTTCCCAAAAACACACTCAACCCTCGACTAACATGGCTTTCATAATTATTATCAATGATATTCGATCTGCTGATGTTGTTCTCAACGGAATTTTCAGAGGGTTCACCATATTTTCTCCGAAATTATTTCTAATTGATTTAATTAAATGCTTGTTGCTGGTGCGCAGCACAATGAGAGGGTTTGAAGGTAGATGAACATCAGGCAGAGCAGTAACTTTTGATGTTTTCTGCTGATTTTATCTCGAAAATCATTTTCAATTGTTGATCTTTTCTCTCCCGGTAAAACTCTTAACTCAATCTACCGATCTCGCTTGAAATTGCTGACACATGTATCCGTTTAGTATCGTGAACAATAAAATCCTCGAAGGGCAGTCAATCATCCGCTGCACGGCTATCTCGAAAGGATAATCAAACAGTTGTGGATAATAATCGAACGGGACGAAGCGAACGGGTAATGAAGACGTGTTTGTTGCTGTTGAAAGTTGCCAATTAAATTAATCATCATTTGAGACATTGCAGTGACAAAGCTGCAGGCCCATAAAAGCCTTCGTCGACAATAATTCACTTTCGATCTCGTTTGCTTTCCCTGGTTCGATTGCGCCTGGCGTCCACCGATAAAGATCTCGATACAGTTGACACAAGAGCATGTTTTTGTATGATTTATCATGCAAAGAGTCGATATAAATTACAATTGTAATCGCTTTGTGGCGAAGAATAAAAATGTTTCGCGTTTGTTTGGTTGATGATTAAATTTCAAAAGTGTGCGCCGGTTTACGTTGACTTATCATAGCAATTATGTGGTTGAGTGGAGAGTTTCAAAGTTTCTCACGAATATTACGCAGAAAGTTTGAGTTATGGAGACGATTTGCATGATTTATGGATGGAAACTTGGGCAGGGCCTTCGGTGTGAAACAGGGTTAAGTAGTCTGGTTTGAAACATCAGGTTTGTTAAAAATGTAGATGGGAATATCATCTGATTCAGCACTAGCTTGGGATATGCTTTAAACTTGATGAAATTATGTTGAATTAACCTTTAAACATGCACAAAAGGATTCGAATCTAACCTCAAAGCTAATGCGTTACTTAACAAAACCTCAAAAAGAAAATTATAAATTTTAATTTTTAAAATATTGCACAGCATACTTCGATTCCGCACAAAATGTTGAAGTCTAACCTCAAAATTCGAACAAAAATCAAAATTTGCTTTATTCATTATTTATTCCCTGACTTTTTACAAACCTTTCCATCCAGTTTTATTATATGTTTGACCCAGTTAACTTAATCTACCAACATTAATCTCAAAAGCACCAAAAACAAATAAAAATTCAGTTCCATCCATCGTCCCTTGACTTGCATAAGCCCTGCGGTGTATTTCTTCTCCATACCATGGCGCCAAACGTCAGTGAACGATCATAAAACTTCTTTAATGCCATCCGACAAAGTTCAACTCGGTTAAAATGTAGTTCCTGGATGCTGTTTGGTGCGCACATTTTGTTCCATGCACAAAAACCGAACCGCAGCGGCAGTGAATTGCTGTCAGAAAGCTTCGACTGCAGAAGGAAAAATGTCATTAAACAATGTTACATATTTCAACGAAAAAAAACATCCGAACTGACACAAAAAACACAGTTTTGTTGCCCTCGAACGAGAAAAGAAAGGCAACTCGAAGATGTTTGTAACTTGATGCTCAAAAGAATTGATGCGACACCGGGTGTTTTCTTCTTGCCGAACTCCAAGACATATTTTTTGTCGCAGAACGAATACTATTCATTGAAATATGTTTATTGTTGCAGCAAACGTTCAAGGCTCGAGACATCCATTGAGTTTTAACCGCAAATGAGCTGAGTTCCTTGTTTCTTTGTCGTGGCATCGAATTTCGATCGCTTTCTAGGACGATTTCGGGGTTGCGTTCGTTCAAAAAGTAATTCGAAGCGCACTGAAACACAATCTCTGCAGAAAGGCAATTAAGTCTCTTAATCTGACTTCTGGCAACTCTAATAACAGTCATCTTAAGTGTCTCAGGCGATCAGTGTCATCTGTCGTAAATCTTTGTTGTGAAACTAAAGCAAGCAGAAGAGTCAAAAAGTAGATTATCTCGAATGGCACTCGGTGGTTTACGATGTTGTTCTTAACACTCGACAGATTCTGTGACTCTGGGGCACGAATACATCGACTCAAGTGTGTAGAAATAACAATAAATTTGGCTGAGGCTGTTGGTGTCACATGTTCAAACTTTAATAGAAAACCTTTTAATTATTGATAAGATTAGCTTCAAAATTTGTATATGTTAATACTTCCAAATCCTAAACAAGGCTTTGTTTACGATCCAGTGATGCTTGAGACGTTTTACACTCTATAATTTCAATTCATTGGAAGGTTTTTTTATTATCAATATGAGAAAGGCCATGTCAACACTCAGAACTTCTGTTTTCTTGTTCTTTCAACATCGGCAGTGACTATATGCGCAAATTTTGCCTCTTAATAGGCTAAACAAATAAGCGCCGCTTAAGCTACGATAGCCCACGCCACTGCTAATCAAAATAAAACGATTTCAGTGAGAAATCGACGACTGTCAACAAGAACCCGAAAAAGTTTCAGTTTCGTCTTAAAATGTTATTTCTTTTCTCGTCATTCTCTTTTAATACGATAATCGTTACGATATCAAACAACATTCACTCCTTCATTTTAGTTTGGTTTGTCTCCTTGTTTCCGTTCCAAGAACAAGAAGAAGCAAAACAAAAACTTATCAATAAACTTTCAAAGTTTATTTTATTAAATAAAACATTTACAGTCGACGGTGTTTTTATTGACGCGCGCACTGCTTGAAAACTTTATCGCTTTTCGATGTTTTTTTCTTTGCTTTTTGAAGCAAGCTGGTTGTGTCGCTTAAGTTTTATGGGTCACCGGGATATAAATATTAATAAAAGTAGACTCCAATAAATGTTAAAAATATATTACAAGCTATTATATTATAGACTGATCTCGGATGAAAGTGATCCAAGTGAAATGTTTTGGAAGTGTAATCAAGTACACTAGAATAGCTTTGTTGCATCTCATCATGCAACTTAAATTGCAATTATCAAAATCAGTTGTAATATTTATAAGACACTTTTTCAAGAACTGACCCGTCACTCGTGGACTGTCCCCACAGACACCTTCATCGTAAAATCCACGTTAACGCTTTATTTATTTTAATCGTTATCGCTTGGTTCCAACCAGCAGCATTTTGGATCATCAACGTCAGGTGACGACTAAAATAGAACTTCGAACGAATGACATTTTTACGGCATGTTGAAGGTTCAAGAACGTCTTCATTACTTCCACAATATATCATCTAATTTTAAAAACCTTGTATGTTGTTCTTTATTTTTCCGATTGCATCTAAAGATTCCAATAAATTTGAATAAAATCAGAGAAAACGACGCTCTGAAGAAGCTTGTTCGTAGCGTGGGTAGCTAGAAATTCAAAATGATAGCTATAAACATCAGCCATATCTGACAGTCTTCCCATCTCAATTGCGACGACAAGGTGACATTTTTATTTCACTTTATTAGCAGCATAATCATCCTGGTTTGATTGCTTAAAATTAAAAATTTCTTTGTCTTGAAAATCGCTTCTCATCACGGATATGCGGTTGCATATTTTGAAGTCGTGAACTTCAAAACTAAACCTTCCTTGAAGTGTCTCCAGAGCTCTGAGTCCATAAATCATCATAAAATTCATAAACTATGTAACTAGACCACATGTTTGGAGTCTTGTATTTTTTTCGTTACCCAAGAAAAGACATTAATTTTAGCCACAAACACGACGCTCATGCCTGGTGATGCCAAAACACTCACATACTTCGCTACATAAAATATTGATATGATTTATCTGGAAATTAAAAAAATGTTCATCTTCTTTCCGGGAAAAAGTGAAGTGAAACGCCTACAAAGCACGCCCAGTAGCTAGAGAACTGCTGGTTAAGCTGTGCATGGTTAAATTAGATGCAGTTTAAGATGCACAAGTTTAAATGGAGCGTTAAAGGTTGAGTTTAGTTGAGAATCTTTGTCGTTTGAGCTTGACACACTGGGTTGAACATAAATATCAATATTTGTGGAGAATTTTACTTTTTAGGAGCCATGGGGACAGTAGAAATGATGTCACAATTAAATTTACTTATAATTAATGTTTTTGAACCAAGTTTTTATAGTCGAAAGTGATTTCCTTAGACACCGGATGTGAACAATCAGTTGTAACTTCAAACAAATTGTTTTCAATCTTGCCATCACTGACGCACACCCCTTTGAAGATCATTGTTACGCCACATTAGGATTTAAATATTTAAACATCTTCCTTCCAAACCCAAACACATTTTTGTTGTCTCTCCGATGATAAACTTCTTCTCTGAATGGACCTTAAACGGCTTTAAAACTGTGCGCTTGCAGATTCGTCAAGAACGAGACTGCCTTAAACGATAACTAATAATTTTTATCCTCCAATGTGAAGCCAGGAAGTGGAACATGTAATTAAGCGATGTATTCAAATCGAGTGAGTCGAAGTCTCGGTTTTTCTCTCTTTTCTCACATGACGAAAGCAATTTTGGCGCCTTTCAGATCCGAATTCATTCATAACAGCAGTAAAAAGTCTTCACCTCTTCAATGAGAGTCGAAGAAAATAATTAAATTCAGCTTTTAATGGCTTCCGAAGTTGGTTAGTTTAAGCACTATTTCGGGTGGTAAATCTCTATAATTTACGACTTGTATATTTTTTTTTTAATTTGTTTCTCAATGAGAAATTGCTCTGACGCAGTGCTACCAATCTCGTAAACGGTACATGGCTTCAGCCACTACCTCTCTTACACTCCAAGGCACTCTTGGAAGGAAATGGTTAAGCGGAGAAATATGTTTTCGACGTTTTAATGGTAATGATAGCTCCGGATAGCCTAGCCAGCAACGGCAAAACAGATTTTCATTCACAATTAAGATCAAAAACATTTGGAAGGCAACATAAAATAGGCTTCAAACAGAAGCTTTAAGTACGGCCGTAAAATATCCACAAAAAAAAACAGTGAAAGCTTCGAAGCGACGGTGAGATACTAACGAGACTGCCAATTTTTCTCTTCTGAATTCATGTTTTTCATTTAGAGTTAATTGTAGACGGGGCAATAAAGGCACGAAGTTTAATGGATCAGCTGAAAATTTGAATAAAACGCGAGAAAAACAGAAATTTCAAATATTTATTGCAGTTTTTAGGGTTTTACAGTATTTTTAGTGTTGAGTTTGGGATCTATGCAGTATTGACGTCTGTATTGATTGAGGAAACACTGCAAAGAAGGTAAATTTTGATGTTTGGTCATAAAGCGGTTATAAACTAGTCTAAGACTAATGCTGACATCACAAAACATCACTTATGTACAGTCCCCACTAAAACCTTGACTTGAAACATTTCAATTTGTTCGTCGGACGCAGAATAAAAACCAAATCTGTTTACTCAACGCCAAAATGATCAATTGCACATCGAGGCTGTGTTCGTTGAAGACAAAACCGCTTTAACAACCCCTCGACCAGCACTCGGGAGATGCAAGAGAACTCTCCGTAATAAAACAGCATTAAATATCCATAATCCGACACGCATCAAATGTCAACTAATTGCAAAGCATACACAATGACTCTGCTCTCGTCCCTTTTGTTTGCATGGCAGTTTAGTAAAAAACATCCTCGTGAACCCTCTTCACATTTCACTTTTCATCACACAGGAATGAAAAAATCAAAACTATTAATATCAAATATGTTTTTTAAGTAGATTTGCGTAACGAGCGCACTTTTGATTTATCACGAGCCGATTTCATTAGTGCAACGCACCCAGTGGAAAAGTTTGGTAGAAAATGATTTAGTCCAGGGTAACAGAACGATTTTCAATTGAAAAATGGAATTATTATTACAAATTGCTCAGTCAATCAAATGATTTGATAACAAAATTTTACTTTTCAACGCTTCAGTCTAATCGTAAAACAATGTGGAGCGATTGATCCAGCTGATTGCGATGAATACAACTCAAATTGCTCACTATCAAAACCAAGTTCAACAAACACAAGTTTTCCACTGGGCTCATTCAACGTGGCATCAAAATAATTCACCTTTGCATAATCCTGACGTCGAGAGTTGCAGCATTGTTGGAACTTCCACCCGCTGCGGTGCGAATGCAGAGAAACATGAGAAACTCGGAAGTTGTTTGTGAAAATTGTTTAGAGCACGTGCACGTCTTTTGACAAGAACACAAACGATGTCTGTAAGAACATTAAGCTCGCTAAAGTGGGTTTATTAAAAGGAATTGAAATCCATAAAAAAGAATTTGTACAGTGCACGTGACCTTTGTTGTGAGTTTTTTACGGGAAATCTCTCGAAAGATGCTTTAAGAGCAAACTCGAGCGCTGTGTACATTCTGACCTCATTAAAAAGCCGACTTACGGTAGCTCGGATTTTGCTCATGCACGATACTTCCATTTTATTTTCTCGAAGATTAGAAGAAAACTCAACGGTATCAAATGCGAATCCTTATATACACTCTACGAAGCATGAAAAAGAACGAAAGAAAACGCCGGGAAATCTTTTTCATTCGTTTCGGGGGACAAAAGTCTTCCAGCCGAGTAAATGCGACAAGGGAAGATTTTATTTAGCATGGCGGCAGTGCTTCGACATTTTTTCTCATTATTTTTGATACTTGATCTCGTTTGTTGTCACTTTGATGCAAGAAATTCAAAAAAAATTGAAGATTTTGCTTCCTTTTGAAGGAAAGAATGGAGACTGAAAGTTATTTTGTTGAAATGAGATGAGCCAAAATTGTGACTAGGAATTTAAATCATCAATGAAACAACTTTCCAAGTCGAAAACTATCTTCAATACAAAATCTTTCACAACTCAAACATTGTAGCGACGCCAACTTGTCGGAGTTTCTGTCATTCTTCATCGAAAATTCTCCCCGGCGTTAATAACGTTCGCCGTTATGCAATTTACAAATAATTGATGTGTGCCAATGCGAGCGTCTTTCCAAAGAACTCATCAAGTGACCCAATAAAGAACGAACGGTGAAAACGAAGTGCATGAGAAGGCGAGCGAACGAAACACATCTTTGCAGTTATAAACCGAAATTGCTTTTGATTGAATGTAATTTTGAGGCTGGCGGGCACAACTCTCTGCAGTCTCTGAATGCATAGAAGAAGAAAAAAATAATTTGAAGGCATTTTTCGATTTGATTTAAATGGCAAGACGCCGACACGGCACACAAAAGGACACAATATTTCTTCTCTAATTCGCCAATCCCGAGAATAATGTTCGCTTTCACTTTGAACTGATTCGGTTTGTTTCAATCAATTGCACTGGCTGACACAGCCCTTTTCACTTTCTGTTGAATCATCTTAACAAACAATCCTAAGCCGATCGTGTTTGATAGTTTAAGATCCCGATAAGGTCGACTGAAAAGAAGAAGATACGAGAAATACGGTAGCGGATCCATAATTATGACTTCACCCATAATTGCATATCATTATGAAATGAGACAGCAAATTGGTGGCAAAGAAAACAACGAACTAACACTGTCTGGTGCAGGCCCGTTCAAAGACAAACAAAGCAGCACGGCATGAATGAAGATATTTAATAGCAGGCTTTCGTCCAGGTTCAGTAATTTTCACCAAGAAGGATCGGAGAAAGTAAAACGAAGACAATAAAGTCCTTGAGTTTCCTTCCACTTGACGCAACGTGTGAACCTTAGCGCCTTCGCAATGTAAGGATAATGAGAGAATCTTCTTCACTTTCTTTTGATGTCGCTTTTGTTTCCTTTGTGCACTGAAATATCCTAGGATCCTTCCTAATTGGATCGCTTCTGAGGGCGGTGACTCTCATTGGAGATGATGAGCAAGCATATTTGACACCCAATGTGATTAAGGATATTTTTTCTAAGATGTTTATCACCGAGTGTTTGCTTAGAAAAATCTCTCGAAAAAAATCAAAGTCAAAGAAATCGAATTCGGCTGCAAATTATTTCCGTATGAAAAGATTTCGATAATAACAGCCCGCAGCGATTTTTTTGCCTTCATTTCTTTATTAATTGAAAGATGTTGAAATCAGTCTGCTGATTGAGACAAAGGCACACGTCATAATTTCCAGTAGCCAGAATGTCAGGTAACTTCATTCAATTTCGAGAAGAGAAAAGAAACAAAATTAAAATTAATTATAGTCGAAGTTCGATCAAAGATTTTTTCTTTATTCTTTGTCTTTGTTTTTGGTTTTTGTATGGCCTGGTCTGAGGTTGAATTCGTGTTTGACGTAAAAGTTTTGGTTTGGCTTGAGGGTTTGAAGTTCAATTATTGCTATTGGGATTTCTTTGTAGTTTGTACGATTTTTAAGCAATAAATTTAGTTCAAATTCGGTTTTTGCGGGTGCAATGGACAAGATGTTTGTTAGTTAATTCCGAGTTTGTTTAAAACATAAGTTAAAGAACTTGGTTCTCAGTTCGAATCCCAGAAACATTCCGTCTTCATACGACTCTTTTTTGTTTGCTTTATTCATTTAAGATCTATGCAGTCCCAAATCGGTTCCCACCCGTGCTGACCCTCAAACTTTCAATTTATTATTATTATTATTATTATTATTATTATTATTATTGTTTTAATCATTCGAAATTAAAATAATAACACATTGGAAGATAAAATAAGTTTCGCGTGCAAGAATTATTGTGCCGTTAGGGGTAAAGTTTGCGGTTGAATCCTGTTAGTGTCTTGTTGGCCTTGAAGGATTCAAGCATTCTGTTGAGTGGTGGTTAAGTGGCAGGCGATAATCAAAAGGTCGTGTTGAAGAAGTCGTTGCTGAAGCAAGTTGCGATAAAATTCTCTTTGCGGAGGTGGAATTTTAGGGTCCACTTGAACTCGTGCCTGTGGCGGGCGTTTCTCATTGTGTTGGGCAGTTTGGAGAAGATCTTGGCGGTGTATCAGTAGTTTTCTTGACAAGTCTATTAAACTCTTATTGCGTCAAGTTGTTCGCATACGAATATCTCAATCAACATCTCCGTCGATCTATATTCCGGAAAAGAAGAAGTCAAACGCGATCGGAGATCTCAATCGTGATCAAGCAATAAAAGCGGATTATTAATGATAGTCTTTTGGGATCTAGAGTAGTCATTTGAACGAGCTGCTGCCAGAATTGATGAATGCGATAGGAAAATTCCTCCTTCGACGGGCAAGCGATATCTCTTCCAAAATCTCGTCATCGACAAGTCAATAATTCTGAAACTTCTGTTTAGAGACAGGCACGAAACGAAAGAACACGAAAATGATGAATAGTTGGTCAATAGAATGAAAGTGACTTCAGCAACGTCGTGATTATCTGCGTCTGGGAATCCAGGACAAGCTGAAAGGGAAATTCGTTGTCAAGGTCTTGATCAAAAGTCACGTTGAATAGGTTTTTGGGAATAAAAACTTTTATTTTCATTCATACAAGCTTATCATCGATGAATACCATAAATAAATCAGTTTTTCAATTTAAAAACAACAGAAACATTTAAAAATATTTTGAATTCGCTAAAACTATGTACGTACGCGGGTATTAGACGACACTAATTGATAATTAAATTTTCTAGGCTACAGCAAGAAAGGTTTCGGTAGAGGAAGAAAAAATTCTTGGGTACAAATTAAAACGAAATCATCCACGTTTGCAACTCTGCCGCAGAAGTTTGCTATCTTAATTATTTTAATTACAAAAAATAATTTTTATTCGCTCTCCAAAAGCTTCTTAATTAAATTTATGCAACTTGTCATATTTTTCTTTCTCGGTTTGATTCAAAATCGCTTTAGCTTCACGCCTTTCTGTGGAACAGTCGCTTCGTTCAATTATTTTCATGCTTAAGATTAAACTCCGCAGACAAAGACTGCTTGCTTGAGCTACAAATGATTGGCTGGGTGTACTCGTGCTGTATGATAATCTCGGCCGGTTCATTCCATGGACGTAGGCGATGGGGGTCCAAGCATGTACGACGGGCTGTGTGGATTGTATGTATCCAGATCGATGGAGCCTTCACCTTTCTCGCCGTCGATCGCCTTGCCTTCCTGCTTCATCATCATTCGACGCCATTTTGCGCGAGCGTTTTGGAACCAAACCTGCGGATTTCGCGAAGGAGAAACAGAAGAAGACGAGAATATGAAATGAAGTGCATTGAAAGCGCATATAAAATAAATCAAAGATAAGCACTTTGTGAAATTTATGTAGCAGAAGCGAATGAATTATAAACAATGCGCTATGCGAAACCGCACTGCGCCTAAAGTTCACGATAATCCTTTGGCTTATACATGACTTGATCGCCGGTATCTCACCTGCAGAACACGCTTTGGCAGCCCAGTCTTCTGTGACAACTGCTTGAGGTCCTTGGCATCGGGGTTGTGATTAATCGCAAAGTAAGATTTCATTGTGCGCAGCTGATGATGCTTAAACGATGTTCGCATACGCTTCGTACGTGATGACGCGCTTCCCATGCTGCCGCGACCAAAGCCCAGATCCATGTATTCCGAATTCAAATCTGTGAAGACAGAAATTAAAAATTACAAAACTGAACAAGATCCGACATCGGTGATAATATTTTTCTCTCTTTATCTTATGATTTATTGTTGTTTGATCGTTATATAATTAAACATATTTCTTCGTTGTGCTTCCTTGCCTGCTTGCGCACGGCTAAAGCCTGTCATGAGGTAGCAAGATTCATGAAATGTCTTCTTCCCAGTGTCCGATTGTATCGCGCTTATGACTCAGAAACTGTATCGGCTTTCCAAAGATCTGCCGTTGAAAGAAGAATTCTATGATGACTTCAGAGCTATTTAAATCCGTTTATTTATTTTGGCTACCGTGATCTGGCACATTTCTTCATTTACCCAAAGTCATTCTTGCTGTACGATGAAGGTTCTTTACAAATTGTTTTATGCAGCACTGTCGTTAGGTAGCATAGACACTACGAAGTGTTTTAAAACTTAAAATATTGCATCTAAAGACTATAAACTAAAAAAAACAGAGAGTTAATTTGTGCACCAAGGTGTTTAGTATAGAAAAACTGTGTCAACACTGTCTTGAATCAACTTGTAAACCCTTTTAGGCACTGTAAATTTACAGTTTCCTTCAAAACATTTCAACCTTCCAATCTGCATTAAGACAGTACTGTTTCAATCATGCCCAATCCATTTCAAGACATTTACGTTCAGTTCTCTTCAAACCGTAAAGCCACAGAACAAGCAAACACACGAAAAGTCTTTCGGAAGCTTAAACGGCAGTGAAAATTATTCTCAAGTTACTGTTGAAGGTAGAAGAATTTGGAATTATAATGATGGAATTATAAGTGAAATGGATATGTGGTTATCGTGTTGTTGTGCATGAACGAAGCTGTTTATTATAACGATAACGAACACGAAAACAATTTCTGTAAAGTTCCACTTTGGAAAGTCATTCGTGGGGCAGACGACTTAAAATCATCTAAAAACTTATTCATGACGTCTTAAACAGCCTCAGACGCAGGTATCATTCACAAGGGCTTAACATTTATCTGCTTATGTTTTAATTTATTTCCGTGGCCGATTATGAAGTTCTATAATTACATCTTTTATCTTTCTTTCGATTCAATATTATGGTTGTTTTTTTCCCCATGCACGTTCACCATGTTGATGCATTCTTCTGCGCATGCATTTGAAACAAAGCAGAATGTTACTGAATGATGGCGCCTTTGTAAATCTTTTTCTTTCTTCTCATTGTCGATGCCAGTGACTTCAATTCGATGTATCCAGCCACAAAAGAACCTCTTGACTCTCGATGATTTCTTTTTGTTTATGTTGGCAAGACTTTTGTTGAACATAAACCCGGGGAAGAAGAAGAAAAGCAGCAACACGATAAAACAATCGTAAAGAAATTATTGTTCATCATAAAACGTTTCGACTTCCACGAATGTTTTATTACTCTACATTTCTCGATTTTAAAGAATGCCCTTGCCGATTTTATGATCGAATCTTCATTTGAAAGAGTTCACTTTTATGATCATTGCATGTATTCAACGTGTATGATCGGCGGCGAGCGAGATTTTAAGGGGTTGTTTAGAGGTTAAGTTACTTGCAGTTGTGTTTTTTGTAAATTTTACAACAAATTTTAAAAATTAGAATTCGCTGTGACGTCATATTATGACGAAGTTTTTATCCTTAGTAGGAAAACTTTTAAGTTAGAAATCTTAAACTGCATTTAATTATTGCATGACGCCACTTGCAATCAACCCAACAATTTTTAAATGATTTTTTTCTCTCTGATTGATGCCGCAAGGCTTAAACCTTCATGCAATTGACTTTTATACCCGCGAACTCCTTTTTCAAGCTCCGGCTTTGTTAAGGATTGTTATCGAGTTGGTGCTAAACATTTTATGTTTACAGTTCTTCTCTCATCAACTTCTACCTAAATATTTGTAGTCAAATTATTGAGATTTCCTTTCATATCTTCCGAACCTGAACCTTTTTTCGTCGAGTTCATTTGGCACATTAAGTCAAGGGGTCTTCAAATTCTCACCAAGACTTTCCTTATCTTTTTTTCAGTTTCATCTTTTGTCGATGATCTAATGAATTTGTTTAAATAATTTATTGTGGGGCAATTGAGATTTGGGGATCAATTCGGAAGGCACCCCACAGTGAGAAGCAATCCGATGTCGGACAATAAATTGTCTTCGACGAAGCTTCTTCATCGTCGCCTCTCGTCAGCTCTGCTGTTTAGTCTGCTTTGGAAGTTTTGCGAAATAAAACGGTTTTATTGATCGAAACTCTTGTAAATTTTAGTAGCGCAGAAGTTTTTTTGCTGAATAAATTTACCTAAGAAGTCGCGGCAGCATCGCGTGGGAATCTGTCGAAGAAATTTCAATTTTTATGTGCCCGCCGAGAATTTATGGTCGAAGCGCTTCCTCAAGTCGTGTTTTCGAGAGTCAAACACTCAAGTTGCCGACAGTTATGTGCGCTTTGAAATAACTTTCGCCGGTGAAAATTTAATTTTCTTGTTAAAAGTTTTTCTCAAATTTTCCGTTGCAAATCGGCAATAAACAAAGCGTTTATGACTTATCAGCAAATTTACATCGACGACAGGGCAAAGATTTGTGAAGCGATGCTACAAATTACGCTGACGTTAGAGACAATCGAAAGACTTTTCCGCTCAGCAATTTGAACTCGCAAATAAACGCTTCCCTTTTGAGCGATTTCACGTGTAAAATATCAAAAGAAATTTGAAGCAATGCGTTCTCCAATCGACAAGAAGAATAGACGCTTGTCGGCTGTGTCAGTATTCTGACAAGTCGCGCAAAATGAAAACAAAACTGAAAATAAACGACGACGACGAGAAACCAGTCATTCACACCCATCAAACAATTGTGTTATCAGACATCTGGCGACTGTGTCTTCTCCTTCAAGCCATGCGCGACGACCACTTCTCAAATGACACATTGCGCTGACTTGAAAAATTGTTTCACAAGCTTCACAAAATAGATTATTTGTAGTTCAACAGCGTCGATGAAGGTTTAAAAATAATTTTTCTATCTTCTCGCGCGATTGAAGCGAGTTTTGAATATCATTCACTTTCATATTTTCTTAAACTCGTGTGACGAATGATGATGTCAAAAGATACATTGATATCTATCACTTCCAATTCATGTCCACAATATCATCTTCAAGCCAGGCAGGTCGGTGAAAGAAACGACAAGGATCCGACTGGGGTGATCGGTAATTCGTGTTTTGGAAAGTTTTTTATTTGGTTTATGTGGAATTGAAGTTTTAAAGTCGTTTTTGAATAATTTTTTGAATTTTACAAGTTTTTTCAGTTCATTGAAGTTTTTAAAAGGTCTTCAAATATTCAATCTAACCGTTTTAAAGCGATTTGTTGTGAAAATTATGACTTAACCTCAATATTTATAATTAATCATGTGACTTAACAGCCGAACTACCCATCAGTTAAATTGACCACCTTGCAACTTTCTTAATCGACCATCGAGTGAATAACCGGATAAGTCTGCGAATTATAATCCACCATCGCCGTCAAAGCAACGCAACTCTTTGTAATTCAATTCAAAGTTATAAACTTTTATTTTCGCTTCCCAGGTGCTTGGTGGCCCGAAAAGTGCCAGAAAAACACGCAGCTTTAATATTTGTTAAACATGAACTTCTTACTTTGTATTTTTGCTAAGTTGCTTTCTCAAAGCCAGCGCAACACTGACAAACCGACGCAGGGAACTCATTTCTCATACGAAAATAAATTTTAAGCATTTCATTCTTTTAATCTGATTAATGATGATTTTATGTTTTACATTATCATACATTAAATCCATTCATTCAAGAGTTTTCGAGACTGTTTGTTATTTTTACGGCTTTGCGGTGGTCATCAACGGTTGTTTGTACAACTGAATTCTTCAATTACAAACTTAGAAACGCTTGAGTATCAGTCGCAAGAGCGGAATCTGTCACGAAATCAATTTTCTAATTGATTTTCCAGTGAATTGATTTCTTTCAATTAAAATTTTTCTTCTTTGTGCAGATTGTCAAGATTAAAATGAAATTTTCCGTTTCTACATTCCGTCGGCATTATTGTCTCAAACTTCTGACTTAAGGCTACAAATTTCTGACTAACTCAATTCATTTTCCTTTTTCTTTCCTTTTACAGACAGCGAAGTGACTTGAATTGCTATCGTTCTGAGCTGGCTTGCTAGCAAGCAAACAACAACGTAAGAAAGAGAGAAAAAACATTCACGAGCTAAATAGCTGACATGTTTTGTATAAACTTAGCGATAAGATTAGTTAAGAGCGCAGTTGATGCCTGCACACACTTACAAAACTCACCTAGATTAGCTGTCATTGCCTCGATATCTTTGGGTTTGCGTTTACGTGGTCGGCCTTTTTGTCGTGGCTGCTGCGGTAGGCCGGTGAGAGAACCAGTATTCGAGCCAGACGAGCTAAGGTGCTGGCCATGTGTGCCGTAGAAGCCGCTGTCGATGTTGGACAGGTCGCTGGGACTTGATGGTGCGTTTGGTGAATCACAGTAAGGGTTTGACGGAGTGTAGGAACACGGGAAGGGGCTTGGCGTGGACGGGTCAGTTGAGACATCAAAATGTAACCTTCGAGAAACAAGAATCGTAAAATTTTATTATTCAAGAAATGAAATCGCGTTTAAAATTGCACTGCAAGAACGTTTACGACTCGTCCGAAAGAAATTACTCTCTTCGGATCAGCGCGTTTCAACTCACCTGCAGTAAACAGCAGAACTGCGAATGCCAAACTGATCGCCCTTGTTCAAAAGTTGGTTGCAAATCGCGCAAGAAAAGCACTGGATGTGGTACACTAAGTGACGTGCACGCTGGAAAATGTTCAAGTTTTGTTAATAAAAAACGCGTTTGATGTTCGTGTCTTCTTACCATCACCAGTTCCGAGGAACTTATTGCAGCCAAGCACTTGGAGCAGCGTCTTGCGCCATAAATTCTGCAATGGCAAAATAAAAACATGGAATTATGAGCTTGGTGTTTGTTTTTTGGGTGTTAATGCGAGTTAGTCTGCTTAACGTTTACGTCGTTAACTAAACAATCGTTAAAAGTGTCCAAAAACCGCGCAAAATTCTCGAAACAAACAGTTTTATATGCTGATGTTTCTGCGAATCGGCTGGATGGTTCGAAGGTGCAGATAAAGCTTGAGAATTCTGTTTTTGTGGAGCGTCGATTAAACTTTTCAGCCAGATTTAAGTGCTTTTTTATGCTTGCACATCTACAACAGTTTCCTTTCGTCGTTAAATGAAGATTTGAAATCGGTTTTTTCTTCTGTAGAGCGACAAGAAGATGATCAGTGCGCTCGGGCAGCAAACATGAAGCTCCAGCCGAGTCACACGGAACTAAAGTTTTGTCTCTCGAGAGTTTTTATGACACGTCGGCTTGAATGGAGTCGAGAAACAAATCGTCCGGTTTAGAAATTGTTTCGTTTTTCGCAACGAAATGAAAAATTCCGTATTTGGGCTCAAGGCGCACTCATCAGAAATGGTTTTCTACCACAATTTGATGTCTTAATAACCAGCAAACTTAACGATCTCGTCAAAACATAACTTATTGTCTGCATCGAATTGAATTGTTTCGCTTGCAAACGCATTTGTTTCGCTCATAAACATCATGAAGACTATCAAAACATCATTTTAAAAACATTTTTTGCAAACAGAACGATTCTCGGGGCAAGATTGATTTATATTTTCCAGCACGAGGTCGTTAAAGCAACTGGAGCATTAAAAGATATAATTTTGAACACTTTCTTTTTGGTGCAGTAAAAAATTCGGTTAAACTCTTTTTGGTGAAATTTCCCAGAGGGGGAAATGAAACAATTATGAGTATAAAAATTCATGAGTACAGTTGAACTTCTAGAAAATTTTGTTGATGTTTTTGAACACACCAAGTTGATTTTGAAACTGTCAGAATGAGAAATTTTGGTTTAGTCGTTAAGATCAAGACCAACTAAGACAAAAGCTGGCAGGTTTGAAAAAAAACTGAAAAGTGGGGTGGAAGATGATCAAGTCAAAAACTGTCGCATCAGTCATGCTTATAACTTTTTTTTCTTGTGCATGAAAGACAGTCATCAATTCTAAGATTAACAGTTCAAAATAAATTTTAATCTCAACTTCAAGAAGTTTAACTGAAAATCCACTTAATTATCACAATTTGATCAAGAAGAAAATACTTTGAAAAGCGAGGATAAATGAAAAAGTCTGCAAAACAGTCATAAAAATTCCGAGAGAAAACCTTTCCGGGGCGCACACATCACAGCGCTGCACACATCACCCCGAGTGCAAGTACATAAAAAGACGAAACCGTCTCGAAATTTACGACGAGATCTTTCGCTGTTTGAAATCTCCTGCACAAATATCGTAAAGCGCCCGACGCGGCCTTTTGTTTCCATGTTATAAAAATGCCCTTTCAGTACCTTTCAATTTTCCGAGAAAAGCATAAATATTTTTATAACACCGAAGATGTTTTAATCTCTTTTAAGGATTGATTGTTGTAAATTAAAGAAAAAACGGGGCGAAACCTCCATTTTCCTTTTGTCTGCGTCCATCCATGAAGGAAGGGATTCTCGAGCCTCGCGGGAAGTGTTTTTCTGAATAAACCTGCACCGAAGCAACTGCTGATTATCCATTTTACGCCCCAAAACTTCAACCTGCAGTTGGATTTGGTGCGGCGAAGCCTATCATTACGTCCAAAACTGATTTTCTCTCTTCTTCAATCGACTTCCAGTGCACAATGCGTACAAAGACTAGGTTTCAAGTGAAGAAAACAACCATTGTTGTTAATTAATGACAACGATTGAAAAGGAGAAATGATTAATAAAATGAAATCATCAATGAATCGAACGCTAAACTCTTGATTGATATCTCGAAAGATTTCAGCCGGGCAACCGGCAATCAACTGCAATGATTTCAACAAAGATCCAAATCTTTCTCACATGATGTAAGACGAAAAATATTTTCGTGTCTGGAAAGTCAAATTTCCAAGGCGATTGAGAAAGATCCAGAAAAAGGAGGTGTGACCAATTGTAAAGAAAAAAAGATAAAAATTAAACATCAAGTGCTACTGTATTCCATTCCCATTCATTTTGCTGGCAAGAACATTAAATTATAGGCCTTCCGCGAGACGCTTCTTCTTGAACGTCTGTTTCCTCTTCAGAAAATTTGTTTCCATTGCTTTGTTATTTTGTTCACTTCACTTGCTGCTATTCACATGGGAATTGAAAAATTTCGGTTTTTGTTGTGTTTTCGGTTGAACCATAAACCACGAGACGAACAGAGAATATGGGACGGGAAACAGCGATGGTGGAAGACAAATTATAGACTTCAGTTCTTCAAACTCCTTTGCTTCTTCTTCTTTGATATCCGCCCGCCAACCGAATTCTCTTATCGATTCTAATTCCATTCACAAATATTTGAGCTTTCATTATCAAGCCACTGAAAGCAAACTTTGCCTTTCGATTCTCTCCGGCGATGCAAGATGGTAATTGATTGTTAAAACGTGTTCAGTCAGCGAAACTCTCTTTGTTTTGCCTTCTGAGATGAGATTTTGTATTCGAAATGGAGTTGATTAGACACGGAGAAGCTAGTCAAGTGTGATGGCACTGCAAACAGTAGTTGAAGGGAAACAATCGTTAGAAAATTTAAGTTTCTTCGAGTGATCATGAAAACTTTGCTGTTTTTTAATTTAAAATGGAATGTTAAAAGATCAAACACGCAAAAAACAACTGTTATCATCTTTCTAACCTCGAAGTATTTTCACAAAATCGCATTTTTATGCAATTTTATTGTGAAGTGTTGCAATAAGAAGCAATCAAACGTGCAATTTAACAATCAACAACTGAATCACTTTTTGAATTCATTCTAACCTAAAATATGAATCTGAATCAACTGAAAAAACTTTCATAAGCACGCGATTCAACGTTAAAATCCATCAAGAAAACTTGAAAACTTAATTTCTTCGACATCTTTTATTGTAACTTAATCAATTTAAAATTGGTTTTTAAATTTTCTTAATGAACCCCTTTAATTAACCGCATAATTTTATGTATCACCGAGACATGGCTTTTAACCCGATTAATGCAGCATGTAATCTTCACTCTTTCCCAGTTATTTAGTATTACCATTTCTTTCTCGCAATCTTCTTGCGAATAAATTTTAATTGAATACAAATTGTGTAATTACTTTTCACGATTAAAAATTAACATAAATTTCCATCGAATTTCGCGATAACTTTTCACACTAAATGTGTCATGTTAAGTGCGGTGTAATTATGTTCAGCGCTAGAAAATCGCTAGACAATAAAGCGAGAATTCAATAAGCCGTAAATTTATGACTTTTTATTTACGCTGTGACTCGCACTCACAACAATCGTCGACAGCGCGTCAACTTCACAAAAGTCGTCAAAATCACTCTCGAGCGAGGGAAAAACTATTGAAAACAAAATTTTCCGTCAATCTGTATTGTATTCACTCGAACGACGCGCAGAACCTTCACCGGGATATGAAAATGTTATTAACTACTGTTGAATTCCCATCATAAATAAAATATATTCGAAAAGTTGACTGAACATGCAATCAATAACGATGACACAAAATGTTTGCTTCGGAAATCTTCATCATTAAAATCGTGGCTTGTTTTCGAGTTCAACCGACGATGTATCAAAATGCATTCTTAGCTATGCATCATCCAGACGCTGACGTGGTGCGCAAAACAAACACCAAAATTACACAAAACAACGATTTTTGTGCACATTGGGACGGATTTACCAGGGCGCAAGCACATTTTGTTCCTTTTCACTCTCTCGCCCGGCGTTATTGTTGTGAAATGTATCCTGCTGCGATAATATGCGGTTTAAAAACAAATTTCCTGCCTCTGCCAAACGATTACAATAAAAACTGTTAGTTTAACATATTTTTTCGATTCTTTTGCATTTTTCGCCTCTCGTCAAGATGTGTTTATATGCGTTTAGCTCTTCATTTATTCAATATGCCAATTAAATTAAAATTTGTGTCGTTTTCTCCCTTCTGTGCCCTTCCAAGCCTTCGTTCTCATGCGCAAGGGAAAGCTCAATTGAATCGAAATAATTTCCAATGGTGTTGTTCGGTGGGATTCGATGCTGTTGACGAATCAGTCGGAGACTTGTTTGCTGATACTCCCATTGACAGTTGGGACTCTCGTCTCAAACTGATGTGAACTGATTTCGTCAAGACGCAAGAGCGTCTTTGTGGGAACTATTGTCAATTACAGCTATTCTTGAAATTAGTCGAAGCATAAATTCAAATTACATGAAATTAATTCAAAGAACTTAATTTATAGTTTTTCCTGCGTCTTTGACTCCATACATGACATAAATAACGTAAGAAAATGTTGACAATTCGTTGTCGTAAATCTTCAGTGTTTGTAAATGCAGACAACATACGACTCGCTGTAGGGGTGATCGTGAGTTAAGTCATGGATGGAAATTATTAATATTTATGTTTCAAAGTTTAATGAACTTGAAATCTATTTTAACAGACAAGAAAAACATGAAAAAGTTTGTTAAAATCATCACAATTAAACGACAGATCAAAATCAGAACCGTCACTGTCGCACAAACCCCACAAAGATCGAAACTGATAACTTACATACTTGTTTTGACGATCACCCAAGCAAAACGCAACAATCGCCTGTCGCCAAATCTACATTTTCGCAAACTGCACTTTAGTGACACAACATAAACCTCAATTGTTACTCATTTGTTGCCTCAAGTTTCATTAAAACCACAATGCGTTAAAACTTAAAAAGCCATAACGATTATTACATTTAATTTTCTACGGAAAATCACTGTATGTGACTGATGGCTGTGATTTAGTTTTATCATTTATGGCGCCTGGCTACGGCGATAGTAAACTTAAATTTCTTAATTCTTTGGACCCAATGCACCAAAGCATAAACTGATTTCCATAAATTCGTCGTAAAAGTCTAATTAAACGCCATTCATAACTCGTTAAAAATGACGAAGGTGAAGATCCCCGCAGAACATCGTCTGAATCGCTGGCGTCTTCAAATTTCTTCGTGTTCGAGCGATTCCGTGGCAATATTTCACGCAATAAACTCTCGCCAGCTCTATAGCAAGCAACGTTATCAATCGCTTAGCATCGCAAGGTAATTAGTCATTGTCTCTGAAATATGGACCCATTTCATATCACCAGCAAGCACAAGACAATAAATTGCCCTGGATTTGACTTGAAATGAATTTTTGGAGCAAAAATTCACAAAAGAACACAAAGTTTTCATAAATTAAAATGAAATCTATTTATCCAACTACTTGCGATACATTTTTGTTGCTTCTTAAAATGTTTTTTTTTAAAGATTATTTATTGTTTGTTTGTTGAACCTTCGCGAATGGGAATTAAAAAACAGTTTCGTTTACTTTGATCTGGATTCGGCGAGTCTAAATTAACATTTCAATTTTACAATGTGTCGAGGGTTAGAATGTGGAAAGATAAGCAGTAATCGGGAATCTCCGTATTAAGTCATTTTTAAGTCAACAGTTCGCAAGCCTTGTTCGTCGTTTCCGCATCACAGGAATGTTCAAAAAAAAATTGCAGACTTATATGTTGTGGGAATTAAAACACAAACGCAGCAGGTGTTGCCCGGCGCCTTCACGTACTAAATTCACAGTAACATCGGACATCGGGCAACACCACCGTTCAAGCATTCATCATCTGAGCATTTCATGTGTCCATGTTATAAAAATTATCTTTCACAAACTCCCCGACATAAACTTTTAAATATTTCATAAATTTCCCATTCTCTCGCCGTGAAGGGTCAAAGCTTCTTCACTTCACTTCATTCTTGATAATATATCTAAACTCCGCCACAGCAAACACGAAGAAGGCAAAAGGCATTCTATTGTTTTGTTTGTTCAATGCAATGCAGTCGAAAATATACTTTACAACTAGAGCTCAAAACTCGAGATGTTAATCTTGCGTAAAACATGCAAACATTTTAAACACTAGTTGAATAGCTCGTGACGGGAATAAAACTTACTGAATTTCTTCGTCTTCCAAACGGAGAAACAGAAGAACGGAAACAAGATATAGGGTGTTGTGATGTATTTATCAAGATATTTGAAAAAAGATTGAGTTGAAAGTGATTTGCTAAAAGAATTTCAATTTTTTTAAGGAAATCTAACTTAAATCTTTCTCTAAATGATCACACAAACGTTTCAAACAATTTTAAACCTTTCATAACCTAAGAATCTCTTTAAACCCAGACTCAACCCAACCCCTTGACCAGTCACTGTCCAGTAAAGAATGAGATCATTCAACCTCCAAATATGATTACATTAAGAATTCATGTTAGTTCTGAGCTTCTCTGTTCTACCACTCAACTCGCCATGAGCAACAAAACAATAAACAACTGCGGTTGATCAACAGGAGGCTAGCGATGAGATGCTTGTTCTCATGAACAAACACAAAAATGATCGCCTCTTGACCTTTTTCTTCAAAAATCATCAATTATACGCAACTTAATGCCTTCGTCTAGCTTCAGAGTGCGCTGTCTCATCGCTCCAACGGCTCTGCTGTTTGTTTATTAAGAAATTATAGTGTTTAATTGTTATTGCACTTCCCTTCGTTTTCCAGCTTGCTCTCAAACCCACTTTTCAGTCAAATTGAAAAATTAAAGCTTCAGTTTACAACACGCTGAAGAATGGATCGAAAGAGTCTTTACAGGAACTCATCAAGTGAAACTGAAATAATTTTAAAATTAAAGCGTAGCTTACTTGCATAAGTTGGGTGAACAAATGACGTGTGCACTCAGGACAATTTATCACAACTTTTTATTTTTTCAGCTTCATGAAACAAATTTTCACGAAAAACTTGTGGCTGCCCAGCTTGTCACCCTCCATTTGGTCGCCTAATCTTGTAAAGCTTCAACAGATCTGCATTTTTGAGATTCTCTGCTCTTTATAACAAACTCTAGTTATAAACGAAGATTATGATGTGAAGATACCGCAGTGCAAACGCAAGGTAGAAGCACAATGTACATGTCGTGACGGATTGAAGCGAAAAATTGCATCGCAACAATGATGTTTGCGAAGTGAATTGCGTGTGCGGAGCACTGGTGTGCGACATTTAACAAGATGTTGCGCTAAATTTGCTGCAATCGCGGTCGGATTCAAGGATTTACATGCGATTCAGCAGATTTTATTATTCCCGTTAACACAAAGTCATCATCGAAGCTTTTATGACTCAATTCACATGTGAGAAAAGTCTTTTCCTCCTTTTTCATGTTTCGTCTTCCCATTTCACCGCTAAAGACATTCGAGACAATAAAATTTTAATTTACAACACATAAATTATAAGTTATTAGGTTTCATAACTTCTTCGCCGTCATCATCGCGCTCCGTATGTCCAGGAATTTACATATCCAAGTTGCTTTTGAAATCTGATACGATTCTGTGTTCGGACATGTTCAACATTGAGACGAACAGCGAGAAAAAAATAAAACCAGAGATTTTTCATATTTAAGAGAACAACAAAACACGCCACAGAGTTACAAGTGATGAGATTAAAGTTCTAATCAGATGTTTGTAATAATATTTAACATCAATGTGCGTCCGCTTCCAGTGTCTCCAAACATTTATTATGCGTGTTCGTCTCCAGTTTTTTTATGTCATTGACTCCCATTCCCGGCCCGTTTATAATTATTCGACAACATTTTCGAGAAATTAAAATGTTAAATAGCGCTAAAGACCCGAGCTTAAACACTTGTCTTGCTTTTTGTTTTCGATGACGTCATGAAGGTTGCGCAAAAGATAACCAGAAATACGGTTTATGGTAAATGGCTTCATTCCAATCACATAAAATGTTATGCAACGGACTGTTAACGTGAAATTTTGTTGATAATTATGTTAGTTGATGTAAAACTGAAAGCATTGAAGATACTTTCCAACCTTCTACAGTCACTAATTACCATGTCAACCACCCACAATATTCTTCCATCACCCGAAAACTATTTTCCCAAGACTTCAACTTCTGTCAACAGCTTTCCTCTGTTTACACAAATCTGTTCATGTTTCAAAGCTGTCACGACCCAATGCACCTACACGTATCGCCTGACAGTTAAAATGTCCATCCACTTTTCGCATTATCATTACAACATTGAAGACTAAATTGCATCACGTAAACGTGTACACAGATCTAGAGAGTGAAACGATCAGCGATTACCTTCGACCGGGATTAACATGTTCGTCAACTTCCACTATAGATCAAACTGCAATTATTCATCCAAACATAATGTTACGGCATCACAGGCTTGTTCGATAATTTATCTCTTGCTTGCCTGGGATGTTTTGCGGCGTGTTTGCAATTGTGACAATTTTGATTGCTATCGCAACTTGTTTTCATTTTTGTTCCGTTGCACAAAAGTTTTTCTAGAATTTTTTCTTTCAATCTCAATCACGTTCTGTCTTCACTTTTATTTCGATAATCATTAATCTACAAGCTAATCGTATTCCAGAATCTCAAATGTATTTGTTTACTTCGGAAACACCAGCCGATCGCATCGGACAGATAAAGCAGCTTGATAAAACCGTGGAATCCCAAAAGGCGACATTGTATTCAAAAGAAGTTCTTAAAAACGAATAACTTTGTTCCAATAAACTTCCATAATTTATTAATTAATAAAATCATAATAATAAAAATTCTTAATTTTTCTTCTCGGATTTTTGAGAGAGAGAAAACTTGGTGAATATTTAAACACGAACGCTCCAAAAGAAACAGAAAAAGCTATTTAGAGTTTGAATCCAGTTAAGATCATCTCAAAACATGAAGAAACAAAAACAAATTTCGTGGGGTCATTTGTAAGTTAGAGCTTATGAAGTTGTGTATCTTTAAAGTTAAACAAAGCATAACTTAAAGTCTTAACAATAAAAAATCTTCAGTTTCCCAAACATTTGTAGCCTAAAAGAAATTTCCATGTGTTCAAAGCGTTACGAAACCCCCAAACCAACCCTATCGTAGTTCAAAAAAACTGTTTTAAATGTTTTCACTGAAGCTGTCGCCATAAATTTCGGGTGGAAATTTGTCTGTCACCGCAGTAGGCGCTTCCATCGTTTCTTTTTCATGGTATTTTTACGTAAAAATAAAAGAGAAGTTAACGTACAGGTTTCTCTGAGGGTTCGTTCAAAAGGAACATCGGCTGCGAGAGAAGAACATCGGCAATAAAATAAGACTTTAAACGACGTTTAATTTATGAGATTGAGAAGGATTCTCATGATGAGATGATAGACGTCTTGCTTATCGGCTCGAAACTCTGCTAGCGCTCCACGACGGACACTTTTAATCTCCCATTGATTTCTTAATGAAATCTTTCGCGCATAGAAATTATTCTGATCACGATGTTTGGTCGCGATTGCGATAAGCATCTCGGAGAGAAGATTTGAATATTTATATTTTTCAACGACGCTCCGTTCTGCCTCAGAAAGGCAAAGTGAAACAAAGAGAAATCATTTGGAAAATTAGATAATGTTAATGTGATTCAATAAAAATAAATTATAATATCATTTGTATGATCAAACAGCTGAAAGATGATAGAAGTTGAACCTGATCAGTGGAAAAGCCAAGTCACTTCGTGTAAGAATTTTTATTCTTTTTTGCTGTCCAAACAAATATTCTGGGTCAATGCGCCCTGAATGGAACTGATGTAAGCGACCTTTTCCTTATCATCTGATTGGGATCGACGAAAAAGGATCTTCATGTCTTTATTGCACCCAGAAGAACGTCTGGGAAAATTGTCCCTTCGCATAAAAGTGCCACAAAATAACGAAACGCTTCAAATAGAGAAATAAAATCGATCGATGACAGAAAACAACTTTATTCACAACATGATCCTTTTTTTGGTTTTCATCTTTGTCGTCGTTTACTTTATCGACTTTTTAAACGTAGCTGGTTTTAGAGATCTCCGCCCAGGTTTTTTGTTCAGCTTTTAGAAGAAAAAACCTTTCTTTTGTGACTAAATTTATTGGATTACCGTGTAAAATCGATAATCATCGGCAGTTGCATAGATTTAATCGAACTAGAATGTCATTTGAATAAATTTTGCGATCGTAAAACCTTTTGTACCTTTCAATATCGTTGAATAATGAACAAAAACTGCAGTTTTATTGTCACACGACACAAAGTTACCGACAACTAACTTCAACTTATCTATGCCAACCTCGAGAATCCCAAGTGATCGCTTCTTTATCTCTTCTAATTCATTCCAATGAACTCATTTATCGATGAAATAAAGTCAACAAAGATGTTAATCTTTAATGTATTTAGATTACCCTTGGAGAGACCCAACTCTGTGATTTGCTGGGGATTAACATAAAATTTCGATTTGTCTCTACTGCAGAACTTTCCGAAACCGCAGAGAGCGATAAAACCGAGATTAATACGTTTAAGTTTTAATTTTGCTTCACGTTAAGCGTTCACGACAAGGATGTTGCTGGCTGATAATAATGTCAAAAGAATGTTGAAAAGCAGCTGATAAATTGCATTTTGATTGGCTTCCCGTGTACAATTTTTTTTGGCCAAAACGATCATCCAAATTATGTTAATGATCGCGCAAATGCATTTTTTATTTCTTGGATCCACAGTCATTACGGAAATTTGAATAATTTATCATGTCTTCTATCGACATCAACACGTAGGTGGCACGAAGTTTTGTTTGTCTGCGACGTTTGAAGATATATGGAGTTCTTTTAACAGGTGCTTAATCGCTCTACAGCACGTTTTAATAAATGATGTCCTGAAACTTCAAGCCCTTGACTTTTGTTCTCTCTTAAATTCTCCTTTTTTTATCTGATCAGAACACGACCCAGCAGAAAAGAAAGAAATTTCTTTTTGTTTCAAAAAGAAAGCTATAAAAACATTCTTCTTATCTGTGACATTTCGTCGTCCATCTCTGAAGCTGACTTTGATGCAGATGAAAACGAGACGTGATTTTTGTGACGGAGTAAGCAGAAGTCATGGATGTGGAAAAATGTCGAAGAATAAATATTTCACAATCAAATTAACACAACGAGAATTAACTATTTTGCCAGACATGAAACTCACGCTTCATTGGACCTGCCAATTCGAGAAATCTCTCGTCTCAGTGATATTTCAGTTTCTTTGTTTTGATTCGACTTTGTTCGTCGAACACTGAATCACGGAAAGGTGAAATCTCTTAAGCTCCAACGAAACGAATCAAAGCGAATTGAGCTGTAAGAATGATCAGCTTCTGTTTTCGAAAGCTTCATTTTGTTCACGACGCTGAGCCATTACATTCAATAACTCAGAATCAAGCGAGAGAAAATTTCTCAACTCAAAGACGCGGAGAAAGAAACAAAACTGTTTTCCAGCAAAAGACTTTCCAAGTCACTCGTGAAGGAGGCGCAGCGTAATATCAATAATACTGAAAAGTCACGTTTCGTGTGCACGGGTGGCCAAAAGCCGGAGGTACCGCTCTGCAGCACAAATCTCCGACTCGATTAATTTTCGCTGGAAAAAAAAGACTTTTCAGAAGCTCACGAGAGGTTTCGCAATAACAATAAAGCGAGCGCGGAACGAGAGAAAATTAAATTCAAGAACTTTAGCATCGCTGCCAGAAGGAACTGCCTTGGCCGGGGTGAAAATAAAACTTCCTAGAATTGAATTCTCATACCCGGCTTTGAAGCGATCAATCGACCGTGACATTTTGACTCTTATCTCGATCACTTTAACGCCTTTCAAAGAATCAGCAGAGCGTCATCGAGTTAGTGCAACTTGCGGATGTTAAATTTTATGACCCAACTGCTCTGTTGGAGCTGAATAAATGAAGTGCAGTGTTGGATTGAGATTGAGTCTTGGCGCCAGTTTAACTTTCAGGGATGAATTGTATGCAAATTAGTAAAAAAATGATTTGTAAATGCTTATCCCAGCTATGATGTCAAGAAAAATCAAGTTTTTCTGATTCAAAACACTCGAAGTGAGCTAGTTTTCATTCAACAACCCCAGACAGTTCCTGTGTAATTAATTACCATCGACTTAGTTCGAACCTGAATAAATATTCCTATTACATTCACACGACTTTGTAATGAACCTGCCTATATGCATTTTCTTTCGATTAAATGCATTTTGATTGTTTTCACGTTGTTTGACAGTTTAAATCACCAGCGTAATCCGTAAACAACTAACAAATTGCGTAACCACGATGTCGAGAACCTTTCAGCTTCGTTCTTTGCGAATTCTTTCCAGCCGTGTTTCAACTCTTGGGTCATAAAACGCACATCGGGCGGGAAGCGTTATCTCTGAGAAGCTTCCACGAAGAAGAAACAATTAAAAAAGTATATTTTTTGAAATTATCATAACTGAAGACTTCTCCCAAAGAATGCAACAATTCAAGCGGATTTTCAATGAAAACATTAAAACCTACCGGCTTTTGCTAAAAGTTTCGACGAGAATGCCTTTGCGTGTTTAAGAATTCGAAATGACTTTGAGCTTGCGAATATAAAATAACAATAAAAATAGCTGGTTGGGACGATGGTCAGTCCGGTGGATGTGTTGAAAGACTACAATGAGTTTGAATCTCACTAAAAATATTGCTTAAAATTACTTGAATGCTACTTCTTGACTCGATTTAATAGAAATTCTGAATCACATCACTTTGGAACTCGCCCCA
>JPYR01000016.1:101550-150682 GCA_000775305.1 Belgica antarctica
CCTTCAAAATGAGGTTGATGATGATCAAATGGGAGATGCGGAGGTGGGGGTGGCGGTGGATACGCATGCAAATGCTTGTGTTTGTGATAATGTAAAGCCTGCTTTTTGCCAGCAAAAAGTCCGCCGACTGCTTTAATGATTCCCTTATTCGGGGTGAGATGTAGATTCACGAAAGGCTTGAGCAATTTCTCTCCGTGTTCACTTTTTGTAACTTGGAACGAAAACAACGGATTTACATTGAGTAATCCAAGATTGAGGCCGTTGGGAGTGAGTGCGCCGAAGTGTGGGTTGTAGACTTCGTCCCCATAAGGACTGATTGGATAATGATGATGTGGGCCGGGGTAAGGCAGACCGAAAGAGACTCCAAGCGTGGGAATGATTTTCTTTCCGCCGAAACCACCCCCGCCGTTTGGGTAATACCCGGCCCCACCTGGCGGGCGGCCCAAACCAAAAATTCGCTAAGAGAAAACAACAAAACAACACAATTAAGCAGTGACAGGTGATTAAACATTAAAATCCGACAACCGTTCATATGAGTTTAGTGACAAACGAAAGTAAATGGCGGCAGCTTGGAAGTCTTTAATGTTTAGTTCTGATTTAATTGTGTTGTTTTGGTGTTAGTGGAGACTGTCACGCTTTCACGTGATGTAACAGAAAGTTGGTGTTAAGTTTGAAGTTGTTACAGATACGCAAGCACTGATTAAGAGATTTTCGTTTGGCATTGTTTGGATACTTACGCCTTCGCCGTCAACTTTCTCTGTGTCGCGTTTCGACACTTTGTGAACTTCCGTGGAGTTTTGTGTGCCAATTTCTTTAACAACGCGCGTAGATGTTGAGTTGTCGCCGTCTGCTTCAATATCTGTTGGCAGGTTGCGTGGGTCAAGTGGCAGAATCAAGTCGTCACGACGACCAACGATATCATGCGCGGGGCACTGTTCAACTGGAACGCACTGGCAGTCGTAATGGTCTTGGCGGGATGCCTCAAAGCCTTGATATTGTTCTCCTTGGTTGTACTTGTTATACTTTTGGGAGTTCTGCTGGTTTTGGCCGAGATAGTTTCCGCGGTTGCCGTTGAGGTTCAGTTCTTTCTTGTAGAAATCGGGAGCTCCTGCGTGGTAGCTTGATCCAACGTTGTAGATTCCATTCGATCCATCTGTGAAGACTGCTGGGCCGAGGTTTGGGTTTAAAGAAGTCTGCTGGTTGTAGTTCGAACCAGCGGCGTATTGGTTTGATTCAAAAACTGGCTTGACGTTCGAAGATTCTCCGTAGACTCCTGGTGATTGACCTGAGTTAACACCTTTGTACTCAAAGTCAGTGGAACTTGGGGAATATCCACCAGAGCTAAATCCACCCGAGTTTCCGTTGTTGGCACTGAAACCACTGGTTTGATAAGTTCCAGACAAGCTGTTCACTGCTGAATATTCAGAAATTGGAGTGTTGACAACAATTTTGGATCCATCGACGGCTGCAGCTCCGTCAACATGCACGTAATGATGGTGAACGTGGTGATTTTGAGAGACTGGAACTCCAACGTCGCGCTTACCAGTGTTTCCTTGGTTTACGATGATTGTTGGCTTCTCGGTGTATCCAAATTTGATCGCTGAACCAGCTTGTTCAACTTCGTAGAAGTCGGTGTTGTATTTGTCAGCGATTGGTTTTGATCCATAGAAGTTGTTAAGGTTGTTGTTAGGTGCATAACCGACTTTGCGTGGTGGTCCTTGTGGGACTTGTGGATGGCCAGGAAGGGGGACGGGTCGGGGCTGTCCATAGATGCCTGCAGTTTGTGGTGGTGGCCGTTGCACAGGTCTCTGATTGTAGACAGGTGACTGCGGGGGTGGTCCACGGTTGTAGTTTGGAAGCGATCCTGGTGGTTGAGTGTAAATGTATCGAGTTGGTGCCCGCTTTTCGCATTCCATAAGCCCCAAATCACACAACTTGTCGCGAATGAGATTGCGTGCCTGAGTATCGTCACCGCTCAACAAGGCTTGCTTCACGGTTGGGTCCTGATAAACTTCATCCAAGCCATCAATACTTCTACCCTGATGACTTGAGTCAATAATTTCGTCGATGACATCATTGAAGCTGGCATCGCTGACTGTCACGTTTTGTGAGTATTCTTGAATAGTTTGTTGTTCAATCGAAGGTTCGTAGTCGCTGGTTCGTCTGTTTAACACTCTGCCTTCCCTTGTCGCTTCTTCACAGTGTATCGAGTTTAACAGCAAAATGCTATTGAAGAATAGCAGTAATCTGAATTTCATCTGCGAATACAAAGAAAGAAAATTTTCATCAGCGAAAGTTGACGCAATGTAGGCGTTGCGCGCCATAAAACAAGCGACCGTTGAAATGACTCGACTTGTTAAATGCAAATTCGGAATGATGTAACAAGCCGTTTCGCTAAAGACAGAGTCTCATTCACTCTCGCTTTCTTTCGGATTCGGTTTAAAGCAAAGATCACAATATCGTAACGAAAGAAACTTTCTTTTCTTCTTGTTTATTGCGTTCAATTTGAATGTTTATTTCTTGAATTAACTAAAGCATCTTTTTACTTCATAATTTGGCAATTCAATTTTACGGGTTTTTTATTAGTTTTCTTATTATCTTGAGATTGAAATTCATAGCAATTACGTAAACTACCGGTGATAGTTTAATAAACTTTGCGATTCAATGAACTCTGTGTGAATTTTAGGAAGCTTTTGGGATCTTCTAAAGCATTTACTGTCTGATCTTGACGAAGAACAAAGCTTTCGATGAATTTTTATTAGTTTTTGAAGTTGAAACTGTAATTCTCATGGATGCAATGATAAATCAAGAGAAATTAAATTTATTCTGCCTTTCAATTGTTCTGTCTCTTTGAACTTTCACTGAAAGCTTTCACTTCCTAAACTTATGCAATTTGTGCATGTCTTCTTATTCTATTCAAATTAGAAAGATTCGAACATGATGAAGATCAAGTAAATTGATCAAATTTCAGTTCAAGCTTTCTAGCTTTTCAGTTTCTTGATAACCAATTCAGTAAAATTGTCCGTTAATCCAATTCAAATCCATTCAACTATAATATTTTCACACGAATCTTCACTTTCATTGCTTTTAAACTCCACTTCAACCGATTTCATCTTCACTTTCATGTCCAAAATCAACCTTTCGTCACTATCCTTTACAAAACTCTCCTTTACCTTTAAATATTTTTATGTAACTTTTCCTTCTCGAGGGTTAGTGCGCGAATTTTCACTGCTGAACGAAGACTGAAGCTCAATCTCAAAATGTCTGCGATTTTATAAAATCCCACTTCGACTTTTTTAACTGTCGTACTTTTTACTTTTTTCTTCATTTCTCTTTAAAGTTCGAGAAAACCACTCACACCGCCGTGAGAAAAGTTGAGAAGCATACTCGGGCAGGGCGGTGTTGGATGCACTTCCTCGATGGCTAAACGGCTGATTTCGACACTGTGTGGAGTTCACAAAATGTCTTTGTTAACCGACCGCGACGTTGTTGTTGTTCTTACTTCGTTACTTTCTCCCGACTTGATGACATCACTTTGAATTGTTAAATTTTGCTAAATAGGATTTTAAAATGCAAATCAAGTTATCAGAATGCCTTCACCTCCGATAGCACCGCGATTTTCTGAGAAAGCCTTCTTCAATATGGTATGCAATGCTTGAGAAAAACCCAAGAAAATAATATTGCATACAAGACATTACACTTTGGAAAAACCAAATCCATTACGTTCGCTTTGCAGCGGGTCAAGGTGCCGCTGAAGCGGATCATTCACAACGAATCGGTTGTAAAAGAAAAGAGAAAATACACGCCACAGACAAACCTATGTAAGAGATCACAATTCTTGGAGTTTTCGTTGCGCAATTCTTACCACCGTGCCTAGCCATGAAATCGCGGGCTTTCCCACATAGTGCAATGATACCAGATCCGCTTTATTATGCGATAGACATAAATGCTAAACTCGTATTAATCTGACTTTATCAAATTATCGCCGGCGAATGACATCACGTCACACTGCGTTGAGCAATAACATTGACAACGATTCACTGCGATTGCATAAGATCGACGTGCGAACTTAAATATTAATTTCCAGCGATTTGTATTTCATTATGAGACCGACAAACCGTGACTCACCTAAGGTACACTTTTTTCTTGTCTCACAGCCGGCGAAAAAGTGAAAGTTTATTTATTTTTAAATGATCTTGGAAGTTCCGCGCAAAGCGGAGGAAGAAAAAAACGTAAACAGACAAAATGTGCATGGAAAGAGAATCTTCCGCGCGTTATAGTTTCCTCTCGTCATCGCCTTTGATGTTGTCGTGAAAGCAAGAAGAAAGACTTGCTACGAGGTTGCGGAAAAGAAAACCGGTCCACGCCATGTCGCCGCTTATTTCTTCTTTCTCCATGACATAATTTAATCTTGTATCACATTACGTGAGTCGTTTTCTTATGTTTGTAGTGTCAAGTTCAAAGAAAGCAACGGTGATTATGTGGAGTGAGTGAGTGGATTTTAAACTGATGTATTTTTGGTGTAATGAGTTATGTTTTGGGTTTGTTACATGAAACTAACGTAAAATAAGTCAGTGAGGTTAGACACATCTAAGCAGAGGTTGAATTTAGACTTTTTTTTAAACTTTAAAGTCTAAAGCTAAAGTTGACTTTCGAAATTAACCTCTGCATCTAAGTGATTCATATTTTGAAACATCACAGGTTTAATTCCTGAAAGAAATGTAGCGCAAAATTGTAGATTACTTTTATTTTAGTCAAATCCAAATCAATGTCTCTTGGTTTTTGCAACATCTTAATTTCTATGAAACTGCATTCAAACATCTCTTAATATATTTCATCCCCGTTTCGCTGTTGTAAGTTTCCGAGAGCTTTCAAAAGCTTTCGCTAAAGCTTTAGAAAACAAAATTATGAGCTGAATGTGAAACCTAACGGTAAAAAATGTTCATTTATTCGTTTATCGCTCTAGAACAATTGATTGGCACTTACAACTGGAGCAGGCAAGCTGTAGGTGCCTATCACTGGCGATAAAATGAGGTTGCCTGTAGCGTGAAATTGCGGGGCTGAATAAATCTGTGCTGGGTAAGCTGAATAAGACACAACATGCGGCACTACGACTCTTTTGACGTAAGTAGCGTGAACAGTTGAAGCTGGAGCCTCTCCCTCAAATTTCGCCAGCAGCGGTGTTGCAATCGGGCTGGCTGGAGCAGCGAGCAAAGGTGACGCAAGAAATGAAGCACGAGTTAAAAAAGGCGCCGCCACTAAAGGTGAACCGACTAACGTGACTTGCGGTGCTGCGATAGCAACAGCGACCAGAGCCTACAAAACCAAAATTTTTGGCATCTTTGATCGGATTTTAATGAAGTGCTTAGTGAGCTCTCCGAGAAGTGATTAAAATGTGTCAAAGCGACTTCTTTTATATGGAGCGCCAAGTTGCTTAAAATATGCACATAATAATTAGATCGGTTATTACAATTTAAGCGATCAAGTTCTCGTGAACAATTGAAGGAATTAAGTCGCGGATCTTGGGTAGAACGTCGGTGGTGTCTCCATCGCCAATCGTCGATGTCAATCAATTTTGGAGTCTGCTTAGGTCGCGCAGATGGAGAAACAGGTTCGAAAACATTTTTCTCTTCGTCTTCGAGATGTCAGCAGATGATGTTTCACTTGTGACGAAATTCGCGTTGCCATTTTACAAGCTTTTAATCTGAATGATTTTTCTCAATAAAATAAAGTCACATGAAAAATGTAAACAAACTTTGTGTGTTGTCTTCTAAAGAGGACAAGTGAAGTTGCGCAATGCATGGAACCGCTTTATTTCGCTGCCATTATTCATTGTACGACTTAACACCACTCTTTTGCTTAAAATCAGAGCTAACAAAATGAAAAATTACAAAGACTCATTTTTAATTGAATATTGTTCGCGGGCTAAACTTGACTTCATTTGCCTGATGACATTGAAAACGGCAAAAAGTGTATTAAATGCGCTATAAAAATCGAGGCACAACTTATTGAAGTCAGTTACAAAAAATCATTGCTGATTGTGCAACAAACACTTTTTCCCTGATCACCGCGGATGGACATTTAAAACTTGGTTATGTTCGTGCTGCCCGTCATGCAATGCGTGCAGAGTTGAGTTTCTAAGCTTTTTTCTTAACATTTGAGAGATTTGAAGGAGAAAAAGGAAGTTCGAGCGTGGGGTCAATGAACTTGATGAAAGTTTTTTATGTCTTAAAGCTTTGACAAAACAATTTTTTATGATCAAGAATTAAAAAATCTAAGAAAATTTGTACCCACGAACACTCTTTGTGAACCCCTGAACAAGCTTTCAAAGGCCTTTCATTCAAAAACAGGAAACAAACTTGAAGAAGAAGCCCGAAAACTACAAAAGCTTAGTTAAAATCAACAAAAAAGCTTTCAAGCCTTCACTTGACCCGACTTGACCCCTTAAATCTTGATGCGACACAAACAGCCACGAAACTGTTTACCTTAAGACGTCCACTAGAAACTATAACACAATCAATTTACGGCGCTCCGTTGTTTCAACGCATTTTACGAGTCAATGAAGTGCCTTTGCTACACATAATTTTCGAGATCCAAAGTCAAGGTAAAAGGCGCGGAAGAGAAAAAATTGTTTTCGCTACTTTTCGTACTTTTTCTCTTCCTCGCAGAACGCTCGTTCATTCATGGACATTTACCGACTCTTTCCGTCAGTCACTAATTCGGCTGGGAACAAAACCAGCGAGTGAAACGACTAAACAAAAAGTTCAACAACAATTACGCATAAAAAAATCGTTTTTAACCGTTGCGCAGACAAGGTCAAGAAGGAATTTTTCTGTCGTGATTGATTAGATGCTAAGAGTTATTTCAATACGCGTTGGACAGTGCGTGAGGTATAAATTCCCTGAACTTACAGTTGAACCCCGTGAAGTTGGTCGGAAAATTCAATTTCCTTGAACTGAAAACTTTTTTCGTCCACCTTTTCACCAGAAAACTATTTTAACCAATTCACGTTCAACCGTGACACAATTTTGTTGCAGATTCTCGCCTGTACGCGATCGTTTACCGCAACTTAATATTATTATTCATGTGATCGGCTATGTTGAGCAATGATTGCTTCGCGTTTGTTTTTTTGTTTTCTTGGGCTAAGTGAGACAATTTCGCTCTTGAAATGGCAGCGACTTGCATATGTCCATAACTAGCCGAATCATTGTTGCTTTATGACTCGAAAATATGTTGCCCAACATTGAATGATATATTTGTTTGCTCACCCAGCCCGCTCGCCTGCATGCCCGCCAGCGAGCATCGTAGACAAAGCCCACCACCGAGAGTGACGCTAATGCAACGTGCGCTCCTTTTGTTCACCACCTCGATTCTAAAACTATTAAAATATCCTCCACTCTTCGCGCGCGGTAGTGGTGCGATCGTGATGGTGTTTGGCTGACGAACACCAGTGTCGCGCACAACCACATGCGACACCCGGAAAATCTGAGCATGCGAGTATAAAAGGAATATTGTTTCGTCAAAATGTATCATTCAGTTTAAAGAACTCAGTTTTTCAACACAAACCTTCCCAAAACCAAAAAAATTAAAAATGTTCAAGTTCGTGGTGTTGTCTTGCTTGGTGTCAGTCGCCTTCGCTGGTTACATCCCAGCCCATTACGAAACTCACGCTCATGTGAAGACCGTCGTCGAGCCATCGTACACCGTCGTTGAGACCCCAACTGTTCAACACGTCGGATCAGTCGTCAAGAACGTCCCAACTGGAGTCTCGCACCACAGCTCATCGGTTGTCCACTCGCACGCCCACCATGTCGAGCCAATCTACGCTCATGGAGTCCAGAAGTCGGTCGTCTCAACCCCAATCGTCAAGAAAGTCGTTGAACACGTGCAAGTCGCCCCACAAGTCGTCCAATACCACGCCGCCCCGCAATACGTTCACGCCGCACCAGCAGTGAAATACGTCTCAGCCCCAGCTGTCCACAGCGCTTATGTTGCTGCCCCAGCCCAATACGCTCATGCTGCCCCAGCTCACTACGCTAATGCTGCACCAGCTGTTCACAGCGCTTATGTTGCTGCTCCAGCCCAATACGCTCATGCTGCACCAGCTCACTACGCTCATTCTGCACCAGCAGTCCACAGCGCTTACGTTGCTGCCCCAGCCCAATACGCTCATGCTGCACCAGCCATCAGCTACGCCGCTCAATACTCACATGCTTTGCCATACGCTCACCACTATTAAGTGCCACAATCCAGCTTCCTGCCCAAACAAAACATTTATTTTCTTTCGATCGTATGTGATGAAATTTGTTGTGAAAGATTAGAAAATACAATTTATAAAATAATGAACTGAAATTGTAAAGCTTTTGTTTTTGCGAGTTGAAGCCTTTAATTAGCATTCTTTATTAAAAGGTTTTAATTGATGCCATCTGGGGTCAGTTAGGATGTTGCGAAATAATGATTGCATAATTGTCGTTTTGAAGCCAACATTTTCGATCACATTCCCTGGGAGTTTCGATCGATTTCATCAAGATTTATTGAGTTTCTTAACCAAGTTTGTGCTGCAAAGTCCAGTTATGATTGTAGTCTAACGTAAAAAAATCCACGCTTGTACCAGAAAGTTCTAATTATCCAACTCGATCCGCCCAGCCTTGCCAATGCCGTTCAATTATTAACAAATTTTTCAAGTTCATCGATCTTCAGCTTGCCCACCTTCGACTTCCCCCACCACCGGGTTTGAACCAGAAGGTTTTCACCTTTGATTCATTGTTTTATGCATTTCATGAATTCCAGCATTGCTTCACATGCGGTAGCATTAACGTTCGAGTCATATCTTCTCATTAAATTGCCCAATGAAATTTGTTGAGCGCGTGGAATTCATTTGTAGCCTGGTAATCAGAAGCAGTTCAATTGAAAACAACAAGCAAAAAAAATTGTTTGGCAATTTTCTTGATGAGTTTCTCAACGCGTGCAACGTCCTTGCCACTTTTCATTAAATCACACCGCCAGTGTTGCATCACACCACGCTGCACAAGTTCACTTAATGTCTCTATTCCGCTGATGACAAATTCGCAACGGCAATAAAAGACAATTTGGTGGATGTACTTGGAATGGTTGCAAGACGATTTTCGCAGAGCTATTTATCGACGAACAATGTTGAATTCAAAGCAGGTAAATTAAGGTTGTGAACAAATGATTTTGCAGCTTGCATTTTGACCCAAATAACTTTCGTAATTGTCGTCAAATGTGAACGGGTGACGACCGGTGTGAAAGACGAGACCGTGCAGAGATGTTTATTGCATCTGAAATGCGATATGATTTCCTTATTCGAAATTAACTCATAGTAAACAGTTTTCGGATTTCGTTTTTACAAATTCTCGTTTGATTTAAGTTTATTTTCTAATCTTTCATAATTTCATTGCATCACATTTGAACAAAAGAAAATAAATGTATGGGCAGGCTTCCTGGATCATTCTTAATGATGGTACTGGGAATGTGGGTATGCTGAGTAGGCGCTGTGGACTGGGTACGATGAAGCGTAGTGGGCTGGTGCTGCGTAGTGCTGTGGGGCAGCGACATAGCTCAAAGCCTTTGGTGCGTACACTGAGTGTTCGTAGTGAGCTGGAGCAGCATGAGCATAGTGTTCTGGGGCAGCAACGTAGGCGCTGTGAACAGCAGGGGCGGCATGAGCGTAGTAGGCTGGGGCGGCATGGGCGTACTGTGGTTCAGCATGAACGTATTGGACGACTGGAGTGGCAACCTTCACGTGTTCAACGACTTTCTTGACGATTGGGGTTGAGATGACGGATTTTTCGACTCCATGAGCGTAGATTGGCTCGACGACCGATTTGCTGTGATACTGGGTCTGGCTCTGGTAGGAAGTGGCAGATGGGAAGCTCTTGACGACCGATCCAACATGTTCGACGGTTGGAGTTTCGACGACGGTGTACGATGGCTCGACGACGGTCTTAACCTGAGCGTAGGACACTGGATGAGCGAGATGGCCAGCGAAGGCAACTGACACCAAACAAGACAACACCACCAACTTGAACATTTTGATTTGATTTGTGTTTTAAGGAGGTCTGTGTTGAAAGCAAACTGAGTTCTGAGACTGAATGATACATTTTGGCTGGAACAGTTTTCTTTTATACCCAAACGTTGCAACCTCAACACTCTCGCCACCGCTCGTACAGAAGTTCGCGCGCTCGTACGAACATTTCCCTCCAAAAACAAACCCGCAAACAATACGATGACGACAATATCGTGCCTTTACGACATCGCCAGTCGAGTATTCATACAAATTTTTTCTCTCTCATAGATGGTAACGGTGTACAAACAGTGGACGGACTTATACTTCTCGTAGTAATGACCATGAATATTTACGAGAAACAAGAAATACAGTTTGATCTATGTTTCCATTAGACTCAAGCATGTAGTTTCTGCTTTTTGTCTTCTCCTTCGTCGGTCGTCGTGTTCGATGGGGGCTCTCGGAGCGCATGCTGCAGCACATATTAGCGCAATACTTTAATGACTTGGCTGCTTTTATTGTTCCTGGTTACAGCGCCTTTGCATCAGAGCGAGAGAAAACCGGTTCAAGTTCTGACTCATGTTGGAGGAAGACAACATTGAGTGGAAAACTAATGTCGTGAACTAATTTTTTTAATAAAACTACATTAAGAACTAGAGCAGGTTTAGCAGGATAAGATTTTTTATGTCGTTCGGTCTGGCGAAATAATGATACTTGATAATAGTAATCTCGTAAAACCAGAGACAACTTTTCGTAAAGACTCCAATGCAAGGTACGAAATATCGAGAACCTTTCGAAGCAAAATGTCGTTTGATCATTCCCGATGCTAAACGACAGATAAACATCAGAGATAACTTTGTAACAAGATGTGACATGAGAATTGAACTAAATTCCAAATAGGATTTTTATCTAAAAAACACGGAACATCAACTTGATAAAACTTTAAACAAGACATAGTTCCAACTTCAATGACCTCAAACTCGTCATATCTACTTCAGAGTAGCTTCTGTTTTATGAATTTTAATGCTTGATCGGCACTCATCCATCAATCAAGATCAAACCGCAAACGATGTCAAACACAAATCGATGCGAAGACAAGTCGCGTCTGCAGTGAAGTTACTTAAGTTTAAGAAATTAGCCTAAACTACGTGACGAATGTAAGTGTAAAGTAATCAATTAAATGTTTGAACAAGACTTAAACATTCCTTTCGATTCTCTGCAAAACGTGCAAATTTATTTTTATGAATTATGAATCTCAATCAATCTAGCTCGACGAATTAGCCACTTGTAAATTTTATTCGGTTTTCAAGATCAAGCGTGGAACAAAAAGCATGAAAATGGGCCACGAAAACGAAATCGAAATCGAAAGTAATAATTAAAAACACTTTGCCGTAATATTTTTTATATGTCATTAATCGACGAGTTAAACAAGGAAAAACAGAAACAAATTGCCAGCAAGTAATGCGGTTACCACAGCGCAAGATCAAGGTCGTCATGATTGCTAACTCTTTTCTTGAACTTTTTTTTCTTCGCACACCACTTGTAGTTCATTAACTTTAATGACGATTTTCAATGGCTTGACAGCACTTGTATTTTTTGTAGCATCAGTGGACTTGTGATAGACTTGACTAGGTGTGTTCGCGTTCATTGACGTCATTTGTAAGGATTCTTATGGGAAATAGTTGTGCAGAACCAATTTAGTCTGTCAGATTGAAAAATGATTGTAGTTCACAGAAACCATTGGATCATCTTAACGTTGGACGTCTTAACGTATTAAGACTGTTGCGTTCAGTCTGGTTCTTAAGGGAATGAATGCTAAAACTACTAATGGAGTTCCGTGTTGAGAATTCTTTCGTCTCATTGATCCCTTGATTTGCTGCGGTGAACGGCGACATTGGCATCACAAGTTGTTAAATGGATTGTTTCATTCTGACGATTAAAATCTACTTTAATGTTTTTTGCTTTGATTCTTGCTTTTTCTTTCGTTGCGTAGCTTGATGGATGCGGGCAAACAGCTTCGTGTCTTAGCCATAACCGCATTGTGATTGGAACCTCCGGGTGAAATTAGCAGACCTAGACGGTGTCGCGAATTCTCTAGCGCAGCTTACGTGCACAGGGTCGAAACTTACGAAAGAAACACGCCAGAGAAACAGTTTTTAAGGCCAAACACGAGTGGCGATAAATTGTTTACATCAATGACGCGATTCAAAAGCTCCAGGTCACTTAAAAAAGCTGTGCAAGTTGTAAAGTTTTCATTTATGTTGAATTACAGAAGTTTTTAAATTTCTAAGTGACTCTAGATTCTAGGAGTGTCAACCTGTAAGCAAATTGCAAAAATTTGTATTTTGGCAAGCTTGCCAATGAGACCCACACTGCTACTTTCAAAAAAACTTAAAAAAATGTACTCCTTTCAAGATACAAACCATTAATCTCCTGAGAAACAGTGCCTAAAGCAAAACATATTAATAAAACTGTGCAAGTTGTGAAGCTTCGAATTGTTGCTTGTCACAGAAGTTTTCAACTTCTTGCGAATTCTAAGCAGATTTCAATTGCAAGGTGGAGCCAAAAAACTAGATTAATTTATTATTTTTGTCCAAGAAAATCCAATATTGCATTGATTTCCAAAAATAGTCGTTTTCAATAAGAAAATCTCAGGTTTATCTGAAACACATTTTCTGAGAAATAAAAAAATCATATTTTTAGATTGCTATTCCAAAGAAATTCAATTGAAAATTATTATTGACTAAAAACTTAAAAAACAAAAGATGAAATTAATAAGCTTATCAGGAATGCTGCAATACTCGAAAAGACAAACAGCACATGTGAATACACGTTGGGATTCTCAAATCACGTTGGGAACCAGTCTGTTACGGCGGCAGAAAGTATTGGGCTAAAAATATCGAACTTATCAGATTCCTTTCAGTTCATATTTCCTTCGGTTCATTAATTTCCTTTCAGTTTATATTTATCGAACGGCAAACAATGAAAATTGACACGCTTTGTTATGAAACAAATTTATTTTTATGTTCATGTAACAGATGAAGATGTTCAAATCACATGTCTCTAATACTTTCAGTAGGTTTAAAGTTGCGAGATGAAGAAGTGCTTGAGAGATGAAAGATGGAAGACGGAAGGGCGCGAAAACATCTGACTATTTACAACATGTTTCAAATGTAACCGGGCGATTCGTTGTGTTTGGCAAGATATGAGTTAAAGACGACAGGATTTAATGGATGTAGGCACCGCCGTATGCTGGGTAGGCAGCTTTGACAATTGAGGCAGCTAAAGAAGAAATTTATTTTTAGTTAAACGTTAAAGTCACGTGTTCCGGAATTCTTACAGTGGTATGGTGCGTAGGCTGGAGCGTAAGCAGTCTTGTAGATTGGAGCTGTGAAAGATGAAAAAATAAGTTGAAAGTTCTGGAATGATTTCTGTTTTCAGACGACACAACGTCTCGTCAAAACTGGCAAAATATTTGTAATTTAAGATACTGAATCAATAAATTGCATCCAAGCAACAAAACTCCGAAGACTATGACTCTATTTTTGAACTCAGAATCAAAAGAATGTTGATTCATTCAACTCCCGTCTTGAATGACTTAAGAGATTGAAAAAAGTTTACATCTTACCGGCCAAAGGTGCGTGGTAAGCTGGGGCGTATGCTGGATAAGCGGCCTTAACGATTGGGGCTATAAAATAAATAGAATTTAGTTAGAGTTTTTGAGTTATGTCAACGGGCGTGTTACATCATGGGTTCATTTAGTTCAGATTTGTAAAACCCATTTGAACTTTAAACTTGTGATGATCTCAAAGACAAATTCTTACCGGCGTAGTGGGCAACTGGAGACTGTGAGTAAGCGGCAACTGGGGCATGTGCGTAAGTTGGGTATGAAGCAGCAACTTTGTAGGTGTTGGCGTAGCTGGTGGCAACTGGGTGAGCAATGGTCTTCACAACTTGGGCTGAAAGGTTATTTTGAGGTTGAACTTTTTCCTCAAAAAAGTTGTCATCAAATTTTACCGTGATAAGCAGCTGGGGCGTATGCCAAAGGTGCGTGGTATGCGGCCGGAGCGTATGCAGCTTGTGTGTGGTATGTGGCCGGGGCGTATGCAGCTTGTGCGTGGTATGCAGCCGGTGCGTATCCGTAAGAACCGTATCCATAAGCAGCTGGGACGATTGGAGCGATTGCGCTGGCAGCGGCAACGAATGCTGAGAGAACCAACTGTAAAGAAAACTCAGTTAAGCCGTTGTGGTTCACTTGATCACTTTGTTCATGCGCAACACGCGGTCTGGTCTCGCCATCTCTTGGCCAATCGACAATTCACTTTGATTCACATTGGAAATTAATTGAAGCAATTTTTCCATTTCGCTTTAACTCATTCACTATGCACTCAATGTTCGCTAGCGCTATTACACAGCACTTTTGGTGTTCCGTATATCGCTTCAGGTGTGAATCAGTATTTGAACCATCCCGTAAACTTTTATCACACTTTTGGGGCGGGCGTCACAAACTTACCAACTTGAACATTTTGCTTCGTGTTTGGAGTTTGTTTCTTAACAGAACTTTAATGCTTAATTGCAAAGGCACAACTGATTTGATTTGGGAAAAGTGAAGCGGTTATATACACGCCGTGAAAAATCACGAGATTTATCATACATATTGGAAGAAAATCGAGGCACTTGCAAAAAGAAGGGCTCCCCACCTAAAGTTCGCGGCGAGTTCGTTCGTTCGCCAAATCAATTTTCCTCTCAGATTTTTCGAAGCAAAATTTTTTTCGCTGTTTTTTTCTTGCGTAGATACTAGCCAAGCATCAGCTTTAACATACATTGGCTATACACAACATTTATCTTCGCAACTACACCTGATCTACGTGGTTTTTTATATGTTATGATCAAATCAGTCATTATGGACCACAACAAACCCGACCTCGCGTCGTTTACTTGTCGATAGTTCTAAGCTGAGAAGTTTCGCTCGATACATGAAGGAACAGCACGATAGATTCACTTCAAGCTTCTCTCATTTGCATGATTTCTGTCGAACGTTAAAGGTGAATATCGCGCGTGAATGTGCACAGAAATACGAGATTTTATCAAATTTGTCATGGTGAAGATGCAGCCTAAGCGAGAAATAGTCTTCAGTGATCCGTGTCATGAAAAAATCGAGAGCTTTGAAGGCCTACATGCGACACGGAGACACGAAGCATTAATTTGAGATTGTTTATGTCATTAACCATAGCGCATATTGAAACCAGCTCAACGGAAGCATTTTTCAAACGGCCGTGTAGACACAGTTGATGGATCTGCGCGCTACGGCAGTGTATTAGAATGCCAAACTTTTTATGGCCCAATACTGGCGATTGGAAGGTGATTTCGAAGGTTTTTCTACGGCACTAGAACTTCGGGCGGCTAGACTACAAAAACTTAGAACGTTCTAAGCACACCTGTTGAAACGGATGTAAAATTAATTACAGCATCGAGTGATTTTTTACCGCGCGCAAGCCTCCATCAGCATTTAAACTAGTTCGTACTGTTCAAATTGTTCAATTTTCCATTCAACCGCAGCCTTGTAAATAATTCGATGTGCCTTATTTGTCGTGTTTTAAACAAATCAGCTGTTGAACTTAAGAACCTAATTGTTATCCAGCTTCTTGGCGTGAACCGCATTGTTGTGATCTTGCACAAGGCGAGAACGGTCTGGAAATTTAAATATCACCATTGATGCAGCCAACAAATCAAAGATTAACAAAAACTTTGCAGACACGTTTGTGTGGGTGCTTGATTGGGTGGTTTTAAAACAAAATTCCAATTTTACGCAAAATCTTGGCTGATGAAATTTCGCATATACTTGGAAATTTAAAATTGAAAATCTAAAATTGTCCCGGTTCCAGCATCCAAACCAGATGTCGTCCACATTTTAAAGTCTGATATTTTACAATAGCCAAGCACGCTTAGATTAAAGTTCACAACATTGCAATTGCATTTTGAATCATTGAATATTATTTAGTTAGCGATTTTATTCAAGAGACGTCGAGATGGTGGTAAACAGCAAAACTAATAATAAACAGCATGTGATCGTTTTATTATTTCTATTCGAACTAAACTTTTGTTTCATGAGAAAATCTGTTCATTGCGGGCTGTTTAAGCATCCACGGTCATCAGGCCTTGTTGTGAGTCATTCCATGCAGCATGCTTAAGCTTCCAGAAGCACTTTATCAGTCGTCACTCGAGCAGCAGCTAATTAAAATCGAAATCGAATTGTCATTGAATCAACATTAGGGATTCGTCAATGTAATCAAGTTCACTTTCGATTTCATTCGCCGAAAAACTTTTTTAATTAATTAAGTCGATCACACGTGAAACCGATTTTCTAATCGTTGATGTCGAGTGTGCGTAAATAATAGAAACATTATTTTTATGCAACTTCACCGAACGTGAAAACATTTTCAGATGAAAGTAAGTTTGAGACGCAATTGCAAATGCAGTGACAGAGACAGAAACTAGGTCATTAAAGGCTTTCGATTGGAGCGAGACGGGAACGGCTAAAATGAATATATCAATGAACACTCTGAGTCACGCCATTCATCGCCAGTTCTCTTACGATCTTTAGATCGCGGATAACCCAATTTTCGGGGCGACTTCTTAAGTGACGACCTTGAAACGTGCTTTTTGACCGTTGCCATCGATTTTTTACGTTTGCGGGAACTTGAAAAGCAACTTGAAGATATGCAAGTTCACATCAATCATTTATTACGTAACTGTTTAACGACCCTGCAGATCATTTGCCGACCGATTAGTCTAGCAATTGTTCTCATTGAACGAAAGCAATAAAAAGTTACAGCGTCTTGGGTCGTATTGAATCAAGCTTGTTTACCAACAATCAATGATTGCGAGCTTGATTTAAATTCCCGGTGCGTCTGCAGTTGATGAAAGTTATATTTTTTGATATGTAAATTGTCGTCAATAAAATTCGCAACGTGAAAACGTTTTTAAATAGACACTTGAGGGGATAATTAGTCGACATCGCGACATTATTTGCAGAAAGATTCCATGAATTTGGATATTTAATTAATGAATGATAATTAATTAATGAATGAATAATTTAATTGTGATTGAAGGCATGCTTTGTGTTTGGTAAAGATGTAAATTCCATTTGAATTATCAGGAATCTGTGCGACTTAACTTGTTTTGACAGCTTCAATACGCGTTCAATATTTATAGCACTCAACGTGGTGCTTATTTTTACCCCAGACAGTATCGGAACCCGAAACGTGGGATGACGAACAGAAAATCTTAAAATAATCGAAACAAAATTCTCAACATGTGAAAGACAGCAATTCACGTTTAGGTAACTGAAAAACATTTTTTTGATCGCCTTTAACATGTAAATCAATTAAATGTTCACCTGACGTAATTTCAAATCTAAATCGCTTGCCCCAGAACCAAGGAATTGCTATACTAGGCACTAAACGGCTGTGGCAACGCATGATTTCACTAGGAAGACGTTTTTTCTTCACGCCAAGCCTCAAATGCCAAAGCAGGTTCAAGATCATCAGCACATAAATCATGCAAACAATGATCGATCCACTCAACATCACGAAACAACAACACCATCGTCTTGAGAGTTCAACTCTTGTTTCAATTTGTTCCAATTTAACGAGTTGCTTGCTTTGCAGCGATGTTTGCAACTTTGTACGCTGAAAAGTTCATTTTCAGTCCAAATGCATTAATTCGTCAGAGTTCAACAACGCTCTAAGCTCTTAGATAACCTCAGTTAATTTATTATTTATGTTGATCATGCTGGATTAAGCACAGAGACTTTCAAATAAAGGCAGCGAGTGCGAACTAAACAAAGCAAAAATGTCTCGTGTGCAACCTCTGCGCATGCATTTAATTTAAAAACTGTCTCAAGTTTAAGATTTTGTCATATGCATGACTGTTTACGAGTTCGCAATGTAAATGAATCAACATAAATCAATCCAAAACGTAATTGCGTTAATGTTTGAGGGTTTTAACAGCTTTTTATTGACTTTCTTTGAAGTTTTTCTTCTTTATCTAAAGCTGCAAAGTATATTAAAGAGAAAACTTGATTCTCTTTAGGTCAAAACTGTTACATAATTCGCTTCTAAACGCACCTAAAGCATGAGTTAAAACCAGTGCCCATAAAAAATTGGGCTGCTTAGATTTGTTCATGAAAATCGAAAACCATTTTTCATTCTATTTCAAAAATTCTTGTTTATTACTTGCGGCTCATTGATAAAAGTTGTGCAACTTAAGCTAGTATTTAAAAGTAGTAGTTGCTTGGGTAGGCTGAATAAGGTGAGTAAGCAAGGGGTGATGAGTATGGCGAGTAGGCAGACGAAATGTAAGGCGACGAGACGTAAGGCGACGAAACATAAGGAGATGAAATGTAAGGAGATGACACAACTCGGGCTGCTGGGGCGAACGGCGATGCTATAAGTTTGGCAGCTGGGGCACCGATGAATGGAGTGGCAACTGCGTGGTTGACTGCAAGTTCAAGTAAAAGTTAAATCGTTGCACAAATCGAATGACTTAAGACACTTACTTGCGTGTGCGTTGTAAGTCGAAGCATATGGGCTGATGTATGCTGCAGGTACAACTCCGCAGTTTGCAACGGCAATGCAAGCAAATACGGCAACAATCTGCGAAAATATTTTCAGTTCATTTGCGTTATCAAAAGCCGCCGAACTTCACTCACGATTTTGCTGAACATCTTGGCTGGATTTTTTTGTTTGTTTTGCTTTGAGATTGTTGTGATATCAAACGCTGATTGAATTCTGTTAACGATTCACCAACAATTGCCTGCATTTATAGTAAAAACACTATCGATCCGGTTGCTTCATTTTGTTCGACGAGTGTCCAATACGACGACGCATCCTTTGCATATTAAAACTCATTACAACGAAATTGAAACTGTCGCCAATGAGTTATGGCCAGCCAAGAGTGTCATCGTGACTTGTTTAGCTGCTTTACTACAAAAACCGTTAATGTGTCATGATCATGATCAGCTGAATTAGTTCGACGCCTTGATAATCGACGGATTCATTCATAACAGCATCGTGCGTGAGTGGTTTATTCAGAAAATCTTTATACTACGAAAATCTTTTACTTTAGGATCTCCACGATCAACATCTTAATTGTCAACAATAAAAAACTAATTGTCATTTGAACAGCGAATTTGTTTAAGATGTTTTCTGCAGCTGCACAACATTAAAATATAAAGTTTCAATAGCAAACTTGTGCAATTATAAAATTGCCTGTGCAAATAGCATTTTTCACAGCTGGACAGATTTTCAAAGATCATTCATGCTTAATGTGTTGATACGATTTGGAATCTTTCAGAAAACCTGGAAGTCAAACATATGCTGTAATTTATTATGCATCAATCATTAACGACAGACGTCTACAACACAAACATCAAAAGGTCAATATTTTAGTAGTTAAACCTTTCTGGTAAGCATCGTAAGTAGTCACATCGGATGAAGATTGTGCCAAAGTTCATATTTCCAACAAGAAATACCTGACGGCTTCAGACGCAATATAACTGAAACCAAAAATCAACATAATTGCATTTAAATTACATAGTTCAAAGCAGTTCAACTTATAGATGCAAAGTGATTGAGACAACCGTTCAATTCAGCTTAAAATAGCAGCGATAACATCTTGAATCCAACTGTTTATGATCTTGAAATAACACTTGCAACAGTTCGGCGCATTCAATCGCAGCTTGACTTGTTTAATTACATACGCAAGTCAAAAAATCACAAAGTTATATTTAATTACCACGGAAACATAATCGGTTTTTTTCGCGACTAGTTGCAACATGAAATTATGAACGGATTAATTAATAACTGGCAAGTCAAGTTAATAAACGTAAATGATTTCATTTATTTTTTCAACTTAATTCAAGTCTTTAAAAGTCTATCGTTGCATATTAGTACAAGAGTGGTCTTGGGTAAGGGTAGAAAGGATGTGCATGAGGTGCGTAGGCTCCAAACGGTGCGACGACCCTTGATGGATAGAAAGGTGATACAACTCGGTGTGGATGACACCTTGGAACTGGGGCCGCTACGACAGCAGGCGCAAATCGAGCGGCAATCACAGCCGGTGCAAAGGGAACAATTCCGTTGTAGTTTCTGGTGAAGACTTGTGATGACTGGGCAGTCACGACTGACGGTGCTGCGACGAGATGTGAATGAAACCCGGAATGGCTGGCCAATACACAAGTAAAAGTGGCGACGGTAAGAACAAGAACCTTAAGGAGAAAATAAAATCAGTTAATTCGATCCTGAGAACATGAAGTTAGTAACATCGAAAGTTCTTCGAATAAAAACTTCTTTTGAACTTCTTTGAACTAAAAGGTCAATGTGAAAGTTTTCTTACTTTCATCATTGTGGTTTGTACTTTTCGATCAGTTTGAATGGACAAGTCGACGAAGTGTGATACCAATTGTTCAAAAGTTCCTTCTTATATGGTGCACAGTGTGCTGTCACAATCAATCGAAGCGTTTTCTGCTAATCGTTTACAAGTCACGTTTGTCGTCACACGAAAAGTAATGCGAACATCAGTAACTTATGGTGTTGTGTCACCGGGCAAAGACTGCAATTCGAATCCGATTCAAAAGTTGGTTGCATCAAATTAGATTCTTTTCTTTGTTATATAATTTCCTTTATTATCTTTTGACCATTTTTCCTAGTAACCAATGCGAGTTGTTGCGAAATCATTATACTTAGAGAACATAAGGGTAAGTGTAGGCGGAGTAAGCGAAAGGTGATGCTCGGTAAGGTGATGCAATGTAAGCAGATGATACGACCGGGCTTTCGACCGCGTAAGCAGCGGATAATCCGTTGAAGTTCCTGGCAACGTACTGTGAGCTCGAACTAACGACGTATGGAGACACAACATCAACCGCTGGAGAGACGAGAACTTGTGGTTTTGGCTTGGCGGCAGCGATAGCGATGATGGCGAAGAAGATGATTGAAGCCTGTGAAGAACAAAATTTAGCTTCTATCGTCAGAAAAATGTTCACAAACTTACGAATTTGAACATTTTGATGTGGATTTGAATTTGAAGTTTGATTAGACTTGAAATTGAGTTTGAAACTGCGATGAATTACTTGGAAAAGTTCTAGTATTTATACCAATCCATTTGATGTCCTTATCCGCCCCTTCTTCATTATATAACGAGTTAATGTTCTCATTGAGCTTTCGCATTGACAAATCGTGCAAATACTTTTTACAACTTTGACTTCTTCAGGTTTACAATTGTTAATTCCATGCACGACTTCATGTCTTGGCAAAAACTCTTCAAATTTCTTATGCAAAGAAGTATCGAAAGTATGCGACACTCTTCAGACACCGTGACATTGACCCACATCGCGGGGTGTTCGTGAAATTTATAAAAATGACTTTTTAAGGCTTCCGAGAAACATTTGCAATTGAAAATAAATTCACGGTTCATTGGCTTTTGTTCGATCGTCAACGCGCCACCCTTTGCATACTAATCGCGCGCTGATCGCCAAATTTTCATGGTCAATCAAAAGCCGCAAACTAATCAGCAACGTTTTGGAAGGGATTGGAGCTTGGAGTGCAATCAAAACTCGGCGGTGACTTGTGGCGAGTGGAAAATCTTATAAATACGCATCATTTGACATCAACAATCATCAGTTTCAATTACAACTCCTCCAAAGCATTCTAAATCCAAGCAAACAAGCAACATGTTCAAGACAGTAAGAAAAGCAAAAAGCTTTAGTTTGCGGATTTTAAACTTTTCTCATTCTAGATCATCGTTTTCGCCATCGTCGCCATGGTCTACGCCGCCCCGGAACCAAAAGCAGATCCACAAGTTCTCGCTTATTCATCCCCACTGGTTTCTAGCTACGTGCCATCGGCTGTCTACGAACGTAGTTATCATGGAAACTTTGCCTTCCCTTACGCAGCTGCACCTGTAGCCGTGTCATCTGCCTACGTCGCTTCGCCATATTCGGCACCTGTAATCGCAGCTTCACCTTACAGTGCCTACCCCGTCTTCAGATAGATAAAACGTGATAGATAGCACACTTTGTACAAACACGATTCTGGAACAATAAAATAATTTCTGATACCTGACGCTGCAAACTTTGGTGTTTAGTTGAATCACGTTTGCAACTTCGTGGGGGATTCGATGCTTCGTCGACAAGAATATCACGTTTGCACAACGCAAAGGAGGGAAATCGTAAAACATCTTTCTCAAATTGAAACGCAGTTTATATTTTATTAGTACAGAAAACTGATTTTTAAGAATGCGAACAGAATTTTGATTTCGTTGAAAATTTTGCAAGGCTTTTAGTAGATGTAGTTTTGTCTGACCAAGTTGCTGCGCAAGTATGGGCTGTTGTAAGCTGAGTAAGCAAGTGGAGATGCCTGAAGACCACCTGCATATCCCAAAGAAGCTGGATTAAGTCCGGCAGAGTAAGCCAAAGGTCCAGCTTGAAGACCGCCGGCAGAGTAAGCCAAAGGTCTAGCTTGAAGACCGCCGGCAGAGTAAGCCAAAGGTCCAGCTTGAAGACCGCCGGCATATCCCAAAGGTGCGACCTGAAGACCCGAGTATCCATAAGGCGACGAATATGCCAGAGGTGAAGAGTAAGCCAATTGATTTGAATAAGCTAGAGGTGCTGCTAATGGGGCGGCCAAAGGTGCACCGGCAAAGCGAGAGATTGGAGCGTTATAGACATTCGAGTAAGAGATGGCTGGCGTTGAATACGGGCCTGGCGCGTAGCCTGAATAAAAAGAATTTGTAAGGCTTGATTCCATTCACAAACTTGACAGAACTTCTAAAGAACTTTCTAGCAAAGCAACACGTTTTCTGTGTAAATTTTGTGACATCAGTTACAAACTAATTGTCTTACCTGGGGCAGCAACGGTAGCAGCGATTAAGCAAGCTAATGTAATCTGATTAACGAAATTATTTAATTGTGAGAACCGTTCTGTCGATACCTTTGATTTTACTTACAAATTGCAACATTCTTGATTGATTTTGCTTCGGGTTCTTTTGGGAGCTATGAATTGAACGAGTTTCAAGCTTGAACTAATTTAAATCTACCCGACACCCGACTTATTTATAGTGAAACAAAAGCCCAAAATTCTTTAAGCCTAATGACAATGAATCTGGTATTGTTTACTCGATTTACGCACAATTTAAAATGTCAAGCCTCGAAACCATTATTTCTTGAAATAAAAGAAGGAAAAGCGTGATCTGGGGATTTGTGATTTATTTCGCTTGATTTTTGTCACATTGCAGCGTACTTAAGGTGTTCATTGGTTCACATTTATTAAACAGTAATTAAAACTGTGTTAAAAGCCGTCATCAAGTCGATGGTTGCAATTCAAAACGAGACTCAGAAATCACGTTTGACTGGCAACTGCGGTGCGATAACAAAGCTGAATGACTGAATTCAAATCGCGGGAAAAACTGCGGCTTTGCATTGAATGCGTCAGCCGAAAAGAATTTTATGAAGATTCGACGCATGTTATAGTTTCTCGTCGGAGTTCTTAAATCACATGTCGTGGAAAACACTTTTCCCGTCACTGTGTCAAACTTCGAGAATTCTGTAAAGTTTGAAAACTTTGCACACGTAGGCACTCATGACTTTAATGTCATGGTTTTCGAGCTTTGACAGGTTCAGTCACATTTTCACTCTCGAGACCGATTTTCCGCTCTTATCGGAGAGAATTTTCCGTCGATTTTCTCCGACTTGTTCCTGTGGAAATTGTCACGTTTTGCAAATCGAGTATAAAAGGAAACGCCGGCGAGAAAATTTCAAACAGTCTTAACTTGAAGCTTCGATAACAAACAGCTAACTTGGAATTATTGTTTAGTTTGGATTACTTTGGATTACTCGAAAATGGATTACTCGAAAGATTTTGGCGAAATCCCGTCGCAGGAACGCTTCCGATTCCCGACAAACGAAACAGAAAACCTCGAAAACTTCTGCTCGGGCTTCACGTCGTCCGATGAATCATTCAGCTCCAACGGCAGCAATTCTTCGGCCGAGAATAAAAATGAAAATTTTGATTTATCGCTTAGCGGCAGCAGCGGTAATGAATCAAACCACGACGTTATTAGCACCCGAAAGCAAAGACATACATCTTTCGACTCGATAGTGAAGCTGTGGAAGAACTTCAAGTCGAAAAGTGACAAATCGAAGCAGCCCCAAAGCATATTAAGACGGCCAACGGAGTACGTTTTTGTGAAAGGAATGTCAGGCCTGCCTCTTCGCGTTGCCAAAACTTCATCAACGACATCGTCGCCGACCCGCTGCCATCGGTGCATTGCGAAAAACATCTCAATTAATTAATTATTTAACAACTTAACTCGAAAATATGAGCAATTAGTGACTTAGCAGGGTGAATTAGTGATATCACACAAACAGGAACCTATGGTTATCACTGGTTGACGAGTGATCCAGGAAAATTGTGAAAGTCAAGCTAGATTTAGGAAAAAATGTGATAAGGCACCTTATAAAGGCAAAAATGTTTTGTACCTAAACGTGGCTCGGATAAAGGTCACTCTTTAAGTTCCATATGAATTCCGAAGCTTTTTTTCACGACCAATTGATATTTTGCGTCTTGCTGCAACTGGCAGAAATTTACATTTAATTAATCTTATCTAAATCATTCCATCTTGATGATTGAAAATAAAATTGATTTTATTTTATACAATATGAATCTATTTTTATTGCGTTTTCCTGGAAGCTGATTGTGTTACATGATTGGTTGCGTAGTCGACTGTGAGTGACGTCAGATTGGAAAGAGAAGATTCTGGACGGAACAAGAAGTGTCTAATGACAAGCCGAAGCTCCTTCAATGTTCAACTTTTCTTACTATCTGCTTAAATCATTTTTGGTGCCAATCAATTTCATTATTGCCAATCCCTCAGTCGTTCTTTTGTATTTATTCGTTTTATCTGCGAGATTTTCGTCGCTACGCTATTTAAATATTTATCAGCACACCCACCGACAATCTTTTGTTCCATTTTTAGCCTCTGAATGAATTTTCCAAATTGGAAAATGTTTTCTCTCAATAATTGAGCAAACTTGAGAATACGATTTATTTAATTCATTATTGATGAACTTTGCGTATCAGTTCATCTTGGCTGCAGAATAAAAAGCGTATAAACTCCTTTCTCCCCCGCCGTTGCTTCAATTTTATCAGTCGTGATCTGGAAAGTAATCCGAAGCCTTGCGTTGCATCGTCAAAAGTGAATCGAGCTTGTCTTCTTCGAGAAGTTTATTGAACTTATTTACATAGGATGAGTAACGAATGTGTAAGCGATGGATTATTTAATACTTGATCGGTGCTTCCCTCAGATCTATTTTAATTCTTCGATTTTCCTGATGACGTCAAGCAAATGATTGTCGATTTCCTTCTGCGAAATATTTTTCTCATGAACTCAAAACTGGGTGAACGTGCATGCCACATACCTGTTTGTTTTCCAGCTTTTGGATTGTGGCGTTTCGTCTGGCAGACACCTTGTTGATTTCTGATTCGTTCACTTTTGTCGCTAGACACCTCGTAATGGAAATTAATTTGAAACAAACTTGTCAATACTACAATGACCGCGCAACTCACTCTTTGAGAGCATTGATGGAGCGCTGGCTTTTAAGGATGTCTTCGTTGAGCTTTCGGTTGTGGTTCTCCAGCTTGTGCACGTCGACCCGTAAGTCGCTGAGTCGAATCTCCGACGCATACTGGTACCACTCGCTGCTCGACTGGTGAACCAGCTTTGAATCGATATTTTCCAGCCCAAACGCCCTCAAATCAGCTTCAATGCTCTTATCTGAAACGATCGATTGTTATTTCACACTGAACCGGTCATTGCTGACTCAATCAATACTTTTCTGTGCGATTTTGTCGATGGAAATGTTCATTTTCGAGTTTTGAATAAAAACTTGAATCAGGACACAATCGTAAACAAAGCAGAGACTTGTAATATTCTAGACGCGTTGTTTCCTGGAAGTTTAAAACTGTTCCAGAACTTTACAAGTGTTTTGAAGTGTTTTAACTAAGTTCTAACGGTTCTTTCATAATTAACCCTCGAATGATCTAATCAATGTCTAGCTTTGAAGTTGTTTTTGCTTTCAAGAACGTTAAATTTGTGTTTGAAATCTTCGAGAACCGTTAGGAACAAAACCGAAGCACTTGCTGCATAAATGCAAGTTATTGAGATTAATTGATAACAAGCTTATTATTATGAACCCGCGAGCTGAGTGAACGTCAAATTCGAGAAGGGGATAATTTTCTCGACGCAATTATCTCCTTCCATTTTCGCACATTTCGCATGGCATTTCAACTATCACAGGCATGGAAATTCGAAAAATTGAAAAAATGTTTAAATAGACAAATTCGTGATACCAAAATATCATTCAAGTCTGCTTTATCAAGTGCTTCAGATATAGTTCCAACTAAAAAACAAAACAAAAAACCAAAATGTTCAAGCTTGTGAGTTCAGCGAGCAGCCAATTGCCCTGTGGATTTTAAATGTCGTGTCGTTCACAGATCGTTCTCTCAGCTTTCATCGCCGCTGCTAGCGCATTCGGTGCCTCCCCAGTCTATGGCGGCTATGGCTATGGCTCTCCCTATGGCTCGGCCCTTCACGGACCAATCGGACCAATCTCCCACGCACCTTTGGCTCATACCGTCTCGAGCTACGGATATCCTTCTTATGGCGCTTACAGCCAGGGTGCGTACGCAGCCCCAATCGTGAAGACCGCTGCCATCGCTCACCACCCAATCTCAACCAGTTACGCCAACACCTACAAAGTCGCTGCTTCATACCCAACTTACGCACATGCCCCGGTTGCCGCTTACGCACACTCTCCAAATGCCGCTTACGCACACGCTCCACTTGCCCACTACGCCGGTAAGAATTTGTCTTTAAGATCATCACAAGTTTAAAGTTCAAACGGGTTTTGAAATCAGAACCAAGTGAATTACATATCGAATTGAAAGCATCGAAATCATTAAAAAACTATAACTGAATTCTTTTTATTCTTCAGCTCCAGTCGCTCACGCCGGATACGCACATGCTGGCTACGCTCATGCCGCTATCGCCGGTAAGAACCTTTTGATTTTCAACTTTGTTCTTTGACTAAGAATGCTTAAATTTTGACAGCCCCAATCGCACATGGATACCCAGCATACGGTGCCTACAGCCAAGGAGCATACGCAGCCCCAATCGTTAAGGCCGCTGCTTACCCAGCTGTCTATGGTTCATCTTATGGAACCTACCACCATTAAAAATCACCAGAAAGCCACATAAAAGTTCAGCCATGAAGAGTTCGTCTTCAAATTATTTGTAAACCTACTGTTACGAGTAATAAAACAATTACCTAAAGAAGAAAAAAAGTCTCGGTGCCTTTCTGAAAGAAAATGAGTTCATGGTTTTATCAAATGCAGCCGTTATGCAAGAGCTAATGGTCTAGATTCGAAGAAAATGCGTGCGCTGGCAGTTCTCCATAAATCGAGGCGATCATTTAAGTTTTGTGAAAGTGAAAAGGTGATTTATTTCATTAACATTTGTCGATTACAACACGTGAGAATGGGTCAGTCAGTTAATTAAAAAGAAAATTCCGTGGAAATTTCTGAAGGGGTTGAAGTTGCAGTAATAAAATCGTGTGACTTAAGGCTGAATGACCTTTTCTGACTCAATCTTACGTTAGTTATCAGCATACAAAACGTTTTTCATAAGACCTACTACACTTTCACTAGTTAAATCATCTATTTTATGCAATTATTAGTATTTATAATGCGACAAGTTCACTATAAACTTGCACAATTAATTTTTAACGACTTTTCAATATTCAAACTCGGGCTTGCAACTTTCACCACGGGAACTGCAACTGCGATTGTCTCACTCAATTTTCATCGCGAAGAAAATTCAGCTTTTCCGCTAACAAGTTGACAGCAAGCCCGATTCCGACAAATTAAGATGGCAATTGAATTAGGAGCACCCGTCAGAGTGTCGCCGTTGATCAAGGCAAGTCGAACGAAGTGCGGGAAGTGGGAAGAACTGTGATGTAACTCCAAACCGAGCGAAGTTGCGGGAGGGGAAAGGGCGCATCGGTGGTTTTTCATCCTTTTCCTGCTATTTTCGAGCCCAAGTGCATTTATTAACCGTTGACAATGCTCGTTTTAGTTTGGTCGCTGGTCATTCCTCGGTCTAGGCATCGTCTACGGCGCCTACCACCAAAGACGTCTGGCCAAACGTGAAGTTGGAATCAGAGCGATTGAACATCAACAGAAGATCATCCGCGACGCTAAATTGGCAGAGGAGAAGAAGATACTTGTCGCAAGTATGATTTACAGAAGATCATCTCAGTGCCGATTGAGTTTTTCATGCAAATTTTCTCTCGTTTGTTTACAGAGGAGAACGCTGCCATCGCCGCCCTATAAATGCCGAGCACCGTTTAATTTTAGATCCAGCAAGAAAATTATCGCTTTGGGTTTGATGGAGTCAGAGATGAAGTCAAATTTATTGTGTAATAAACATTAATCGAAAGAAAGTTTAATTATTTTCACTTTTGCAAAACCTTTCAGAATATTTAACTAATTTTTAACGGAAATTTCAGATTCGAATCGTGCCCATTCGAAGGGCGTCCGACTCAGGTCAAGTGGGTAAAAAACTCTGTCTAGTGTCGCCTTTCGGAAATTTATTCGAGATTTATTTTAAGTCATTTATAGCTCCGCTTGAGTTCAGAAGTGTTCAAAACGATCGCGAGCATCGGACGAAGGTAGGCGCCATGGAAGTGGCGGGATTGCGGGCTTACGAATTGTGAAATCCGCACTTAAAGTTGCGTCTTGAAAAAAGCTTGACAACTCATCGCATTGAGAGCGAGGAAAAATGAGAAACATGTGAAACGCTGAAAAAAGCGAAGTTCGCGACGGAAGTGCGCTGAAAGGGGGCGATCGGATGAGTCGGACCGTGGAAATTGCATGAGCGCAGCAACCCGAGTCAGAAGTCGCCTTCTTTGGGTTAATTTTACACCCGATTTTGATGACTCACTTCCCCGTATTCGTTCGCTCTCTTTCACAACGTTTCGCTTTTTTCGGGGGGACTAACAAAAGTTGAGTTCAATGGCGGATTCGTATCCCGTTGAAATTTCGAGATTTTTTCGAACCACCCTCGAGCTGATAACCTGACCCGACTATTTGACCCGCAATAAGAATTTTTCCGCTTCCAGATTATCGTTGAAGGAAAAAAGAGAGAAGAGAAAGAAAAAATAATTTGTGACCTGCGATTAAACCGAGAGAAGACTTAAAAGATGGGAAACATTTTTGCTAATTTGTTCAAAGGCTTGTTTGGGAAGAAGGAGATGAGAATACTGGTGAGTTGCGCCGGTTTCCGCTCGACCGGCCCCGTTCCTAATCACAGACTCCTCTTTAAAGATGGTCGGACTCGATGCAGCTGGTAAAACTACAATTTTGTACAAGCTTAAACTAGGTGAGTGCCGAGTGATGTGGAAGTTAGCCAACGAAACTCTCTAATTTCGCTTTTAGGTGAAATTGTTACTACGATTCCAACCATCGGCTTCAACGTCGAGACTGTAGAATATAAGAATATTTCATTCACTGTTTGGGGTAAGTTCACGTCATCACTTTCTCGTCAGCGAACCGCTAACAAATCCGCAATTTCCTCTTTTCAGATGTCGGTGGCCAAGACAAAATCCGCCCATTGTGGAGACATTATTTCCAGAACACACAAGTAAGCGTCCATTGAAGGCTTCTTTTTGGGTTTATTGCTTTAATGATGATAACCGTTCGTTGATGTACAGTGAAAGTGAACGAATTGTTTGTTTCAAGACGGGACTGAATCGACGCAAGCATCATCGGGGGCTGGCTGAGCGTCATGGCGACGTTCAATCAGCTGTTGCTTGCGAAATATTTGACTCGTCACTCATTCTGTGTCTTAGAGCTTCGATAACACAAATTTATTGTCGATTTCAGGGATTGATCTTCGTTGTTGATAGCAACGATCGCGAACGTGTCGGTGAAGCGCGCGAGGAACTGATGAGAATGTTGGCCGAGGATGAACTCAGAGATGCAGTTTTATTAATTTTCGCGAACAAACAGGTGAGCATTAAATCGAAAAATTGATGAACACGGGTTGTGGAAGCTACGAGTAAATATTTTGATTGGAAAAGTTGGTCGAGACTGGTGGGTGGGATTTAAATTGAAAATAAATATTGAGGGCAGTAAAGTTTTATGACGATTGCACTAAGCACGGTCATGAAATCCAATCCCAATGTTTACATTAAATACGCGTGACTAGATAAGTCCGACTTGAATGCTGTGGGCGGGACCACAAAAGTTTTCTTCTGAATGACAGCCTGCCGGAGATATTTGTCAAGATTCTTAAGGGCGTTGATCCATCTAATGGACTTTTAAGACAGCTAGACGGACGACAAAAACTTTGAATCTTAAAGTGCCTTAAAGCTTTCACTACTCGTGCTTTTACGAAATCTTTATTTTATGATGTTACAAGTTCATTGATTGTACAGTGAAAGTGAACAAATTGTTTGTTTCAAGACGGGACTGAATTGACACAAATTGCGACGACTGGAGCAAAAGCTTGAACTTTGTCAAGAACATCTAAATTTCGTCATTCGTTGTCTGTTCTTTATGAAGTTCGATCAGCTGTTTGAGTCGCCGCTGTTTTTGTGAAATTTTCACTCGCTACTGTTTCTTTGTCTTGCCGTGCATTAAAATAAAAATTTATTCTTCCCCAGGATTTGCCCAACGCTATGAATGCTGCTGAGATAACAGACAAATTAGGACTTCATTCGTTAAGGTAAGCACCGTTGACGATAAATCAGTTTAAAGCAATTTCACAATGTGTTAGTCATGACTTAATCATACGGAGCTACGTTAACATAGACAACGCGGCACTGATGACGCCTCGTCATCATCGTCAGCTCCACAAACGTGGTCAGTTTCGCGCTGGCAAAGATGACGTGGTGATGAGGTGTGTGCTGGCGATGACGTCAGAGACCTCGGAAAGGGAAATACGCAGCAATTAACAACGCGATGATTAAAATGAAATCAGTGCTAAGATAAACAGCAAAAATTACGGATGTTTGTATTATTCATTTCGCCAAGTTTAAGTCGAAGGCCACCCTGACATTTAAGATTTTATCTCCAAGAATTCGTGATTTTGTTGCACAACTCAAGTCGAGGGGAGTCATTCTTCAAACAGGAAGCTCTTGTGATCAACTTATCATCCTCAATTACACATCTAATTCGAAGACAATTGCACTTTTCAACAAAAGAACTTGAACGAAATTGCTTTCTTCTGAACCAACACTTTGTCACGATCGACCTTCATCAATGTTTCTTCCCCTTTTCACCCTTTTTTGTAGAAACCGAAGCTGGTACATTCAAGCAACCTGTGCTACAAGCGGCGATGGCCTCTACGAAGGGCTGGATTGGCTCTCAAATCAACTGAAAAATGCCAGCCGCTAAGCATCTCCATCGTCTCTGCAACTGAAAAGATAAAAGTATTTTGATCTAAATAAAAGAAAATCCATCAAAACAAACAACCCTTAAGAAAGAAGAAAAAGTAAAACAACAAACCTAGAAAGAGCACGAAATGATAGAGACATCCGATTTTCTCTTCCGTTCCGGTGATGAAGAGAAGAAAATTAAGAAAATAATTAAATCAAACATTTCGCAACACATGAAAAATAAAAATTGCTGTCGTTAAGTAACTAAAACAAGAAAATGATAAAAGACGCTCCGGTGTTTTTTTATTCGGATGATTAAAGCATAAACTTTTAAGAAAAAGAAATATCCATTAATTAATTGCTATTATTTAAATGCAAAAAGAAAGAAAGAAAGAAAGAAAATGTTTGGAAGGGAAAACAAAACTTTAGTTTCTCTGGTTTCTTAATTAAATTTCACTATTCAAAGGCGAGTTCGTGCTTGATCGACTGGTTGGGCGAAGAATTTGTTGATTGATTGGCTGGTAAAGCAGTTAGCAGCTTGCTCATCCATCACCCAACCGATCAATGCTCGAAAAAACCTTCACAGACATGATATAGAGGAGTTCTTAGTTCTCATTTATCTCAAATATACGAAAACTAGACACACACACGCATGGGGCGACCGATTTGGGAAACTTAAACCTCGATAATTTGTCCCGTTTAAATTGCTTAGTGAAGAAACGAAGAAAGGTGTTAATTTTAGCGACAACTCAAGGCATTATCACAAGAAGAAAATCAACTGTAAACCGGTCTTTCGATATAAAGAAAACTTTTTATAATTTTGAGATAAATTAAGGATGAATAAACAATTAAAATAAATGTGTAAAACAGATAAAAAAAATTAAATTGCTTAAGTGAGAATGACAAAGAAACGTTCTTTCACTGATTCGCGTCATTTAAGTTCCGAAATCCTTTCGTCGATTTCCGCCTCGATTTAAGCTTTCACGCTTTGACTTCACTTGTTCCGTTTTTATCGATAGTAGTTTTTTGTCCGGGAACTTTACTTTTGTAAATTTTCGCCTAGTTTTTCTTTCCTTATCTTTTCGTTCTGTTTTTTATTCGTTTAATTGTGTAAACAACAACTTCATCAAGTGAATGAAACAAGTAACGAAATTATGTTTAAATGAATTCCAACTTAACTGTAATCAACTTCTTATTTTAATAAAATTTATATAATTATGAAGTGCTTGGTGTTTGGAAATTGGAGCTGTTGATTGTCAGTTTAATGTTCTTTTGTATGTAATCACAGTATTACAGTGTTTTGGAAAATTTGTTTGAAAGCTTTTATGGAAATTCAAAGCTTTCATAGAATTTTGTTTCCATTCAAGCTTTGAAAGTTCTTCCAGTGTAATTAGAAAGATATTTGCGCTGTTTCTATGTCATTTCAATTCGCAGATCGTTGAAGCAAGTATTCCAACGCTAACGACCTTGACTTTTTTGCAGATATTATCGTCAATTTATTCTTAATGCATCTCGTGAATTTTAAATGATGCCATCAACGTGATCGATATTTTTACTGCTAACGAAACGAGCGCTTAGATAAATTTAAAATTTTCAGCCTGAAATGTTCATTGACATGGTGAGTGTGTATCAGTGAAGTCTTAACATTTAAACTGGTTGGGTTTGGAGAACTTCTGCATAAGTCCAAAGCAATCTTTGGATATCGAGGACGGTTTTTCCAAGATTGTGTTCACTCAGCTCTGGGCAAGTTCTTAGAATGTGGTCGATTATTGTACAAAACATAAGCATCTGCATTCCAAAAAACTCCACCTTCAGTTGTGAATATTTTAAACGACTGCATTTTTAATGTAAAAAAACATTAATTTCATGCTTCATACACAATAAAGTCTATTAGTTCAGTGCTGTTTATGCAAACCACAAGCTGGTGAAAACGTTTTGTTGATAAATTTAATGCAAAAAAACCTCAAGCATACAACAGGTAAAAATGCCACTGCCGTTCGTCAACTGGTGGTTAACAGAAACCAGTGAATACTGAAATTTTCATAAAATAACAAAACTTAACGGCGCTTGCCTTCGTATGATTCAAGAAACAGCTGATGGCGAACGTCAGTTGTTGTGTAGGGAAATTTCGTTCGACTTTCAGCTTACACAATCGTCGGCGCATGTCACTTTCGTCGCATTACATCTTCACAGCGACGGTTTCTCCATTTCCCATTAGGAGCTTAACAAAACAAAATAGAAGTCCACTCACAACGAACCAAGCGAGTGTTGATTTATTTTAAAGCCTGCCGTTCACCTGAACGCTTCGCTGTCTAGTTGCCGTCGCGATAACGATTGTTTACACGCCGAGATAGTGGATAAGACAAACGAATCAGTAATATTTTGATAGTAAATCTGTAGCGTAGTGAAAAAAGCTTTAAACCCGAAGTCTTTGCGATTTTCACTTTTCATGAAAGGAAAATTCTCTGAAGATTTTGTGAAAAATTGGGGAAAACTCCAGCAAGTTATTTTTGTAAAGTATTCAAACAATCCTTCCAAGAATTTATGGTAAGCAAGCAGAAATTTCATTGAGAAGTTTGCTTCGAAAGTCGAGTTAAGTTAAGTTCAAGTTTTCACCGAGTCTCAGTTTTCTCAGTTTTGTTTATAAATATAAATGTATGTCCCGAGGCAAGGTCACTTGAAGGCAGGTGTTGTTAGTTTTGTGTTCATTCAAATTGTCGTTCGTCGGTTAGTCCAAACTTAGAGTCAACAAAGATAAGTGGAAGAATGAACCTTTTTAAGTGCACACTTGATACGCATACAGAGTGAAGAAAAGTTGACTGACCCAAATAACCTAGAGACGTGCAGGTTGATATCGTGTGTGGGCAAAAATGCTTTTCCAAGCCGCGGCCTTTGCTATTCCTCGCTATTCCGATCTGCGTAAAGATAAGGGTGGCATTTTATCACGTGATTATACCATTCTTAAGCCGTTTCTTATCTGGAGTCTTGCAAAGCGATATATTTGCTGAAACCCCCCGGAATTACCTCAAGGTTAAGTGGAAATTCTCGAGTGACGAAGATTCATTTCGTAACCGGCACGTTTGTCGAGTAAAATTATACATAAATTCCAAAGGTCCCAACAATTACCCATGCGCCTGGTTTCTGACGATTCCGGAAACAGTTACCACCGGCCTTTAAATCAAGTTTATTTTAGCAAACACGAACTCGCGTATCGATTTTCGATTCGAGATAATCACGCTCTAGTGCTGCCCAAAAACGTGACGTCTTTCGCCAACGCTGAACTTTCGATCCAAAATCTCACTTAAAACCGCAAATTGTTAATTATCTTGATTTGATCTTTCTCTTTATTTATAGCCTTAGCAAGTATTGGACATTCAGCAAATCAACGACTACAAAAGTGCAAAAATAATATGTTGTAAAGGAAACAGTTGATCGCTTGACGTCGGCGAAACGTTTTTGGCAAAGAACACGAGAGAAAATCTGAAAACATTGAGACATCTTAAACATGAACATGAAATATTCTGAATAGTCACTCACGATTGACGACCGCCGCAAGAAACAAATCAGAGGCAGCGACTATGTCAACCACAGTAGCGCAACCATGACAGTTTAAGTAGTTTGTAATCGCCGAATAAAACTTTTTTTATTTCGTTACTGGAGTTTAAGTGAAGCGAGCTTGATGAAAGCGTCAGTGATAAAAAACGTTATTTGTGCAACAAATTCTTCGTTGAAGCACTCATTCATGATAAGAACTAAGAAGAATTACTTGAAGTTTGTTAAGAGTAAGAACGTTTTGCAATTCATACCGAAAGATCCGCGCCTGAAGTGTTTCATCGACGACCGCGCCAAGTTTTCTTCGAGCTGCTCGTTTCAACGGATGTTTTTACGTGATTGCGTCGTGATAAATTCAAATTGAATCAAAAACCAAACGGAAGAATTTCAACCTGAGTGAATAATCATTAGAATCGACTGAACGAGAGCTTGATAAGTAGAAGGCGGGCAGAGGCACAAGTGGCTGAATCAGCTGTGAAGCGAACACAAAGAAGACATCACGTGCGACACAACAACAAACTTCAACAAAGAAGCTTCCAATGTGCAAGTGATGCCAGAAAAGTGAAACAATTATTCATCGTGGTGACTCGTTCCGCATTTAGCCGGACACTTCGCTACTTAATCTCAGAATTTTGAGCCTTTCGAGATGCTGAAAGCAACAAAAATATTTTAATCAACGACGATAAAGGAGAATCAAACGAAGAATTAAGCAATTAGTGTATTAGTCAATTATCAAAAGCGTAAAACTTGTTCACCGTAGAGACGAATCGTCAATTCTAAAGCTTTCCACAGATAACTTCTTTATAACCTTCACAAAACGACGCTTACGATTCAAATAGTTGGAGAATTTGAAAAACAATTTTGATAAAACCTCACTATGGTCATTGACTTGCAAGTCACAGCGCCGAAAACGATGGCCAACACGCGGAAAATTTATCCCGACTACAATGACAATCCCGCGTCGTACTATCACGAACAGCTCTCCATCATGAAGACGAACCTGCTGAACCCCGCCGAGGTGACATTCGCGAACGACAGCCAACACGGGAACAAGAAGCGGCTGCGGACAATCAGCTCGGTGTCCTCGACAGGGTCGGTTCCGAGTCTCACTACTGCGAAGAAGAAAATCCCCGACGGCGGGTATGGTTGGGTGAGTCCTTGCTTCGTTGCCAAATTCTCTTCCGACACTCATAAAAACTGTTTTTTTCCGCAGGTCGTTGTTTTTGCAAGGTAAGTCGTCCATAAATTGTGTGGCATTGCTTAATTATACAAATTCGTTTTATTCATGTTCCTTACAGCCTTATGGTTTCGTTGATTGCCGATGGAGTTTCGTTTTCTTTTGGACTGATTTATTCGGAGCTTTTAGATTACTTTAACGAAGGAACGACGAAGACTGCTTGGGTGAGTGCAACCTTGTCGCTTAATCATGCCTGGCAGGGCCTTAACTCGGGTTTATCCCAGATCGGATCATTGTTCATGTCGGTGCCGCTGCTTGCTGGACCAATTATGAGCAACTTAGTCGACAAGTACGGCTGTCAAAGGATGACGATGATCGGTGGACTGTTGGGATGTTTGGGATTTGTGCTGTCAGCCGTGTCAAACTCGGTCGAAGTTTTGTTCATAACTTTTGGAGTGGTGTCCGGTCTTGGACTTGGAGTGATATATGTGACGGTGAGTATTGGTGGGGGGCGTGCCCATCAGTGATGTCAAGTGGAAAAGCGTCAGTCAATTTACTTTAGAAAACTTTGTCAGTTTGATGAAGAAATTGCTTAAAGCTTCAAGAGAAAAGTTAGTCAGTTTGACGAGTATATCTACACTTAAGTGCCTTTTGACATCCCTGATGGACGCCCTTCAATTAACTTAAACAATTTTCTTTTATTACCGAAGTTCTTTCCTACAGGCTGTCGTCTCAATAGCTTTTTGGTTTGAAAGCAGGCGAACTTTTGCGACAGGCATCGGGGCATCAGGAACAGGCAAGTCAACAGTTCATGCTAAGAAGAAGACATTTTTTTACGACCTTTTCCCTTTTTCTAGGCCTCGGAACGTTCTTTTATGCCCCTTTCACCCACTGGCTGATTGAATCATATGGATGGAGAGGTAACACAATCGAATCAACTTTGTTTGCTATGTAAAAACTTGACCTCTTCAGGTGCGACGTTGATCCTTGGAGGAACTTTGCTGAACTTCTGCGTGTTCGGGGCGTTAATGATTGACCCCGAGTGGCTAATAGAAGAGAACAAGCTGGAAAGCCGTTCTCAGAGCATTGCAACCTTTTCGAACTCTTCGATGGTCGGACTTGACGAGATTAAGAAGCTGTTGGAGTCGGGCGCACCGAAGGAAGACGTTTTAGACACTTTGGTGACGAATTTCAACACCGAAGCGAATCAAATGATTGTCGACCCCGAGGTCGTGGGGAACAAGAAGTATCAAAGCGAACTATTACTGCCGACTTTTCTGACCATCAATCCTGACTTTAACGGCAACAAGAACAGCAGCCGAAGATCACTTCATCCCGATAAACTTAAGAGCCCGGAGACGATGTCTCACATCGACTTCTTTTCGTGTAAAAACCCATTATCGAGTAAAAAACCTTGCAAAGAGCCTTTGGCATGCACAATCGCTAGCATAGAGACACTCAATCCGTCGGAGAAGGCGTCCACCTACGCCGACTTCGACAACATGTCACTTAATTTATCAATCGAAGACAGGCGCGGAAGCCTTGAATCCGACGAAGGGTACATGACATGTCGCCGGAGTGGCATGCACGGAAGTCGCTTTTCACTCAACGAGTCAATCATCGCTAAGCCAACGGCGATTGACGCTTTCAAAGACGACTTTAGAAAAAGCTTCCGAGGCAATTCCCTGAACATCGTTTACGAGCACGAACTGTTTGAACCAATTCTCGAGTCGTCGACGATTGAAAATCACAGAGGCAACGTCAGTGACATGGTAATCGCAATGCCGAACAGCTTCACCAAGCACCGCAAGAACGTCAAAAAGTTTTCAACGACGATGCCGGTTGGGAATCTCAAGAGAAATCCGTCGTTGCGATACAGCAACTATCTCAAGAACATGCGAGTCCATCGCAACTCGATACATTACAGGGGCGCAATGTTAAATACTCACCGATATCGCTTGAAAGCTTCGTCGTGTCCAAATATTTATCGCAACTCGATGACGACAATAGCAAAAGAAGATGACGTAAGTGTTTGAAGATTCTGTCACAAAGTAAGCTAGACCAACTGTCTAGCCTCGGTCCCATCAGAACACATTGTAAATATTTTTTATCCACAGGATTGCTGGTACGACGACTTCGTAGACATCATAAAATCTGTGTTTGACTTTTCACTGTTTTTCGAATACCAGTTCGGAATGTTTTCTTTGTCAACATTGTTCTTGTTCGTCTGGTAAGTCAAGCAAGACAAAGCCAAACACAAAACCTAATCAAGACTAATTGCGCTTCCATCATTCATCACTCTCTAGGTACATAATTCCGTACTTCTACATCACTGAGCTTCTGTTGAAAGTTGACCACACGGAAGCTGAAGGCGCATACTTAATTTCTGCGATTGGCATCTTCAACACCCTGGGAATGGTCGTGCTGGGATGGGTCGGAGATCAAAAGTGGTGCAACGTGACGAAAACCTACGCAGTGTGTTTGCTATGTAAGTGAATTCGTGCATCGAGATAGCAATTTGTTAATTTCACCTGCATTTAGTCTGTGGCATAGCGATGTTCTGCATTCCACTGGTGACATTTAGCTACGGCGCCCTAATGGTCTTCTGTTCGTTGTTCGGAGTGACTTTTGCAAGTTCATTCTCGTTCACGCCTATCATCACGAGCAGACTGGTCGACATTGATGACTTCACTTTGGCCTACGGGTTGATTCTATTAGTTCAAGGCATTGGATCACTTGTGAGTTAATTTTTAATTAATGTTGCTGTCAATAGCAATGAACCAATTAATTACCTTTCAGATTGGTCCCCCACTCGCAGGGTTCATTTTCGATCTGACCGGCAGGTAAGCCACGAACCTTTTTCTCGTTATAATCGATTGCAAACTTTTTTTTCAAGATGGGACGATGCTTTCTACATCGGCGGTATCTGCATCGCCATTAGTGGCTTCCTGGCGTACATAATAGGGCCTGTTCGTGCTGAAGAAAGCGGATCCGATGACGCAATCAGTGACGACGAGCAGGAATTAAATTGCAGCAGGAACGGAATTTCCTAAACTGCTGTGAATTTGTTCTTCCACAATCGAATTTCACGTTACATGACAAAAAAATGGCTTTTACTTAATCACATAGAAACAATTTTGAGCCTTTTAACGACGTGTTCTCTCCTTCATCGCTTATCGAAAGGCAACGAGACTTGTTCGCACTCCTCAACCTCAAATATATTTAATGAATCATTTGACTAGATGTAGATTTATAGAAAATTTTTGGTCAGACTAATTGAATCCTGGTTAAGTTTTATGAAAGAACTATTTTTCTCGACGATTGCTGTTCAAATTGTTTTATGAAAACTGTTAATAGATGAATATTTTGAGAAGCAAAACTTTCGACAATCTTGGGAACTTAAGGAAGGCAGATAAGGCCGTCGTCTTGCTCTCGGAACTTTGTACACAAAAAGCTTGTGCTATGAAAGACATTTCGCACACTCAATCCTTTCAACGACTGGAGCGGGAAAGCAGAATTGACGATGAAGCGATTTTCGCGTTGTGCTTTTGTTAGCACGCTAAAATTATTTGTCTTCCGGTTGTTTAACCTTCTGACAACTTTTTGAGTCTCTCCATTCAGATCGTTTGAAACAATTGAGTTGAAATTTTGGAATAACAAGCTTTGCGATTATTTCAACTATTTGCTTCACTGCTGTTAGTCTCTGTCTTAACTATTTAAGACGACTCTGTAGATTTTGTTAACAGTTCATCGAAGTGTCTTTGTCTGAGACTTGAAAGGCTTTGGAAACAACTCTTTTGCACCCTTCAAGCTACTGCAAGTATCCGAAGCTCATAATTGCTCCGGAAGCTCTACAGAAATGCGATAATTAGTGTCGTCTCATGACAATCAAGATCAAATTTGCTGCCTTGTCACTTGTATTTACCATTGGACATTACCGGAAGGTGTTTTGAGCGTCGAGAAAACGAAAGAAATTTTTTCCGAGCCAGAGACAGAAAGTCTAATAAGTGAAAAGTGGGAGATTGTGCTGGAGAATTCAATCACGACGAGTTAAAACTGCTGTAATGCCTCAAGTTAATTACTTTCTCCGTTTTATGACTGAACTATTGGTTTACAGGTTTGTGACCACAGACCAACTGCATGCTCGAGTACTTTGCAAATATGATCAACAACTTTGTGACTCGAAAGTTTATGATCTGTCCAAGATTAATGAAACTAACGAAAGCAATGAATTGAAAAGCATTGTTGAAGAATGTGCAGCAATCAAGCAAATTGACATCATGTTCGAGCTCTTTTCAACAGGTTCGGGACAGCAAAAATTAATTATAGTCTTCCAGTCCAATTAAACCTGACCCGAAAATTCAATTTCGCTACATTTGCAACATGACCGAAAACAACTTTTCAACTGGAACAGGTGGACCGACCTTTAATGAACTTAAAACTTTCTTCGACCTGTGCTAAACAAACCCAATTAGAGACTTCACACTTCGTTAGCTTTAATTTTCTCAATCAACAAAACTTCCTGTGAACATTTGCCGGTAGCGAAAACAAGTCGCGGTAATTTTTCAAATTTTATTGATTTTTCTTTTCTCTTTACATTATTTACAACACTTAACAAACCGAAAAAAGAAACATGTAATAAGTTCTAAAAAAGTTAACAATATTATTCCTCGTCCTAGAGGTTCCATACTCATACTCGTAGGAGATTGATTATTTCATTTCACTGTGTCTAGATTCTGTTTGAAAGATTGGCACGCCAACATAAAACCGAAAGTGGAAATTGGACTGGAGAAAAGGGGAGAGAAAAGTACGCCATCGTAGTAAAAGTTAAATTATTAAATCATTTGATGTCCTGATATTCGTGTTTGTATTCTCGACTTTAAAGGGAGTTACTGCGAGTGATCCCTGGAAACACAAAGTTTCGTAAAAGTTTAGCTGAACAAGGAACAGCTTAGAGCGTTCATGAAATGCCAATTTATTATTTAAACTTTCTCGTTCGTTTTCCTAGCATCAGTTTTTGTAATCAACAACTTGTAAAAGCTCGAAATTTCAGGCCAATTTTTTTTGTTTTTTTGTTTTTGTTTCTTAATATAAAGAATGAAGGAAGAGATAGAGAGAGATTTAAGGAGAGAAAATTTCTTTGAAGTTTGGAGGTCATTCGCGTTATGCATAACGTCCGCTTGATCGGCGGAAAATTCAAAAGTTTTTATAAAGCTTTCGATGGCGAGCTTTGCTAAATGTTAAAAATATCATAGCACTACTTGCGAACGACCCCTTTGAGATACTTTAAGTTCATCGTACCTAATTAAATTTTATTCACTTTATCAAGAATTTAATTGTATTCTTTTATTTTAGTTTGGTGTTTTGAAAAGATTTTTCTTCTTTTAGTTTCACTTAGATGGGAACCCTGAGCAAAATGGGTAACTTCGACGATTAAGGAGAACCGAGTTGGCTCAGTCAACTGAACAATGTAATCGTATGATGAAAAATAAAACGAATACGAAACAGACAATCACAATTAATCATTCACAATGATTTCATCATCAAATGATTCACGTTCCTAGCTAAAACAGTTTTGATTCGTTAAAAAAGTTCACTGGAAAATCACAACGTTTTGTTTTCAGTAGACCAGGCGGCATCCACAAAGCATGCAACTTTGTGCAATGGTAAAGAAGTTAAAGGCGGGATTGGTTGCTGATAAATTGACGTCCAATATTTTTTAGAACTTCGAGAACAAACTTTTGGGTTTAAGTAAAATTACAAACTGCGATTTTATGGTAAACTATCGATGTACTATGACCGCATTATGATAATCTCTTAGTCATACTAAAGCAGCTTTCAAACAAAATCACGCTTTGGCAACAATCATTGCAATACAACAACTTGCTAAAGACGTCAAAATGACGACGCAATGCCAAAACTTGTCTAAATATTGAAGTTGAAGTCTGAAATCATCCTTCCAACGTCCCACACTCTGTGGATGTGCCTCAATTTTCTCATTTTCTCTCACCAATGGATTACGTGTTTCAATAATTAATTGAAATTAAATTAAAGACTTTTCATTCCTTGCTATTTGTAGAACTTTTGCCTTTCTACCTTTTTTTTGTCGTTCTTTTGATAGATTATCTAATTAATTTCGATTAAGAGTAATGTCTCTTGAGAGAAGAAAGCTATTCAAGATTTGAGTGAAGAAGCAACGTGTTTCATGACTTTTAATTTGGTTTCTTATCCGCAAGGAAAAAAGGTCAGGAAATAACAAAGGGGAGTTGGTAAGGCAGGTTAATCTTTGTGTAATGGTATAAAAATGTTCACAATAAATATTCTTCTTCTCGAGGGGGTGAGTTCAACATTTACGTCACGACTTGTGTGTGTGGCGAGAGGTGATAAAGAACGATTCTGAGATTATGAAAGTTTTTTCTTTGACATTTAACAATAAACTCGATTGGTGCGCGGAAATATTTCTTACTCGTGACATAATTTATGAACATCCCCATTAAAAGATTTCTTTTTTTCATATTTATTTCAACGTGTGCAATTGTTATTCGAGCATTCTTCAGTTCACATGAACCAAGAGGTAAAAAAGTTGAAATTGAATCATTCGCTACAGGTCGTAACACTTTGAAAATGTTTAAAAGCTTTTTTTTGTCTTATCTAAGAAGTTTTTTCTTCTCGTTTTGTAGAAAATAAAAGTCCATGAACATGACTCCGTTATCCATCAATTTTGTCAAATTCGTGTTAAGCCAAAACTGGAGAAGATTTATCCATGGATTGTTTATTTTGCTATCAATGCTTCATTCTTAAGAACTACTCAAAAAATTCATGTTCGTGATAAGTTTTTGTTTTTCTTCATATGAAGTTTTGCGATTTAAAATCTGTCAATTTTTCTTGTTTTCGTTTTTGTGTCATTTTGTTTTGTTGCGTGCTTTATGGCGCATAATGTTAGTGCTATAAATCAAATGATTCTTAGGAACTTAATTCGTCGCAGCGTCTCCGGGAGTCTAGATAAAAGAATTGAAAAGTTCTTGTTCCAAGGTTAGGATCAGTTTTAAAGCAGTTTCACTTGAAAAGCTTTTGACAATGCAAATGATTTGAAAATTGACGCTTAGATCGATTATCTCTTCGCCTTTAAGCATTGTTTGTGGTTATAATTAGGTAACGATTGTTTTCCATGTCTAGCTTCCGTTTTAAAGCGAGTTTGACGGACAATAGTAAGTTTAAAACAGATGTCAGTTCATTGATCCGAATAAAAGTTATGCTAGGTCAGGGACTTGACTTCCACAACCAAAATTTTACAAGAATTGGCCGAATTTGAGTTCCACCAACACTTCCAGTCTACCCCGGAGTTCCTGCTCGTTGCACACAATCTCTTTAATTGAGCTTTGATAAATAACATAAAAAAATTACTAGCAAAATAGCAAACAAGTGGTAATCAATTCCGCTCGATTTTATCAGTAAATTTCTCTTGCAGACTTAACAAAAAAATCGTTAAATGGCTAAATTGAACGTTGTACGTAAATAAACAAATGCAAATCGATGGCTTGATGGATTGAGTTTATGACAAAATGAATCCACGTCGAAAAAGTAGAAGACAAAAGGATTTTGTGTGTGAATAAACTTTGTGCTTAACTGCTTAGTGCCGCACTCGTGATTTGAAGCGTTTTTGCTGGGTTCGAAGAAAATGTTTACTTCTTAAGTCTTTTTGCAACCGATTCAAGGATATTCGTTATCTTTTCTAAGGTCCCCTTCGCCTCCGAAAGCTTCGCGTCGGACAGCAATGTTTTCAGCTTCTTCGATGATTCGATTTCCGTTTGACTATATGTTGGCGATTTGGGTGGAAAAGCGGGCAGACTCTTGTACAACGGGTCGCTGAGCCGTCGCAAGTCCATCTCGACCTCGGCAATCTCTCGTTTCAGGTCGTTGTAATGGCTAAGGTCGAGGCCGAGCTTTTTGGCGCCCTTGTGTAAGGTGATCAAATGCTGGCGGTCTTTGACATCGGGGAGAAGATATTCCTGCAAGAGCGGTGCGTGTGATTAATTGGTTAATCGCGTAACAAATTGGTCTTACTTGTTTAGTCAACACAAAGTAGGCGTACGCAGCCATCGCCGTGCCATACGTGACGAAATACGTCACCGGTTCCATGATCTGTTGGGAAAACGGGCGGAATTGGTCATTAAAATTGATGGGGAAAATCACGCAATCACAAAAGCTACTCACATCCCAGCTGTATTCCCACCATGTCAAGCGTGCCAGAACGCCGAACTGAACGGACATCAACCCCAGGCCAACCCAGGTGAGGGCAATCGCTTTGCGGCCAGCTTTCCCATCCAATTCGACTTTTTTCTATCGAACATGCATGGAAATAATTTTTTAATTAAATTTTATCTCTTGGAGTGACACAGAAATTGATTTTTAATTAGCTCAGCCATTGTTTAAATTACCTGCTCTAATGGTCCTAACTTTGAATTTAATATCTCTAGTTTCTCGTAAAGCTCTCGTTCCTTTCGAATTTGATGTTCACCTACGTGGAGCGCTTCGTAAAGCTGTTTCGAGGATAAAGCGGAAAAGAATGAAAACGTGATGAAAAGCAATTTATAAGGAAGCGCAGAAGGATGAGGCTCGGTTAGAGTCTAGCAAGGTGGTGGTGAGGGGAATGGTGTGCTTGCTCAAGACTTTACGCCCATTTCAGGCAATAAAAGTCCTGTAAAATCGCTGAAAAACTTTCGGATTCGTCGTTTGAACTTTGATTAACCAGCCCCTCTCAGCCACCCTGCAGATAACACTAAAGTCACAACAAGACGTATCTGTCGTTGTTTTAATTTATGACACTTCAATCCGCATCAGCGGCGTTCGTGGAGAAGGAAATGAAAGATGGATAGAAGATTTTGCCGCATTGGAAGTTACAATTGTCTCCATAGCGATGTAGCATTCCTGTTGCTCAACGACCCATATTCGAAGCACACAACCAACGTTCAGACATAAAAATAAAATCAAATCAAGAGCTCTTGGTGAAGTGAGCGCCAAACGCTTTTGACATCAGCTCTCGGATAGACTTTCTTTGATTGACATTCGCCGGAAAATGTGGCAGTGGGAGGAAGGAAAAAGGAAAATCGTTACGCAAGACGACAAAACAAACAAATGTATTTGCTTGTTGACTGAGAAGAGTAACATTTCAGCTAGACGCCACTTAGCAAGTGATTTGATTAGGGGCGATATTGCGAAATTTGGCAGCTAATTCAAGTTTAGAGAAAGCTTTTTGGCTGTTTATGATTAAAATTTGTAAATGTAGTTAACATTTTCAGGAAAATTTTATAATTTATTGAAGGTTGGATCTGAGTTGAGACTAAACTTTATGGCCTTCGCAAATTACATGAAAAACCGAGTTGGAAAATACAGGCAGGCACTTAATTTACTAAGCAACAGGCTAAAAACTTGATTTCCCTAAGGGAAACTTAGCAACTCACTGTTATACAACCTTGAAACTCACTGTCGTATAATTAAATCTTATGAAATATTGAGCAACATTCATCAAATTTTGAAATTCTCCAATAAAATTCGGAAAATTCACCGCATAATCCAATAGAAATTTGATCGACAGACTTTTACAGCAATCGATAGCAAATTAGAGTCTAGACAACTGAAGTCTCTGGAAAAAATTAATCAAATGGGGCTCTGTTAGCGGTTGTATGTTGATTTATTATTCTTTTTCCAGCAACGTAAAACAGTCGTTTCACTAAACAGCGGAGCCGTGCAAATCATAATAAACGGAGAACTTTGCTTAATAAACATCGCGTCGTCCTGAATGTGTCAACAGTAATTATTTTCCATTTGTTGATTCGCGTCGGTACCACCAAGACGGCGGCGTTGTTACGGCCGTGTAATAGCATTTGAATCAAATGAACAACATTATTAAATTACCTGCGCTACCATCGACCTCACGTCGCCCAATTTGTTAATCTCTTCTGACGAGATTTTCTCCCGGTTCGGTGGCTGAACGAAGTAGTGTTTGTCATTTAAATGCAACCTGCGGATGGAAGAGCAAACAACGTGAACACAAGAACCGCATTAAAGTGTTTGTCTTGCTCTCACCAGAAATTCTCATCCATAAGATTCTCGATGGAGCATGAAGACGCTATCCGAACGCCGTTGGCATTTAAGATTGCCGCTCGATCTATTCCCCGGTCTTCGGCCTTGAGCATCTCGAGGAAGTCGCCGACGTTGTGTGAAACTGGCCGGAGGATAAATTGGCACTTTTCATTACGACTAGGCAGTGGACAGATAACGTTCGGCAGGCCCCGGATGAAGTGAACGGTAACGTCTGTAAGAGAAGAAACAAGCGAGAGTTTAGTCGATGGTACAGCAGAACAGATGATCATGCAACTAATGAGCTAACTTTCAATCGGGAAGTTTTCTAATTTAAAGATTTCAGCATAGAAGCTTTCTGGAGCGTGATGAAATCCACTTATTGAGCAACAAATCAGACGTTGGCCGATAACATGGCATCATTCTCGGCAGAAATTCTTAATCAAAGTTTTTTCGTGCTCGCAAAATTGATTTTAAATGAGATTAGGACGGCTGATGACGGGGCGGACATAGTGAAAGTCACGATGACAGTGACGAAAAGCTGTTTCTGTTATGTTTTTGTCAACATAATGACAGATAATTGGATCTCATCGAATGCGACTTCCCATGCTTGTTGCCTTCGTTCGCCTGTCAACTGTGGCGAATCTTCGTGTAAGCCGATTTGCAGCACAACTGATACGAGAATTAAACGAATTGTGTGCGCTAAACTGCACAAGTGAAATTGTATTTTCGTTTTCTTCCGTTTTAGAGAAGAGAATTCGACGGATTTTTAAAGAAATCACTCATGTTTCATGCTCAGTTTTGTTTTAAACTTCAGCAGCTTCGGTTAATCGTCTGATAAAAAAAGAACGAAGAACTGCAAGTGATCTGTTTACGTAATTAAATCCGCCGAAAACGTTGAACCTAAGAACAACTCCAGCAGTTTCCAAGTTTTTAATCGAAATATAAAAGTTTTTCTCCGACCTAGCGCCGTTATATTTCGGCAGAAGTGTAATAAATGTAAATTAAGCACGTTTCATTCTCTGTTAGTCTTTCGAGTGCATGAATTTTTCTAACAGACACTCGAAATAAGCGAGCGAACATGTTGAAACAGTGTCATAATTGTAGCAAGTAGTATTTTTGCATAATTTTAACTAGAATAGAAATGAAGCAATTCAGTTTTTTTCATGCAAACCAATTAAATTTCAATTTCTATTGAGAATTCTCAAAACGAAGGGCCAACATTAGTTTTGTCATGTCAGTTTCTAGAAGAAAGTTTTTTTTAAGCTTGAATTTTAAATTTAGAAGCGAGACTTTTAAATTATTCTCAGATCGAAGCAATGCTCCATAAACTTTTGTCATTTCGAAGCAGTGCTTCAATAATTCTAAAACTTGAAGCAATGCGTTATTAACTCTTAAATTTTAACGAAGCAACGCGTTAAAAACCCCAGAAACTGAATTAAAAACTTCAAGCAACGCTTCACTAGTCCCAATTAAACCTGCAATCACTACCGAACCAGCCCCACTCAAGCGAAAACTTTTTGTGCAACTGAATTTTACATTTTAATGATCCATTGTCGCGGAAATTTGATTGGGCAAGCGACTGTCAGAAAGCACAAACACTTGTGACTCTAATTGATTTATTTACGCAATAAGCTAAGCGGCAAACTTTTCTACTTGACACTGTGTAAACAAATCAATTTTGTTGGAAACAATTTCCAATTCGTTCTTTGAGCTTTCACTAACGAAGTTTCGCCGCTGATACGGCACAACATGCTCCAGTTTTTATGGGGCGAGACTTGCACACACACATTTCATGCAGCAAACTAATTTCATCTAAATTAATTGCAGCGTAAAGGAAAACTTCAGAAAAAAACTTTTCTTTTATCGCGTTAATGCATTTGGGTTGATAGTGAGAGGGAGGAAAAAGTTGCTTGCTATTAACACAGAAAGCAAGTTATTGATTCGAGTGGATAACGAGAGCGTCTAATAGCAGAAGTGCTTAAGAAGTTGTCAAACAAAGACGCCCCATACCGCAGCTGCGATCGATATCCATCAAATCATCAATCAATCAAGATAGGTTCGGGACAAAGCAGCAGCTTCAGCAATGGGAGAGCTCGAGTGGGAAGCTCTCACGAGCTGCACAATCGCAGAAAGCGCAGGTAAGAGCCTTCAACGCTGATTTATTCAGCCATATTGGGTCAATGCTTTGTTTTGTGTTCTAATTCCATACGACGAGAACAAAAGCACGCAAAAAGTTCTTTCGAACTCTTTTTGTGTGTTGCATTCGGAGCTCAACAAATCGCATTTACCGGAAAACCTGCCAGCCGACAATTGTTGTAAACATAACCGGAAACAATTTATTCTCGATCTAGGGTGAATGTCCATAAACACACCGACGACGAACGACACGAAAAACTTTTGCCAACCAAAGCGGTGTTTAATGAGCTCCTAACACTGACGAACATCTGCGTCGACCACTGATAATCAACTAAGAACATCGCGGACCCGGTGTCGTGATCGTTTTGAGTCATGTTAATTGGTGTTGCAGAACGCCACTTGCCTGCTTCCGGTTTAGCACCCTCTGCGAGAACCATTCACGAACGAAATTAATTAAAAGTTTTCTGTTCGGGCGCTTCTTGCGTAATCTTGAAAAGTTTTCATGCTCAAAAGAGTTGCGCCAACAAAAGATTTTCATCGAATTTTGCGTTTTTGTCTGCTTATTTTTTTCGGGACGGAGCGAGAGGCACAAATCGAGATAATAAATTATACAAATTTGAGTGGAATTATTTTTGTGTTGGGTCGCGGCGGCGGTGTGTATGAATAT
>JPYR01000016.1:174030-244872 GCA_000775305.1 Belgica antarctica
TTCATCGTAAAGTCAAACCGTTCAGTGCTTACCAAAAATCGCTGTAACGCCATTTTCAATTTGTTTGCAAACTTTCTTCGATGTTCGAAACGAATCGGTTGAATCCGGAACGTACTGGAAAGGGTTTGTTGAATTTAAATCGTCACTTGCAGAGCTTTGGCAATGACAATAAGGGTATTTGGATGGTATTGAACGTTATGTGGAAAGCTATGTTTTGCTTGTGATTTTTATAGAAGCTTTTACGAAGCTTATTAGAATTCTTATTAGATTTATTGTATTTAATAAGTTGGAAAGGAGCTTTGAATCAGTCATATAAGAAACTTTTTAAATTCTTATTTGATTTTATAGAAGCATTGATAAATTCTTAAATTCTGATAAGATTTTAATAAATAATCTTTTCAAACAGAATTTCAATAAGAATCCATTAATTTGAACCTAAGCACGTTCAAATTCCTATAAGAATTTTTCCAATTTAAATGTTTTACACGAAAGCTTTCAACAAAATCGTGGTGCGGATTCATTTGCATAAAAAACCTGCAGAGAAATCCTGTCACGGATTACTTGACCAGCATTTCATTCATCACAGAAATGTCTGACTGTTCAAGGTCTTGTTGAACAACCCCACGTGCGTCTTCTTTGTAATTCACAAGACAACATAACGGACCAGGGCACTCAAGTGACCATCCAAATCCAATCCCGGGGATAAGCAGTGAAATGCCAACTAACCTGTATATCATAAACTAAAGTGGTTTTAGGCAAAATACTTCGATCCTTGTTAATTTTGTATACAGCATATTTAAATGCTAATTCTATGCTAGTATCCTTTTGTTCTTCGCTAAATATTGCCCCTTGAGCGTTCCGAAGAGAAAAGACAACAATAATAAATTAAACAACAAAGTTTTTACAATGTCGAAAGCACCATCGACGACGAGGCTGGGGAGAGAGTGGGCAGCTGGCATGTCCCCTATCAAGGCGAATAAATCTTGTCGCTCCGGTTCAGAAGCTTAGGGCTTTTCTCAATGATTGGAACAGCCACAACTCTCAATGCCCCGGAACAGCCGCAGCCTCAAAATTTTAATCTTTTTCGTAATTAGGTTTGGTGTTTCACAGACTCGGGCGAGCGAAACGCCGGAAAAGTTGAAATTTACGTACCGATTCGGATGATTGGTGGTAATGAGCATGTTTGGTAGCAACAAAGGGCTATTACAGTAATCCATAGATAGATGTTAACGATCGTCGTGTTGAGATAACTGGCTCTGGTAATCCGATTAGCTGAGCAATGACATTTCACTTCCTTTTCACTCTTTTTGGCACTCGTTTGTAACATTTTCGAATCAATTCGTCTATTGAGCGTCGTCTAAAGTTTCTCTGCGAGCCGCGCATGAAAAGTTCTCATTGCTTTAATCTGCAAATGAAAACGAGTTTAAGCAGATGCTCTCGAGCGAATCTTCCTTCCTCTGATCCATTCTTTCGCTTTGCCTTCACTCAAATTAAAGACAATTTGAGCGAAAGCAATAAGCGAAAAAAGAAGGAAATTCGTCGAGATTTGCGCCAGCACACTTAAAAAACACACAATTTATCACATTTATTACATGGACTCGACGAGAGAGAAGAATCTTGTACATCACGCAATGCTCATCGCTCCCTTCGAATTGATTTTCTCCCTCATTCAATGGCTCCATTAAAATTCAGCTTTTTTTTGCTTTTCAACACACAACAAGCGAGCGTTGCAAAAAGAGAATGAAAGCTCGCTTGATAAATTCAAATTACGAAGAAATCTCGAAATACATATAAATACACACAATAACGACTCGCTTTCTGCTTTTCCCATCTCTTCAGCCCGCTCCACGCCCCCGATGGCGCACGAGAGAGCTTTTCTCAAGGAATTCACATAAAAAACAAATTTTTTTATGTCTATTTGTGAACACTAAATAATTTTTTCCCTTCGCATCTTCACCATAATCTGATTTGCAAACAGAAATAAGTACTTTGATTCTTTTATTATAATGTTTGCATAAACATAAACATACCTTAACGTCAGAATGGGAAGAAAAACAGAAAAACTTTGCGAAGAAGATGTAAGGAGAAATAATATTAATAAAAAAATTGTTGAACGAAACACTGAATTCAAAGAGAAGTTCCGTGAAGTGTTGTTGCTGCTTCTTATGAAACCCAAATCACAAAAATCCATGGCATTTTCCGCAACGGCATGTGTGTATGTTTGTTGCCAACCCAAAGCCCTTGAACAGATTAAACTCCTGGCTAAACAATTTTTTCAAGACTCGTGTTTGAAATGGGCTTGCCTTGAGTGATGTCTTTGAAGCAGAAACACTGTTCAAAATTCGTATGAAGTTAAATTTCTCTTCAAAGCAGCCTGCGATGCCGTAAAGTGCACAGAAAAATGCAATTTAGTGAAGTGGCAGGAATGTTTATAACTTGATTGCAGCTCGACCGTGTCATGGTGCTTAGCGTTTTCCAGGGAAAATTCTAATGAAGAACCAGTATCATTTGTACAACATCACGTTTTACCAATTAAAATAGTTTTCAAAGTTTGAAGGCGCCAATAATTGACGCCGTTGGGTAACTTGAGATCCGATAATTAGAAATTTCGGTGATTTGAAAGTTCAACACTCTCGTCGCCGTCTAAACTTCCACGCAATTCACTGGGTTACTCGTGCACGTATTGAAGCACAGCTGACGAAGTTCCAAGGAAATAAAATGCAAACAATCATCGTACGTCATCCGTGAATTCCCAAGTGCACTTAAAGGCATTTTCCCTCCGCTATTAAAGTCAAGAAGCCAGCAAACACGGAGATAGAAAAGATGAGAAGTGAAGATGTAAGCAAAGAATTCTCGAAGCATTTTTACTTCTTCCTTTACAGCCGTAAGTTTACATTAAATAAAACTAACGACACGACCCAAATTTCTATTGTTCAATCCTAATGCGTGTCATACGCACATAAAATCATTTTTTACAGCTTTGTGATGGCAGAAATTGTCGGCGGGAGATGCTTCCGATCGTTTTGGGGTTGTATTGATAAACGTTTTTTTTTCGTTTCGCATCTTTACCGCCCCTGACTATTGGCATTTTGCAATTTTAACTTTCTCGCAACTGCAAAATCGCTTCAAAAAACGTTTTCCGTGTATTTATTGATAAATCGATATCAAAAAGTGATTTCAGCTTTGCTAGACCGGTCTACTGCCTTCAATTTATCGACCGTTGGCCAGTGACACAAAGTAAATATTTGTAAGGATTCTCGGATTATGTCCCCCGCCGAAGAAGTCTTGGGAAAATTGAAGGCAAGAAAAGTGATTTTGACAAGGATATGACTTTCCACTTGCTAGTTGGTCTTAATCACTGATGATTGATGGATTTAATTACGTCCGTTTAATCATTTTTCACTCATCACACAGACACAGCATAGAAGAAAATCCAAATGGCGAAGAGAAAATAAATCACCATCGTCGGAACGAACTTTACTTCCTTCAAACACTTTCGAAGCACGCTGGAGTCTTTTTCAATTTAGCACTTTTTAATGACATTCTGAGTAATCACTCGAGTTTCACTTTGGTTCACACCGTTGTTGACAGAACTTTTTCCCTTTTCCTTCTTCATCCAATTCGACTGCTTTAAAACCGAGCGACCCGAGACGCGGCGAACAAGTGAAGTTGACAATACGGAGTCGTAAGCTCAACTGAGAATCATTGCTGTGCACAACAGTGCGAGCGCATGGCCCTTACTCGTTCCAGTGTCCTTTCGAAGCTTTTTTTTTGCTTTCGGGAGAGACAATTCACTGGAACGAGTGTATTTAGGGAAACTTTTCTTTTCTTGTCTTCTTCCTTCCTTTATTTTTATCTTCTCAGCCAGAACCGAAGAATAGCAAATAAACTTCTTTTCCTTCTGTGTATCTAATCCAAATAAATATTTTCCCTTTTTTGGTTCTTTATTTGTTCCTTCTCTCTCTTTTGTGTGCCAACCATCAATCCAAATATGACTTTCAAATCTGACTCCCCTTTCATTTTTTGTATCAGTTCACAAACTTCTTCACTTTTTCAACCGATTGAAGTTCTACACTGAGAAATCTCTTGAGTAATTAATGAACAATGGCGTTGAATAGGAAAATTACGGATTTGACGTTGACATGCATGAAACTCGAGTTAATACTTTAACCATCACATCCAATTAAACAGATTTTAACATCCCTTGCTGATGATAGTTGCCTTTCAATGCCGACAACAGATGAGTTTTAACATAAATCAAAGGCTTCTGTCTGTCTAGACTTGCATTCAAAGAAGATTAGCTAAGTTAAAAAGTTAACCGAGCGGTATGAAGTGTTGTGCAAGCTTTCGTTTTACAGCTTTCCGGAAAAACTCATCGAGTTTTCAACGAGTTTTCATCAAAAACTTCTTTAGATCAAGACGTATGGAAAAAATATTTTACTTATTTGTTTTTGTTCTAAAACCTTTAGTCGCTAATAACCAGTCATGCTACACGTAAAACGTAAATTCTAGAGATCGATTAGATGAATACAATGCAATGTATTTTTGATGAAATTTCATCATTTTTTTTATCAATAAAAAAAATTCTTCAAATCAATCTAAAAACCTTTATTACAAAACATGAGTCGAGAACTTTTTACCATCAACATATCTCAAACAACCTTTTTTTGGTAGTCATGTCGTCTTCACTGGTTTTGACATTTTCAACAAACTTCCAAGAAAATCCTTTCAAGGTGATCTTGTTATAGGTTTCGATTCCGATTAATTCAAATTAGGGGTAAATTTTGTCATTTCATTTCATCGATCAGGCTTTTCTACGATTTTTTCAGTTCACTTGCACGATGTAGCGCGTCTAGCAACCTGCAAGTTCATTTTACATCAAAAGCTCCTCGAGTTTAGCGCTACACATCAATCATACATAAAACGGTTCATTTAACCTTTTTTCTCGGCTGTTTGTCTGACATTCAAATTAGATTATGCCGAAGACGAGCATCGGGGAAAATAAAACAACTTTACGGCTTTTTCTTCTCTCTCCCGACTCCTTGTCATCTTTAAATAAAAAAGCACAAATTTCACGAGCACATCGCATATTATTTTCATCATCTCTTGTTTATCGTGCTGTTGAAGCTCATACATGCATGATGGGAGATCATAAAACAAGTTTGAAATCTTGAAAGCACATACAGCATACAAAAAGTATAAAAGCTCTTTGTGGAAACTTTCGAAGGAAAGCACTTTGGTGGAGGAAAATTTTCATTTCCAATAGCCCCAAAAAGGGAAACTCACATTGAAATGAAGTTAAAAGAATCTCATCTTCTTCGTCATGGCACTTAGAAGATTTAAAAACCGAGTTGAATGCCGCAAAGTGCTACTTCTAGCCCGAGATTGTGTCTACGGTAATTATTCTGAAATTCCTTGGCGGATTTCTGTGTGTCACCATGACTTGGGGGTTTCCGTTCAATTTTCTCTCCACTTTAATCTTTTTATTATTTTTCTGGATCGGGTTAGAACTTCAGGAAATGTTACTTTCTACAGTTTCCTTAATGAACTCGCGCTTCATTGGAGTTTTTTGCGGAGCTAGATCCTTTTTGCTAATCACTCAATTATTTTTCAATTTCCACTAAACTTTCCGCGCTTGGCCACTTTTAATTATTTTTTTCTTGCTTCAGCTTTGCTGATTGATAAAAATTAAGCTCAAAATCCGGTCCGATCACGTTGAACGCGCCTGAAACACTGAAGATTGGAAAGGAAAGTTGTTTTCTCTCTCTCGATTCAGTGCTCCGTGGAAATCGAGCAGCTTTCCAGGGATCTTCGCTCACAATTTGTTCTTGCCGTTATTGTAAGCAAAAAAAGTTTTTGTTTTGGCGGTCTTTTCTAATTTAACTCAAATAAAAAGTTGAAATCTCTTAAATCTTTAAACTTTCTGGTTTTTAAAGCAAATTGTTTGTTTTTTCAAGAAAAGCGGAAAAAGTAAAGACGATAATTATAATAATTTGATTTTCAAGGGTTTTTTATGCGTGAAATCAAATCTGATATTTCACGATGAAAAGAATATAAGGATGGCGATGGTCGTTAAAAAACCTGGCTGCGGTGACTTTAAACCGCTGACAGCATTTCATAAATGAAGTCACAAATGTTCCCGGATGTTTTCCTTAAACTCCGACCTTTCATTCCTGTTTCTAGCAGTAAAGCTGGAAGTTTATGATAAACACTTGAAGTTTAACCGTGTGGCAATGTAATCAAATTTGGAACGTTTTGCAGCATAAAGTGGGTTGGGTGAAAGGGTAATAATGAAAAGTTACGACAATATTTCCGCTGAAATTGAGCTTTTTCGTGGGAAATCGGTAAATCCGCCGTTCATGTGTGTGCAGCGGTAGCAATGTTTCAGTCAACTGTCACCATACACAACAAATTTCCCGACACCTTTCACCACGTCGTCTCGATGTGTCAAACTCCTTTTGTTTTGATCTAGTTTTGATTAAAGCGCTTCCTTCCCGCAGCCATGTTCACAAGTCAAATTTCCGTGATCCGTTTTTGCCGCACAACTTTTGTGTTCTCGCACTCGTTTTGGCGCTTGAAAATAATGTAAATGGCTGTTTGTTCCTTCTCTGTAAACCGTTTCTTTTAATTGGATGCTCTTCGAGTGTGTCACGTTGAAAGATTTATGAGCATTGAATTTAATATTTTTTTGAAACTCATTCCCCTTGAAGTTAATGCATAATTCATTCAACCTTTTCTTCTTCATCTAGCGCGTCTTCTCCAGTCTCTGACAATTTTTTATGAAAAGCTTTAAGACAATCCAGCTTTTGTTTCATGTTTTTTCTTTTCTCTCGTTTCAGAACGAGATTGAGTAGGATGTTCCGCTGCAAACATTTTTTATATTTCATAATTCCCGGTGGGTCATTCAGAAATTTTATTGCTGACCTGGGAAAGACGCAGATTTATTTTTATCAGCACCATTTGAGTGCGAAAGGTTTCCCGGCGCTGAAAGTGAAAAGTCGGCAAGAAATCTGAAATTAATAGTGGAAAAAACTCAATTCAGCGATGATGGTGCTTGCGGGAAGGGCACTTGAAAGGGTAATTAAAAGTTTCAATGCTTGGGGCAGCATCACGTTTAGTTTAAGAACAAACAAAGAAACATTCACGAACTTTCAGCCTTCAAAGGATTTTTTTTTTCAAAACTCACGTTTCTCAAAGAGAGTAGAAACATTTATTATCAACACAAAGACACATCTACACAGTAGTTAATCGTAAGCCACGGTTAAATTCTCGTCACATTGCTTAAATTATTGTATATCCCGTTAGTGAAGGCATCTATCGAAGCAAACAGCCTGGATTTAAGGTGAAAATTTCTGTATTTCTTGGAACGAAATTCCAAATTTTTTGCCGTGAAATGCTTCGTTTCTAAAATGTTTATCAAACAACAAGTTTTTGGCCACATTTTCGACACTCTTTTGAACAATTTTTAAAGACTACATCAATACATTTTAATTTGAACACTTCTTTATCTTAGCTACATTCCTAAATAAGCCATCTTTGCGCTGTACTCTGAGTCTCTAAACTGGACAATTGTGATTATATTTTAAGTTTTCAAATTCGTTATTAAAATTCATAAAAGCATGAAATTTGACTTGTTGGTTTAGAATTCCAATCAAATGTCTAGATTGCAAACACTCAACAGCAGTTTCGTAGGAATTTGTAATTTATCGTAAAATAAGTGTGGAATTAAAGATGCAGTGAACTGTTTATTTGCCCAGGGAACTGTTTGTTAAATCAAATTCCTGTTCAAACTGTTTACCTGTTGCAATTATATCAGCCAAATCCAATTTTACATAGCATCGTTTACATTCTCCATGTTTATGTGTTTTGCATTTCGAATTTTATTTTACATTCATCAACATTAAGACTAACTGAGTGTTTGATGTTCTTCCAACAACATTTTCTGCTAAATTTAAAATCTTTAGCAACAGCGCCCACGAAAGAACCCCTTTGTGGAGAGCTTGCACAGATATAGCGTTCGTCAAACACACAACGTCTACAGCTTTCACTTTCAGGGTCGTAATAAATTTGCATGAAACATTTTGCTGCCGTTCAAAGTGTTTCTCAAGAATTTCGAGAACATTTTAAGAGTACTTCCAGAGAACTTGACACCCCTGTTGCTTCCGAAGTTCATGAAATGTCAGGAATTCTCCGCTTTCCCCTCAAGCGAAACGTTTTGACACAGATTCTATGACTTACTTTTTGTAAATGTATTCAACTCGTTGTAAAACTCATCCCACAGCTCACGTGAACCGTTAATTCCGCCCCATTTCCACACCGCCGTAAACTCATCAAACTGACAAACTGGCTGAACGGCATGTTAATGACAAACCCATAAAGTTTCACACGCTGAAATTGTTTTAAAATGATGCATGTTCCAAGTTCACCCGAGGGAGAAATTGCAGCACTATAAAAAGTGAGCATAAAAAATTTATCATGTCCATGCGATCAACGTCTCCGAGAGAGAGAATAAATACGACAGAATCAAAGCTATGCACAAGTAGGATTTACTGTCTGCTCCATTTATATAGCGTCGTTCATCATATTAGTCTGAGATTTGAGTAACAAATTGTTCGAGTTTCTGCATTCGTTGCAAACAGTCTTCTTGAACGACTGTCTCGGATGATTGGCGTTCTTGCAGCTTAATGCAAAGCACAGTTCATCCGTCATCTCAGCACAGAGGGAATTCTTTGAGCCGATTATGTTTAAAGGATCATTAAAATTGTCTTTTTTGGTCTTATAGCAGAACTCAACGATCGCGACGAGAACAGCGAAAGCTAATCCGCAAAGAAGAACAACAAACACTCCACCGATGTTTCCGACTCCCAAGGCGTTCGCCTTCGACTCCTTCAGCTTCTCGTCGCGAGAACACGTCTCCTCAGTGTTTTTCCACCATTTGTCGTAGAGAATTTGGATTTCGCCCTTCTCCTGCAGATCGAGAATCGCTAACGAGATTTTATCGCGCCATATTGAGCCTTTGGGTGTAGCGATGCCGTAGCCTGCCATTGTGCGACGGTTGAAACGAGAATTTGATTGTTTTGGCAATATTCAACAAATCAGCACCACCGTTAGCTAGCCAGTGATTTATTCATTTTTCAATTGAGGTTAAAAACGCTTTTTTGAACTGATCAAACAGTTTGTAACCTCAAAAATTTAATAAAATCATCTTGACTACTGAAAAATCAAATGCTCAGGCTAGCTAAAGATTGTTTTGAACGAACCTTTTGTATCCAGCAAGCCTGCATATACGCAATAAGGAAGAAAAATTGACTTAAGTCATGTGAAAAGTAATTCGAAACAGAACGTAACAAATTACCACCAATTTGTGTGAGATTGCAATCCCGCTGTACGTTGTAGTCAAGCATGGTGCTTTCCATTAAAAATGCGTAATTTCCTTCCAAGACTCGCTTGATGCCTTCTTCGTAGCTTGACACGAAAACTGAAGGCTTTTTGTTCTGTCAACAAAAGAAACGATTACTTGGCAAAGTGACGGAAGGATATTAATTTACAATGGTCTTTAAGGGCGTCGTTAGGGTCGGCCTTAGTACAGAAATGTTCTGTTCATGACAAATTTTGTTTTGGAATTTGTTCTAGTTAGGTTGAGACAAAGTTCTAACAAGTTAGATGATCCATTGCTAGTTAATCAATTGCTTCATATGGTCTCACATGAAATATCAATGATGAATTAGTTATCACTAGCACAAAACTTTATCACATTATGTACTGCGGTCAACCCTAAATGTCACCAAAATTGCCACAGCTGTGACAAAATCCTTCACTTTAAGTTATTAAGGATTTGAACATCTTCTTTGGTCTGGTTTTGTTATCAAAACACTTTTTCTCCCACAACCTTCTTACCTCCATCGAGCGCCACATCTTCTTGTACGTTTCAATCATGGAGTCCTGTGAAGTTGACCTGAAAAATAAAGTGGCCATCGAAAACACTTGAGTTTCAAATTACCCTGAAAAAAGTCATTGTTGAACCGCTGTCCAACGTGCCGTAAGCGATCTCAGTTTGTGTCGCCAAGTCTTCCGAGTTCTCAATCGGTGTTATCATTCGTTCCACAGTCAAGAATGCTGCGAGGTTTGCTGTGTAACTGTACCAGAGCCAATTTGAATAAGAAGAGAATTTTTTCAATCACAAAGGTCGACTCACCTAGAGATCATAATCAACGTGAAGAACCACCAAATTCCGCCCACAATGCGAGTGCTTGTTGCCTTAACACAGAAATGAGTTTCTTCATGGCAAAATAATACAATTTCCTACCTTCGGGTTCAAGTCAGATCCTTGTTGCATTAGTGTCCCGATTACGAACCAGAAACTACCGACAGAAAGTTGATTTCAGGTCAACTGCGGGCAAAACTTTCAAAGCCTTCTCACCTGTTCGGCAAAGTGAAATTGTTCTCGTAAAGTCCCGAGTTCGTATTGCATTTCGCAGCCACACTCCACTCACTGAATCGCGCAACAATCCACACGGTGAACGACACCTGAACAAAAGCCGGAAGGAAAATCGATAAGTGTTGAAGATAAATTCCCGCTAGACAAATTACCAGACAGTAAGCGAAGAACACGAAAATCCAAATTTCGAACGCCAACGGATTAAGGAATGAAAAAAGTTTCGTTTCTTGTGTCTCGGGAACCTGTGTTTGTAGTCGGAGGGAGAAGAGAAGTTTGTGTCAAGGTCTTGATGAAGATCGAAAAACGTTAGATAAGCGTTGTTTGTGACAAAACCACCTTGAAGAAGATGGATATGCCAAGGTTCGTGGGTGAAACATGTCACAACCGCTCGTCGTGGCAGACACTCGAGTTACCTTAAACAGAATGCTGATCCCCAAATTCATGAACGGCTTGCTGAAGTCAATCACGCTCTCCCTGTTGAAGAAAGGAAGATTGATTGAGTGATGATAACAAATTAATTTAAGGTTTCTCTCGGTGCCCCGACCCTTGTCGCCGGTTCTCACCTCGCATAGTTGATTGTCATGCTTGCTACGGCGAGATCTGCTTTCTGGTAAAAATCAAAGTGAAAGCAAATACCAAAACATCAATAAAGAAAATTAAAAAGCGAAAATGTTTGCCAGACAATAATAACTCAATTTCAACATTGTTTGTTGAACCTTTGGGAATGTTCGTGAATGCTATCGGGCTTCGGGTGATGCTTTGTTGGGTGATGAGTTGGTGAGATTAGGTCAAAAAAGTTTTAAACAAAGCCAAATGTTTTTAAAGGAATGATGTATGGAAGGTTTTCCAGAGTGAAAATGTGCTGAATGGGGTTGGAAAAGTGATTGTGGCTTTTCGGGTCAGATTTATCGTGTTCCTGAAGGTAATTTCTGAATGATAATGGTCATCCACGTATCCACCCAATAACATAATTGCATCTGTGGGCGAACGTAACACATTTCCTCGTAACCGGATGCAGTCAACTTGCACAAACATTGACCCGAAATGTTATTACTCCTGCAACGTGTTCGCCCTTTGACGCCTTCAGCAGTGAACTTACATGCTTCATCAAAACTCCTACCATTCCTTTTGATTAGAGAAAACTCGAATTAAATCAAAATATCGCCGGGAGAATGGTTTTTTACCGTTCCAATCGCCTGTAGTTGCGTCCTTCGCTCCATACTTCGTACAGCAAACAGCAAAAACAGCGGAAAAAAGTCAATAAAAGTTTTTGTTTCGATGTAAATTGGATTTTTTGCCGCGAAACATACTTTTTTGTCTTGAACCAGATCAAGAATGTAGTTGAAACCGATAATTTTACTGATCCGCTCCAGCACGTCTATGCAGAATCCGTAGAATCTATCAAACCAGATAAAACTTGGATTTATTTATTCTTGTTTTTATTCGATGTGAGCTTACCGTGCATTTCCTGTTAAATTTTTATGTGTGTGAATCATCACATATGGCACCTGAAGAATCGTTACAACGACGAGGCTATAAAGGGGCACGTTGAACACGGAAATTTAATTGAATTTTTTTTACAATGCAAGAGAATTCCGTTGAACTCACGTCGTGTTCATTTGGTTGCCCTCGAACAGTGATTCATAATCGGTGATGATTAGTCCACTCGGACTACTCCATTCTCCGCACTTCACAAAGACATTCTGCTTCAGTTTTATTAAATCTAACTTGAAAGTGTTCCTTTGTCCTTCTTTGAATTCAATTTGCCCGGAAATCCCTTTGAATTCTACCTGTTGGCATCACAAATCAGACGGATAGAATCAATTTGAAAAGCTTTTATTGCATTAAAGTAAACGAAAGGTTTTATTATGTAGGAAGGCTAATGAAACTCAGAGTACCGACCGTATTTATAAAGTTAATCAAACTCGAACCACTGTGCAAAGCTTTCTCGTCTTTACAGCTCACATTTGAGAGAAGAATCTCCGAAGAGTGCTGGAGAGTCTGCAAGCCAATTGCAAAAACAAACACAGCGTCGTAGATTAACGAGACTTGCGTCTGGAAAGAGACAGCAGGGGAATATGTCATGTTAGATCATGATACTTGTCAACGGTTGGAAACATTTTACGAGACTTTATAGTGGCTAAAGTTTATCTGTTGGGTTTTGAAATATATTTTTCATGATTTTTCTTAGAAAATAATTTTTGCCACAAGATCAAATTTAATCAATTCCACTCCCAACTGCCAAACTTGAGCCAATGTATACATTTTAGGATCACAAAAACTTTTCCTACCTGAACTGCAATGTTCTTCTTGAATTTTATATGATTCTGCTTGCTAAACTGTTCCATTTCCTTGAACACATCTTTGACAAACACATCGTTCGTGTCAACTAATCGGAAGGCAGTAATGTTAACGAAATTATATCGGAAGTCTTCCATTTCAAACGATTCTAAATCGAACGACGTGAACAGATAGTGGTACTTAAAGTCGTTCATCTGCAGCTCGAGAATCTGTGAATTTACAAATTTCATTGGCACTGTGTGTCATCACAAAGCGGTTTATTAATCTTACGGATTTCAAAAAGTCACTCATGTTTTCTGTGTTGTGAATGTCGATAATCATGTTGTAAATCTCCTTGTCCTTCAGCTCGGTTAGGATTGCGTGATACGATTTTTGATCGGCCGATTTCACGAGAATGTCGATGGGGGAGAATGTGAGAAGGTCCTGAAGTTTTATCACTCCTGCTTTGATGAATGAAAACGTTCGTTTAATTGGGTGCGTAAAGGCGCCGGTGCTGTCTCAAGGTAGCAACAACACTGTTGTTATGCAAAACCGACTTGTAAGACAGTTCAAGAAAGGAAATCAGGTTACACAATACAGTGTTCTGTGCCAAATACGAAGATTGGAATCTTCGGAAAAGTTTTGAGCTTATAAGTTCTTGTTCTATGACAGTTTTGGAATTAATGTTGGAAACTTTCACAAATCGTAAACATTGCATAAAAATTGCAAACGATCTACGATCAGGTTTGAGAGAATTTTTTGCAAGGATCCACAGAAACTTCAACTGGATCGTCTTGTTTCGATAAAACTTCTTTCGGTTTGAATTGCCGTTCGATGAAAATTCAAGCAGTGTCGATGCTGCCTTGGCGGCTGTGCGAAATGCGTCATTACGCCAGTGACTCGCCTGTATCTTGCTCGTAAATAATCGCACATCTCGTCCAATTGAGAAACTTCATTACATCGAACATCGCCCGGTTCAGCATCGTTTGGGACGGAAAAATGTTTATTGAAAACTCTTTATTTCCATCGCCTCCATCAGCAGAATCCAAGTGTGTCTGAATGTGAGGGATGTCTAAGGCCCTGGTGGTAGACTGGATGTGATTGCTCAGAGCTCGTTCCGACGAAACAATTGTTATCGACCCGTTTTTAAATTGCGAACAAACTAGACAAGGCGATGAGACCGAAAACAATGGATTTAGGATTCAAAATAACAGCAAATCAGACAAAATACATCTGCAAATCGAACAGCATCGATTTTGGACGAAAATACCTTGCTTGTTGGCATGAAACGAGTCGTCTGCCTTCACATACTGGATGTCGTAAATCAACTCTGTCTTTGGAAGAATATGCTGATCCTTGTTGATTCTGTGCACGGCAAATTTAAAAGCTAAATCGTAATGTGTGTTCCTTTGATCTTCTTGAAAAATTGCCCCTGCAAGCAGAAAGTAGGGCCTAGTTAACATAACTTGAAAGGCACTCATCCGTGGTTGTAAATTTAATGGATTTTCCAGAACGCACAACTTTTAATGCAATTTGAAGCGGTTTTAAAAGCATCCCATTTGGGGCTGATGGCAACGTACGTGAGTGTTGTTGGAAAAGCCTGAAGGTTGGATGGCAATGAACAGGGTGAATGACTTTGACTTTTGTGTAGACTTTAAGGCCCAACATTTCAGCGCTTGGTAAAAAGCTGAATTATTGCAGCCCACACTGCAGACTTTTAATCAAACAGAAACATTTTCCGGTTGGAGTAACCATTAATCGTATCGTCAAAGTCATTTACCCTAATCAACATCAACTCGAACAATTAAGATAGCGATTCGAATATGGCTACGGCAATTACACAAAATCTTCTTGAAATCAATTAGGTTTTATTGCCCCGGTTGTCTGCGGCGCCAGTTGATGTGTCTGAACATCCAAACTCGCCCCATGTATTATGTTACATACGCTGAGTTTGTTGAAAGTTATAGGTTTACTTTGCCTTTTCTAAACAAGCCTGTTTCGTTTTTCTATTTTGATTATTTTCAAGTGAATTTGCAATTTTCAACGACCCAACCACTCTAATCCCAGTCTCTACTTACCAATTTTGATGTACGATGGTAATCCAAATACTTTTAAAAAATCAATGAAGACGAGAAAGTAAAAAGTGGTGATGAAAGCTCTGATGGATTTCATTTATACGAGCTTTGTCGGCAGCGTGTGCTGTGTTGTCTGAGTCAAGGGGAAGATATTTATGTGTTCACTATTCTTTCGCTGATAACAAAGTCAGTTTTTGTTTCGACGTTGCTTATTATCTTCGCTTGCTGTGAGAAGATTGAAGGAAAAGAAGATAAATTTATGTCGTTATCACAGAATATTTTTATCGCTTTTTATTTATTGCATAAAATGAATGCTGAAGCCAAAAATTGTATTCTCTCTTGGTTGAATTAGGTTTTTATTATCCACACAAGATTATGTTTATAAGCAGATAGCATAAAAACTTTTATTCATTCACGAGTTTTCACTTTTCCCGCTTTAACAGAACTTTCTCGTTACTGCTTTCGTGCTGTTCACAGCTGTTTGGAATTATATGTATTGATTTGATTAAGAAATAACGAAACTTTTGCTTTCCGCGTTACGCAATGACAAGGCAAATCTTTTTTGTTTTATTTAAAACATTGGCAAATGATCCGAAATCTTTCACTTCATGACTCGGTGATACTTGAATGTCTTCTGGGAAAATTGAAATTGTCACAAAAGTTATTTTCGCTGTCGTTATCGACTTGTCACTTTTCCGACGTGGAATCAGGTACGAGTCACTTTTCATGTGTCATAATTTTTAATGCAACGTTATAAAGACATTCCATTGATTTTTACGACAACTCGCAAGCTTTTACAAACGCCAACCGTCGATGCTGAAATTCCAACCAACACTGAACCTAGGAACGAAAAAAGGAAAAAAAGAGAAAGAAGAAAGAAAATTGAATAATTTCTGCGTTTCTCATTCTTTTATGAATCACTCAAATCGAGGTCAAAGGAAAAATCTCTTACATAGGCATCGAGATTATTTTATTCATGAATGAGAAATTTATTGAAACACAGACACTGGAGATTTAACCCCGAGTCAAATTAGATTCGATAACGTTTGAATCGCTTTGACAACTTCATTGGTCGCCTTCTTGCTCGCCGGCTTCTGACGCATGCCCAAATCCTTTGTTGTCAAACGTGATTTGTTTGTTTTCAAACTCTTGCTGGTGCGAACCATGTGCTTAATTTTGTTTACGACTTCGGTACACTTGGCAGGTTGCGTAACAAATTAAGCCACTTTTTTTGACCGGATTTGCCGCCTGAAAACACTTTGGATGAAGTAGTAAATCCTGATTTCTTGGGAAAAGACTAAACGACTTTGTTTATTTGTGCAGTTTTCATTCTTCAGATCTTAAAACATTAAAAATTCTATGTTCGTGCTGATGAATAATGAGCAGACGTTATGATCTATTCAAATTGGAGTCTAAACTATTCTTGATTAATATTAATTCTAAAACATGTATGACTAGACATGAGACATCATCTCCTTCAACGTTTATAAATGCTGTTCAAAGTAAAGGCAAAAAGTTTCTTGAGCTTCCTTTGAGCTTTCTTAAGTTTGCTTTTCTTGCTAGTGGTAGTTTATGTCAATGACTTCTTTAAAGCTAGAATTGTGATTGCCTTCAAATTGAGAAGTCTCAACTAACTTCATTTCAAATTATCAAAGTTGCACTTGTTTTAGCCCAAAAATTTACAATGGTTGCCTGCACTTTAGCTTGTGGGTGATTGAAATTGTGTACAAAGCTGCTTTCTTCAGTCTACATAACCCTAAATATCCAACTTTGAACAAACTGCATACAAATTCATATCTTCATCCTTGATGACAGCTAATTGTGTCACAATTTACCCCCACAAGCTAAACTGCAGCTTTAAAATTGACCTGATCTACAGTATTGACTGCAAGTCTTGACTTTAACACATTCCTGTTAATGGCCAGATTGAAATGGAAAATCAAAGCTGAATATTACAAAAGACAATTCACAACAAATGCTCGATTTCATTCTTTGTTTCGAATCCAATCGATTGGCGACGGTTTTACATCGGAATGGAAAAGGGGGTAAAAGCGGGCGTTAACGATAAGTTTTACGAATGATTTGGGAATCGCTCGAAAATGTTTGAATTTTCACAAAGCTTCCATTTAACCGAGCTTCTGTCACGAACATTTTATAAATGGTTCAATTTAATCATCAATTTCGCGAATCTTTTACCCCATTTCGCTTTTTCAATATTTTTCACATTTAAGCTTGTCAACAGTTCAGCGCTTCTAGGCACTGATTGAAGCTTATTTGTCACCAGAAAAATTCTCTAAATTGTCTCGCAAGGCCGCGTTTCAAGGCTTACAAGAACTCTTCGTTCTCATCGTAGTTCAGAAAGTCGTCGATCAACTCCTGTTCATCCATACAAATCATTTGATTGAATTCGTTTTCATCAAAACTTCCAATGTGATTGAATTGAGTGTACTGATAGCTTGGAATAGCTTCCACAATCACGTTCGGACTGCCGAAAATTGGATTGGAGATGATAATTGTGTGCTGGTTGTCATCGATGATGTTGTTGATGTTCTGCTGTTCCTCTATGATCTCGATCTCCGTCATTCCTTGATCATCAGCCGACATGTTTGAGTCTTCGTTGATATTGGACGGGCTACTTAGGAAGGCGTCTGACCCCATATTACTGCTGTTAACCGACCCAGACGACGTGTCAGCACGTTTTTCAAAGCGCTTTCCTGCTTTCGACTTGTTAACAGCTGTGATTCGGTTGGAGTTAAAGCCGAACTTCTTCTTTCGCTGTCTGATTCGCTTTCTTGAAGTCTTGTTGCAGTCAACAGCTAGTTCCCAGTAGCCGCCCTTTCCCTTCTCGTTCTTATCTCGAGCAACTTTCGAGAAGAAGAAATTCAACGACAAGTTGTGTCGAATCGAGTTCTAAAAACATCAAAATGCCGTAAATCGTTAGGTCATGAAATTTTAATGGGTCGTAAATTGACTTACGTTCCAATTCCGGTGAACTCGGTAGTAGGCGAAGCGACTTTCGATCCAATCGCAGATCTGCTTCAGCGTCATTCTTCCTTCGTCAAGCATCGCCATCGCGATGATCTGCGCGTAGTTGTACGGTGGCTTATCGGAAGATGTGATCCGATAGATCTCGCTTCGCTTGTCGTAGCTTTCCTTTATCTTGTGCACTTGGTTCATGAACTTATCGAATCGCTGTGAAGGCGGATCGCAAGGCTTCTCTATCACTTCTTGAGTCGCCGGCGGCAAGTTCGTGATGTTCTTGAGCTCGGTCAGCCAGCTGAGACTGGTCAGATCATGGAGATCGTCGTCTTCGTCGCTGGTCACGTCTTGGCCGGACGTTTCAGCCTCGTTCTCAGATTGTGCATTCAAATCACTCGGAATGACGATGTTCTCCAGGATGTTTACTCTGCCGCTGACGTTGTTGTTCTCTTCCAGTCCACTTTTATCGATCAGATTCTGGTCAATTACATCATTCGATGAAAGAACCTCGATGCTGCCCGGGTTCTCAGCTAGAACCTCATATTCGCACGCAAATGAGCTTTGATTTGAGCTTTGCGACTGATTGATGATGTCGGAGATGTCGAGCGTGAAGTAGTTAACTACATAATTATTTTTCTGAGACGCCATCATCGCCATCGGGCCAAAATGGAGAACTTTTAATCTCTTAAGAAGCTTTCTGTGCAATTTATGATGTATTTTGAGCGTTTATCGCGATTAATGATCGCATTTAGGCACTTGAGCTGGTGACGCTTGGAAAAATCGAAGAAATTTCTTTGTTTTTTAGGGCCATGAATAATTTTTGCGTTAAAAAAGCTTTTTTCCACAAGCGTCTTCAACTTTTGAAAAATTTCCTTTGCAGAAAGGTTCACTTCACTGAGATTTGAGGACACTTGTGATCTTGCAGGTCCGGTTTTTAAGCAAAACTAAATACTTTTGTTACAGTTTTTCAGTAAATTAGGCTTCTGAAACTTTCCACCGTGAGACGCGCAATGAGCGAGTGAATAGTGGGAAAAGGTGGAAAGGATATTCGTGCTCTAAAAAATGGACATCGTGACGTCATGAATTCGTTGTGTGGCAATTCTGTCACGCGATGTTGTTTGTACTCGAGCCTTAGGCTGTTTCTCAGCATACAAACCGAAAAGCGTTACACTCGGCATGATCAGCGCCTTCACCCCCTTCGCAATTGTGTGCCGTACACGAATATTATTTTAATATTAACATACTTTTTACTTGCTTTACGGCAGGTGGACGGTTGAAGTGACTTCAGTCAAGTGTAACGAGACTTAGGGGAAATTTCATTGTTTGAATGTGGCGGCGGCTCAAATTTGTTTATGATTGTCCGGCAATCACTGATGACGCGAATTAAACGGGGCGAGATAGTGACAGAAGCAATTGATGGTAGATTATTAGTTCTGATCTGTTTTAAAGGGCGATTGAAATTAACAGATGGCCGTGGGATGGCTGAGAAATTTTTTTACCGTTAAGAAGTGGATGAATTAGATTAATTTAAATTCATCATAGGCTACTTGTTATATTTTAGTTAGTAGCTTGTTATAAATTTTATTTATTGAGATTTTTTTTAATTTAATTATTTTTATTTTAAAGTTTAAAAGTAGATATTTAAAGTAAATTTCTGATTTAAAAACTTGCATAAAAGAAAGAAGCCTTTCGAATTAAAATCTAGCGACTTCCTATCGTGATATTTAAAAAAAAATTGTATCCTAATTGTTTAAGATTGTTTGAACTAGCATATATTTTATAGCCAATCACTTTGCAAGCATAAGCCACCGTTTACTTCTCCAGGTCGAACACTTACCTTGCAAGCTCGAATGCTTTGATTTCAATTATTCTCTTCCCCTCGTTACTCCATTTCACAGTTTCTCTTCCCCTCGCTTACGGTACTACGTTCTATGCTACGAAGCTCTACGCTAACGACGTGAATTCATCATTAAATTGTATTCATTCTCTTAATTTTCTGTTCAGTTCACATTTTAATTTGCCTCATTTATCATTTTTTGAGTTCTTTTACAACTAATAATTGGCTTCGCAGTGAAGTTTGCTTGAGAAAATCGATTTTACGCAAGATTCTAGAATTTTGGGCGACACTCGAAAAATTCTTATGCATCCAGTGCAACATAAACAGTAAACATAATAAGTGGGAATGCAAACAAAGTCGACGATGGACGGATTAACGCCATAGACATGACTCAATTGTCTACTGCTCTCTGAATAAATTAGAAAGAAGAAAATTAAATGAAAATGTCTACATCAATTACAACAACACCGAACACAGCAAAGTCGAGCGAAGATCAGGCGAATCGTTATCTGTTGCTGAAACAGCGTAAGGAGGCGCTCGAGAAGAAGCTCAACGAGAAATACGAACAACTGCATCAAATTTGTCAGAATGTGAGTCACTTGAAGGTTGCACCAGTTCCAGGAATTTAATCGTCATTTCTATTTTAGGAGGCTACACTAATTGGCAACAATTTGGATATCATCTCGTCCACTTCAACTGCAACGACATCACAGCAGCCGATCCTCCGAAAGAAGATCGGCGGCAGCTTTAAGCTACCCGAGCACTTGCACCAAGACGCTCCCAACCATGACGAGCTCAACAGGTTCCTGCTGCAGCGGCAAATGCAGCAACAAATCTCCCAGGCGTCTTATCGCATCGCCAGCGACCCCCTCCAATCGAAATCCATCAGACGTACTCACAAGCTGACTTACGAGACGAGCCAACAAAAGATCTCACAGATAAACGAGAACATCAACGTGATACAAAGACAACATTCTGTGAGACCATTGTCACAGGATGACATTGACCTGCATCGGAGCGATAATCGCTATGTAAAGAACACATTAGCGATGGTCGGCAACAATGTAAAGAACTTGCAACTTCTAAATGTCAACAACGTCTCGATGTCGGAGCGACGGAATTCGATGAAGTCGACGACCTCGTCGCTGGGCTCATCTAACACGTTTATAGTTCAAGCATCACCCTCGTCCGCCTCGTCTCTGACGTCTCTCAAAACGCTTCCAAACAACGGCTCCATGGCGAGTCCACGATTGCGTAACGACACCGCCACTTGTTTCGACTACGACTTCCATCACAAGAATGAGTCGCCGACTCCCTCCAACTTCTCGCTCCAAAGTCCGACCATCGTGAGTCATCAACTGCCTTTGTGCAGTCAAAGTCTGAAGAACATCAAGATCAACACCCAAGACAATCACTCGATAAGCAGTCAGGAATACTACAACAACTTCGCCAACCAACAGAATCACTTTGCAAACCAGTTTGCCCATCAGCCCCACATCAGCCCGGTCAGCAGGCAGATGCACTCGAACAGCGAAAACAAATTCATCCATCGCCTTCACAGTTTTCACCAGCAATATCAACTCGACATGCAGCAGAAGCATCTGATGGTTGCGAAAGAGGCGCTGCAAGAAGACATTCGGATACGGCAGATGCACAAGGCCCAGACATTGAACACCCACAGCCCTAACCACTACACTCCGGCACATTCAGCTGGATTGGGTGGCTATTGGACGATCAACGAGAACAACCAGAGGACATGGATACCTGACAGCAAGTATCCGCTGAGTCCTTTGAGTCCACCGAGCACAAACATGGTGAGTTCAACTCGACAACCGCTGATGGAACAAAACTTAACTTCTTAACTTTTTAGTCAAAGAAATCCAACTCGCTTGGAAACTTCGAATTCATGCACAAACATGACAACGAGCAGCACGATTCGGTCAGCATCTCTTCGGGCAACAGCAATGATCACAAGAAGAAGGAAAAAGTTTGGTAAGCTTAAAGAAAATTCAAGTTCAAGGCTTTTTTTGTAACGAAAAATCTTTCTCAAGGTGTGAAACATCAATGGATGACGATCAGATCGCCGAGCCCAAACAATATCGGCCTCGGGTCGAGTCGCCAACAACCATCGACGTCATCAATAACAACCACCAGTCCTACGAGAAAACGCACTCGCCGCCGATGCGGAACACTCGACAGCAGATGATTGCACAGCATTTCCACCAGCAAAGCAGCTATCCGTCGACAAACGGCCACCTGAAAGTTCATCACGAGAATATTTATTTGAATCCGCTGGCGAACACCAACGCCCATCAGACCCCTCCAAATATTCCACCGAAATCCACTCTGCGATACTCGGAGTCGATCCGATCCACAGTCTCCAACCGGGACGTCGAGAACAACATAATTTCTCACATGCAGCACGCATCGCCGATCCAAGTCGAGTCGCCGCAGAACGTCACCATCATCCAGGAGGGCTCGTGGAAGCCTTACAAGGAAGAGATCAAGAGCTACGAGATTTCCGACTTCTACAAGTACAGTCAGAAGTACCGGCAGCAACAGGCCCAGCAGCAGCAGAACAACGTCGATTGTTAATATTTCCATTTTCTTCATTATTTTGAGTAAGTTTGCATTTGATATGATTTTAGGAACATTTTACTTTCATTTCCATAAGATGCCTTCAACTAGACTGTAAGTTCAAAGCGGTTAGAAAATAAAACAAAACTGAATTAAATTTCGTAACTGCTGGAATTTTATTTCACTTTCACCCCGGAAAAGCTTACAATAAAGCGAACATGAAAAAAAAGAGGTCGGTAACCGATTCACTCAATAGGAAATGCCCTTGAACAGTGGATTGAGTCGACGAGTCGCTTACATCTTGGCGGTCTTCTTCAAGTTGATGGCTCCGACCAACATCTTGCCGAAGTCTGCGGAAACCTTGGCAAAGTTGCCGATGGCGCGCTCTTGAATGAAGCCCTGTGCGTTAACCAAGTGGCCGGCCATGTTGTCGACCAATCGTTTGCGAGCGGCGCCGTCCAAGACTGTATTCCAGAAGATGGTGGCCTGGCTGAAGTTGTCTTCGTCGCCGCTGTCGAAACGGTGAACCTCGCCTGAGAGTTTGTAAGGCTGTTGCAACGTGCGTGCACGTTGAGTCGGCTCGGGACCTTTGGTAAACAAGATAATTAGCATAAGCAAACAACGACGATTGAGTGGAAATACCTTCGAAAGAGTTTGGATAATAGTTTGGTGCGCCGGCTTGGTTGTCGTTGAATGTCATCGGGCCATCACGTTGATAGTTCTTGACGCTGACGCGGTACGGGCAGTTGACCGGCAATTGCAAGTAGTTGGCACCCAAGCGGTGACGTTGGGTGTCGGCGTACGAGAACAGACGACCTTGCAACATCTTGTCGGGGCTGGGCTCGATTCCGGGCACCAAGTGCGATGGTGAGAAAGCGATTTGTTCGACTTCAGCGAAGTAGTTGTTGGGATTTCTGTCCAAGGTGAACTTTCCGACTGGGATCAGTGGGAAGTCCTTCTGCGACCAGACCTTGGTGACATCGAATGGATTGTATTTGTAGGTCTCGGCCTGTTCGAAGGTCATGATTTGGATATGCATGTTCCACGATGGGAAGTCTCCCTTCTGGATGGCATTGAACAAGTCACGAGTTGAATAATCGGGGTCGGATCCGGCGAGTTTGTCGGCGGTTTCGGTCGACAAGTTCTTGACGCCTTGGGCACTCTTGAAGTGGAACTTACAGTAGTAAGCTTCGCCCTTCTCGGTGGTCAGCTTGAATGTGTGCGAACCGTAGCCGTTCATGAAGCGGTTACCGTCAGGAGTTCCACGATCGCCGAACAAGAACATCACCTGGTGGGTGGTCTCTGGTCTCAAAGAAATGAAATCCCAGAACATGTCAGGATCCTTGAGATGCGTTTGTGGGTTTCTCTTCTGGGTGTGGATGAAGCTCGGGAAGAGAATTGGATCTCGGATGAAGAAGATCGGGGTGTTGTTTCCAACCAAATCCCAGATGCCTTCGTCGGTGTAGAACTTCATGGCGAATCCACGAGGATCGCGTGCTGTGTCAGCACTGCCGCTTTCACCGCCTAGAATAAAGTGAAAACATAATTCGTATCAAGTCTTTCGTTGTGACGGTTAATCAAACATTTCTAAGGCAAACAACTTGATAACAAATACATACCGACAGTCGAGAAGCGAATGGCCATTGGCTAAATGGAATTGAATTCGAAATTATTTTTATCAGTCAACTTTGATCCGCACGAACATTTCTGGAACACTCACCGTGCGCTTGCCAATCTTTTCAAAAATCTTGGCGCTGGTGTATTTGGAGATATCGTGAGTGACTTCAAAGAAACCGAAGGCACCGGCACCTTTGGCGTGGACTACACGTTCTGGAATGCGCTCGCGGTCAAAGTGCGCCATTTCATCGACGAAGTTGACATCTTGAAGCAAGATTGGTCCACGTTGGCCGACAGTCAGCGAAGCGGTCTTCACGGCAACCGGGGCTCCATGTCCAAGGGTTGCAACAGGTGGGCCGTCCTAGGGTTAACGGAAATTAATTAGAATTAACGATTTTCTGCAACGAATTAGCGGTGTGAATTTAAAATTCTGGTTAAGAACGATTCGCATGCTTTATGAGTCGGCTAATTGTTGCGTAGCCTTGAATCAACATACTTCTCTCTTAATTTTTGTTCTAGGTATGACATCATTAAATATTTAAAGTGTTCTCAGTCAAGACTAGAAATTTCTTCTGTGACCACTGCGTGAAAGCATTTTTGGTAGTGTGCGGTTCATTATCACTTGAAGGTTGTTATCTTCACTCAAAATTTTGAGTCCAAACTATGGGAAAATCGTGAAAGCGTTGAAGGTGGCTTGAAATGAATGACAGCGAAGCAAGAAACCACAAAAATAATTTGTTTCGTGTCTGTTCTGTTCTGTTTCAAGTCGTTGGAATGCTGATTTTGATTCATTTTTTGTATTTCAATTAAAGAATTACTAATCGGATTAGCAATAACAGACGCGGCTAGTTGTTGTTGCAGGTGGAAATACTTTTGTTTGTTGCGAAATTCTTGCAATTAACTCAGTCAAATGCGCATAAAGCGAGTTTCAACTGTTTTTCATCATCTCCTTGCAATCTATAAGCATGTTTGATTGTGTTAAGCAACTCCACTTCTGAGTCCGTTTGATTTGCGTAATATTTAAAACAATTTATTCACCCCAACACGTTCCAATGTCAAATGAAGGAAAACAACTAACACACAGCTTGCGGGGAACAGAAATCTCTGGAAGACAATAAATATCAAATCACACTAGCCGGTAGATTCACGTACAAGATAAGATAGCGCACCGATATTCCCGTTGGACGCCCGTCCCAAACACTTAATGCTTCACTAATCCAAGTCTTCACCATTCCTTCTTTGCATCTTCTTCGGCCGAAGTGGGCAAGCGATAAAATGAAAGACGTGGAATGAAGCACGGGAACCAGTTTAAGCTTAGCAATTTACATGAATTTCTCTCGCAGCCCAAAAATGCTTCGCTATGCGATCAGCATACATGAGAACCAATTAACGGACGGTGCACAATAATAAATATTTACTTGCTAATGACATGATAATTCATTCAAAGCACTAAAAGCTTTCACTCATGGCCTGAAACGTTCTAAGATGGCGGTGGAATCTACATTGGCTGAAACGCTGTTATCAGCCTTATCTCCACTTAGTCTCAGTTCTGATAAGATACAATTAAGTCAGTGGCCCTAATGAAGTGTCAACCAAGCGTGTTATGCAACAAATTGCTTCTTGATTGGTCCCTTCCATCCGAGAGTCTCTTAACTGATCGACAATTTCCTTTTACTGTTTACTTCGCGAATATTTTTTTCGCCGGTACGCAGTTGACAAAGAAGAGCGGAAAATTTATGGCACAATCGAAGCGGAACTGATTGGGAGTTATTTAAATAATTTCAAATCAGCGTCGAAAGCGAGAAAGAATCCAAAGTTCATCGTACCTTCTGTTGCTTCTTGAAGTCATTCAGTTGGTTGAATTCGCCTGACATCTTTAAGTTGTTTTTGTACTTTGGACGATAAAAACTTGAATATTTTTCACTACCAACACAATCGACGCAAAACAAAATTTACGGAGAGATTAAGCACTTCTTAATTTCACGACTGTTGAAAAACGAATGACGAGCGGAAAAATATTTTTCGAGTTTTATTCTAAGACGGAGTGTTTTTGTGTGAATAGAAGGGGGCGGCGGTCAGTGCTGGAACTGGAAATCTTAAATTTCACTGGAAAAGTTTCTTTAGTCAAAAGCCTTCGTTGGAGAAAAACTAGTTCTGAAACTTCCAGGCCTACTTGACACTCTTAATCAACCACCCCACAGACAAAAATAAAACATAGAAGATGTTATCGAGACCTGAAAGTATTTTTGTAACAACTCCCAACTGCGCAGTTGGAAGCGGAACATTTGGATTTCTATTTTCTGTTGGCTAGATTCACTAAATTTAGTTCGCAATGTTTTTCCTAAAGTGGTTCAAATATTTTTCATTTGCGCTTGAGAAATATTAATTTCATCATTCCTAAGAAGTTTCGAAGCTTGAAGCACAGGATTTGATTTGATTCGCCATGAGATTCTTACTGAAATCTTTCAAAATCTGTTTAAAATTACAACGAACTCAATGCACCACCACCACTGCCCGGAAGTTCTGCATACCAATCAAATGATTATGTTTTCGAGGTACAAAATTGTTGACATAGTTCACATGCCGGCAATTAAAATGAATTTTAATTAAAATAATTAGCAGAGCGTCCAGAGAACTAATTATAAATGAGTTCCAATTTAATGCCATAATTCCAGTTTTCATCCTTTGTCATTGCACTAATTTTGACGAGATCAACTCAGTGGAACAGTCCTAATTATAATTATGTTTTTATTTACAGCAAAAGTGGAAATGAAGTGCTGGGCGTGTAATTAGTAGTCAATGAGTTCACTTCTATTCGTGCAAAGCAGAATTTTCTTTGGCAAACTTAAGTGTCAAACAGTGCTGAATGCAAAGAGAAATCTCGCTTTTCCCGGTCTTGCTAACAACTTCACCTGTAAATATCAACATTAATCTCAATTAATACAGTCGTTTATCATTTAATTAGCTGACATTCATCAAATTTTATTTCTTTTCTTCTTAAAACTTGTTTCTTGTGTGTAAAAAATATAATAATACCTTAAAACTTTATCGAAAGCTAAATGTCAAAATCATAAATCTATTGCGAATACGAGATTAAATTAGATCCTTGTTACAGCTATCAGTTAAAATGTTGAACTAAATGTTTCTTGTTCTATGATTAAAATACATTTCAAATGCATGTTGTCTATGTTTACGAGTCGAAGTGGCTGTTTATGCAGGCGGAGAGCTATACGGTAACGTCTTCGATGGTTTCCAGTGTCTTCCCGGCACGTCAGGAGTTTAAATTTTCAGTAACTTCTTGAATTCTTTTTTCCTGGCTTATAAAAACCGGTAAATATAGAACATAATCAGTGTAGATTCTTTGAATCCACGCTACTCCCTGTTCATTTTCATTTTAAAAAAATCTTATTTGGCTTTTGAGAAAGTATTTTGAGGAAGTTTCCATCAAGTGACCTAGAATTTAGAACTGTAAACCGCAAGAAGAACGTTGAAATGACTTAAACTTAATCAGATTTTTGATTTGAAAGGTGGCTTTTCCGTCCACACAAACAGCCGCGTTGATCTAAAAAGTTCACACCAGTTGTAAAATTAATGCTTCGATCTCTATCAATAAAAATGAACTCTAATTGTGAAGTATTGGCCAAGAAACGTAAATGCAAAAGATTCCAAAAGGACGTTCGTCCTTAATACTAGTTTAAATTAGTTGATCGAACGAAATCAGAAATTAATCTCAACAAAAGATTTCATTTGTTCATGTTTTATGTTTCACACGGCATCGTTACAGTAAGAAATGAGAGTATTTTCATGTGTCGCACTTCGAGAGATTCACTTCGTCGCCCAAAAGTAAAAGGACTTGAGAAACACACAAAGAATTACGAAGTTGACCGTCGGTTGACTAAAATGTTAAAAACTTTTTCATCGCAAAAAACTGCAAACAAGTTAAAACGTTTTCCTTAAAAAGCGCTGGCATAGAATTGTTTCTATCTTATTTTGATTTCCTCTTAAAATTAGAACGATTCTCTATTTAAAATTTTATAAAACGCGTTCTCACTTTTCTTTCTCGTCTCGCCATATCAATCTAGAGTTTTCATTTTCTTCTTCGAGGGTTTTGTTTCCTTCACTTAAAGTTACTAATTTAAAAATGTTTTTTCTTCAAATGTTTCTGTCATTCTCAAATAAAGATACTTCTTTAAAATCTCGTTCTATTTACAGTCGTATATGTTGAAGTCATGGTTCGGGTCGTTTGTTTGTCAGCAATCTTCTCCTTCCAGCGTCAGGCCTACGTTCTCGAGCTTGTTGGCTAGGTGGAGCTTCTTGCAGTTGACATCCATCTCCAGAGATTCGATAATCTACGAAGAAGATAAAAAAGAAAACATTAAGCAAATGTGCAAACAAAAATTCAAATTGAGTTGTTTCAAGCTTTCGAGGGGGCTGTTGACAAGTTTTGTGCCAGCTTTTAACGATGCTCGTAAAATTTCATCGTGAGTTTACACTTTTCACTGCGCGTTTGGCAAATGTGCCTTGCTTCCTTTCCCCGTTTCCGTGCGATGCGAACAACACCCATTAAATCTAATAAATTCTAATTGAATTCCGCTCCCAGTCATGTATACTTTTGGAAATCGTGCCTGTCTTGTTATCATAAACTCTACTTGTTGAAGGCAAGCAGAGTGTGTGCAGTCAAAATTTCACGAATGTGCTGACGATGGAAGTGTAATCAACATGTTTTCGATATGTTTCCTTGTCAAACACGTTATCGGTTGAATTTCAACAGCTAAATTAATGGAAAAAGCTGTTCAATCTCGGTTTCCGAGGTGGTTAGCTTTTCACGACAGTTTTGTGATTGCAGCTTTGAAGTTTTTTCATAGTTTCTATGCTGATTTTATAACGAGAACATTTCGACATTTTGAAAGCATTTAAATTGTGGCAAGTGCACTTGTTTATGCAGCTTTTTTGCAGAATGTTTTAAAAGCGTAGTAAAAGCAACAATTTTTGGGGAATTTCAAATTGAATCATCCGAAAAAGCTTTGATGTTTACTCGATTGTGCAGTAGAAAAGTTCAAAAGCTTTAATGCCAATTGGAAATGTAAAAACAGAAATTTTCAGCTTAATGTTCTGCTAAAATCATTTTAGCTGCACAATTACAGGCTGTTTGACAATTTTTTTGAATCAGAATCAGTGGAACTTTAGGAACACCAGCAATTACAGATCAGCAAGTTGGCGAAGCGCTTTCATTTTAATTAAGCATGTCGAAAATCAGTCAAATATTCAACAAAATTTGTTTTGAACCAAAGGTGAATTTTAAAGGTAAACATTCCACCACGACCAGACTAGACTCTATGAGCTAATTATACTTTGAACCTGTTGTTTGTGAGTAAAGTACTTGAACAAAAGTTCGTGACATTAGCTTCGACATTTTTCCATTACGCGGTGCATACTTTTTAAGCGTCTACACGTGAGTGGTTCCAATCATGAGGATTAAATAAAACACTGACGAATGCACTCAAAGAATTCACTAGCTTTGTTCAAATGTTTGCATTTTCATTCATAACTTCCCTGAGTGCATTATTTCGTCGGCATTTATGTCTGTTCACCCCGTTTGTTCTACCCCAGAAATCAAAAAGAAAAACCTTTGAGAATTCCCGCCGTTGCATATCGCGGGATCGTCAAAGGGAAATTAATGCAAATGCAAGGCATACATAAGAGGCAATTACATTTTGTTTTGTGGTCGGATCATTGTGCCGCAGTAACGCTGCAAGATCCGAATCGGCGACGAATCTCAGTGTTTTATCAAATTGAAAAGTTCCAGATTGAAATTTTCCAAAACATTCACATGTCGATTAAACTCTTTCGAAAACCACCGGAAAGTTGTACTTACTTGTTCCTTGTATGTTGTTACGTAGATGTAGAGCTCCTTCAGGGCGGCAATTGTGTCGAACTCGTCGTTCTGTTGAATTGACAGATGCTGCATCGAGGTGCCCATTTCCTGATCACTGATTTGAGGTAGACGCGCTATGTCGGCATAGAACTGCGTCACCATGTCGCGGTACTGGGGTAAATCCTGCAATTGACAGGAAATCGAGTTGAAAAAACATTTCCGTCGCCTTCTCGCCGGAGAAAATGAAATCGTTTCCTTACCTTGGCAAATAACAATTTATTTGATGGTGAGTCTTTTCCCAAACGGTGCTCGTTCGTCGAACATGCATCCATAAAGGTTTGAGCAACTACACTTAGGCACGCATCTACTGTTACGGTTTTGTTGATGTCGAAAATGAAATCGGGGTTCTTGATGAAGTTCACCCAGAATCTCAACGGTAGACTGGTGGGCGGATGCGGGGAGAAAAGAAATAAGGAAACTCGTTGAAAATTCACGCCTTGAGCGGGCAGCTTTTCACTTTCTCACCTGTTTGACTTCCAAGCATGAATTATCTTCGGGTCGTTGGTTTCAGGATGTCTTCGGGCTGCATCATCTAAGAGATCATAAAGCCACTTCACAGCTGGCGGCAGTTTTTCATTGACTGTAAGGATGGTCATGAAGAAGTCGTCGACAAACTTCTGCACCGTTCCCTTCGTCGCTAGGAGTCGAGTTAAATAGATTTCCGGAATGGCTTTGTGCGTCCGCTCAACCGTCATAGCACCCGTTGGCGGCAGGAATGGATGGTGCTGCTGGTTCTTGCCGGTGAACGTTCCGAAGAAATGCTCATCCATGTTTGACTTCACTAGATGGTACACTCGGCAGTACTGTTGCTTGTGGCTGCCTTGCGTCATCGTGCCCTGCTGGTTAATCAACTGCGGATGGTGATGATGCATCGTTCCCACACCCGTTGAGTCCAGCACGCCATTAATCAGCACGTGTGATTGAGTGTTGTTGATGTAGTAACAGTTGGGGTACATGTTCTTACTGCTATAATTAAGGTTGAATGAATCATGCTGGCGCGCAATCAATGACATCACAGCCGACTCCTTAACGCCGTAGTGAGCCAACGTGTTGACTCGCTTCCATCCATTTAAGGTCTTAGTCGTTAAATCTTCGTCTTGGAGTGTTAAATGACCGCCGCGCCCATGTCGCCACTCCAAGTCGATATCATGCACCGAAGGCCGCATCGAGAACGGCGTGTTCTTAAACAGCGCATCGAGAATCTTTGACTTCACTTGCGTGACGGTGTCTTGATCCAAGACTTTGCATTGCACTTTTTCTTCCAAGTCATCTTGGAGTATGTGAAGGGTGACGCCGTTTGTGTCGACCTGTTCGCGAAGAAGCCTGTCTTCAGAGAGCGAGTACCTCGCGTCGTGTGTGATGGCATCGACTAAGCCTTTCTCCACTTGATGCTTGACTGCCTTGTACAACAAGAACAGCGATGATCCGCTGTATTCCCTCAGGTAATTGTACATGCATATGGCCATGTAATTTGTTAACATCTTCTCAACGACACTCTCAGTTCGGCGTAGCATCAGATGTGGATGTTTTGTCATCACCGACTTGTCAACAAGTCGCAGAAGAAGCCACTTAAGTATGTCAGTGGCATACTCCATCTTGTTCATCAGAACAATCATGAGGAGGGATGCAACGTTGACTTTGTCGCGGATATTAAAAGTACGTTGAGCTTCTAAAGTCTCGATGAACGTCAGAAGGAAGAACTTGTTGTTAATAAGCTGCTCGAACTGAAGCATAGCGGCATCGTAATTGGTTCTCAGCATGTTCATGCGACCCTTGTGGCCGTTGAGTATCGGGTGGTCGGAGACGCCGGGGAAGAAAACTTTCATAATGTAATTGACGTGATCCAAAGTAGGGATTCCGGAGTTTTCAAGGTCGGCCGTGAGATCCAAAATATCGGTCTGCAATTCGGCAAAAGCCTGCTTGCACTCGAGCCGCACGTTACTCTCCAGGGTATCCATTTGAATCTGAATCTTTTTGTACTCTCGTTCCGCCTGTGTTGTCTTCCGTCGATATATAACCAGAATGAAGACCAGAACAATGGCGAGCACGAATGTGGAGGCTGCAATCACAATCATTGCTTGCGAGAAGGCATAAGGCTTCAATAATTCATATTTTAAGTAGCCCAGTGGGAATCGCAATTGTCGTCCGACTCGGATCACTACCAGCGGCAAGTCGATGCTGTTTTCGTAGCCATTCTCGTCGGTCGAGTCGGGCTGCTGTTCGGGCGGAATGCAAACCAGTTGCGTGAGTGCCAGACTCGTTACGTTGCACTGGAGCTTGCCCACCGTCACCACCACATCACTCTCGTCGCAGGCGAGGTTCAAGTTCTCGCCCTCGATGACCAAAGTGTCGCCTTTGTAGAGCTTAATTGAATTTTGGAACGGGAAGAACACCGGATCATCAAAATAAATCAAATTGCTTCGGATGTGCTGAAAGTATTTGTTGAGATCTCGGACCGACTTCACGCTGTCCATGACGAAGCTTATTTGAAAGTTTAATTGCCTCTCATGAATTGTGTATGAGGCTGACGGCGGAATATACGGTTCTTTTGTTGCAACGAAAGCTGGATAAACATCCTCTTTGCTTATTACGTTTCGCTTTGAAAGCTTTTTCGTGGCTAGGAAGTATGATTTGAACTTGCCACTCACCGAGGGCGACGGACATTCCATTTGATTGCTATTGATGACCGTACAATCAGTGCGATTGATGAGTTCATCGGCGAAGACGACATCCATTTGGGGCTTTTGGATTGTGTGGAGGTTCGTGCCGTGCACCGTGATCATTCGTCCGCCACTCTTGAAGCTTTTCAGCGGCTTGATTTGCATAATTTTGGGATCCATCGTGTAGTTGTAGATACTGCACAGGCTGGCGTGTCGGTTTGATCCACTGAACGTCGATATATCGTTCGTGTTATGGAGTTTTACGGGTTTGCATTGCAGCGTTCGATTAGCGAGATCGACAATCAACGTCAGCGTTCGGATGTGTTCGACAGAGCGGGAAGCTGTCGTTACGCAATCGAGATGGTCGTTCGTTGCCAGGCTTGAGTTTATGTGGCAGATATAATCGTCCAAGTACGCGATGACGCTTGAGCCGATATTCAAATGCTTGCCGAAGATTGAGATGCTTGTGCCGCCGGATTGTGGGCCAGCAGTCGGCGTGATTCGTTCCACTTTGAAGTCTTTGTATTGGAAGAAGATATTTGACTCTGTAACACCCACGTCGTTGCCCACTTTAACGGTTGCCGTCGTTTCTTTATCGACTGCTCCAGTGCGACACTCAATCTTCACAGAAATCTCGTAGTTGACAAGCTCGCACGGAACGTTTCCGATTTTAACCTTGCCTTTTACGTCTTCTTCGCGAATGCCAAGATTACTTCCTTCAATTGTCACCAGTGTTCCACCTTCTATAGGCCCGCTTAACGGCTTGATAGAGAAAATCTTGGGCCGAGGACACTCTGCGTCGCTGCCATGGATGCAAGTGTCATTGAACACGCACTGCTGGTTGCACCATGTGCACTGGTATTTGGGATCGCGTGTAACACACAAGCTGCAGTCCGCATGCTCCTTGTGCGATCCCAAGACGTCGCATTTGTAGAGCGTAATGCTGATGGTGTCAATGTAATGATTGCGATTCCATGTCACATCAACCTTCGCTTTGTACTCATTAGTGTTCGCTTCGTATGAGTACTAAAAGGACGGGAAAAGGGGGAATTACGTAAACAGATGATTAATGAGTAAATATTTCACAAGCTCTTACCGGTGTTTTATCGCAAACAATAAATTTGTTCGCCTCGATGCGTGCTGGTAGGATCTGGAACAGCATGTTTGTTTAGTCAAAAGTAGTGTTAAATATATGAGATATAAAAACCAACCATGTGAGCGCCTTCGATATTGACAATGCAGAGGAATCCCGAGTGAGCGCTTTGCGGGCGTGGTAGGTTGATTATTTCCAATTTTATTTCCTTTGGCACTTTGTTCGGCAGTAGAATTTCATTTTTCGGCGGTTTTATGCGAGGGCATTGCTGTGGGTTGGCGGGGAAGAGATTAGAGATTAGACGCGCTCGGGTGCACAGAAGCGAAGGACAAAACATTCATTAAATTAGATTGAAGTAATTAAAACTTACGCTTTCCGTATTAATGATGCTCCCGGTGTTTCGACAGGTTGTGTTCTGAACGACACATTTATTATCATAGATGCACCAATTACAGCTCCATTGGGATTTTAAGCATTTGAAACACGAATCGTGAACGGAGCAGTCGAAGAATGCGAAATTCCTCGACACGAAGTCTTTGTTGGTTTCACTGAATCGGATGTAAAATGGTCAAATTAATGTTTTGCAGGGTGAGTTAGGTCATGAACAAGAAATTCTCGACGTCAAGATGTGGAAACTTGACATATAGCTTCAGAATGCTACGAGCAGAATTAATGGTCTGTCGATTTAAAAAGTCTTCTTCACAAGACGTCCTTGATATGGTAAAGACTTTTTAAATCACCAAGACGTGAAGTTCTGCAGAAAAACCGCCCCTCTTGATTTTTAACGACGATTTCAACGAGGTTTCGGATCGATTTTTTCCGTTTCCACATCTTGCTTCCAAGAATCCTTTGGTCTAGCGGGTGAGTTATTGCGTGGCAACCGTGCTTACCTTGAGCGAACTGATAGCGGCACCAAAATGTGATCCTTACCGGGCTCGATTGGCGGCCGATACTTGAGCGGTGGCGTCTGACAAATCAATCCGTTGTCCGTCACGACAGCATCAATCGGAGGCGTTGCATTACCGTAGACACATTTGTATTTCGCATTTGATGGCAGTTCAGGAAGAGTTTTTATCACAAGATTGACGGATGACATTTGATTAATTTGAATTCGATCAGGGATGACCGTCTCAAAGTCGATGCACTGCTGTCCAATGCCGATGGAAAGCCAGCGGGAAGCACTTGTGTCTCGTTGACAGGCACTGCGGACGGTGCAGCGCTTCTCCAACGAGCACCATCCGCAAAAGGGGTCTTTGCTGTCCAAGCAGCCGGAGCACGTCGTGTGCGAAGCGCAGTTTTCGATTCTCAGCTTCGTGATTTTCTTGCGAGACAGGACGAACAGATAATCCTGGTCAGGGGCGACCATGGTGTCGGGGAGAATGGAGTTTTCGGGGTCGACCTCGACTCTATCGTATTCGCCGGCCGACGGATCCGAGATTAGGACTTTCTTGATGTTTCCCTCGGACGTGCCGAGAAAGGCGACGGTGTGCGGCCCTGTCTGTGCTGTTGTGATGGAAGTTATCGATTCTGTTTCGAAGTTGAACAGCGCATTGGACACGATGGGAGCGACGCCAGAGATCTTCAATCCCACATGACAGAAATCGTGAATGTTGCCGGTGGAGCCAAAAGGACATTTGCCGTCGAGAATGGAGCCACTGATGTACTCGAGATTGCGATCTTTGATGGTGCCGTTGAAGCACAAGTGAATGTTCTCGTTGAACATTTCTTCGATGTCTTTCAGCGTGTATACACAGATAGCCGAAGTGTTTTGTGTTTCGGACGTGATTTCTTTGCTCGGTGAAAAGACCGTCAGCAGCACTTGGTCTTCCTTGCGGATGCCGAGCTGTTGGCCCAGACGTGAGCCCGCTTCCGTTAGCTTGGCGTCACGAAGAATGTTGTAGTCCTGACCTTTCACCATGCACGACAGCGTCACTTCGGTGTAGCTGTCGTAGTTGGGATCAGTGACACAGATTCGTGCGAGTCGCGTATGGAATCCCGCTTCTTCCACCAGATGGTTCTTCTTCTGCACTATCACAAAGTATGCATAGTCGCTGCTATTGAAACCGTAAACATAATTAACGAGAAAATGATCACGATACTTCACATCAATATTAATGTTTGATTGTTGAATCGAAAATTCAGCATAATTTAGGTCATCCAATTTGCGAGATGCAATTGCTGGCACGTTATCTCGGTAGTCGCCGACGTTCGTGAATGTCGTTCCAACATACAGGATGTCTTCGCGCTGCCACGCCGTGTATCGAGACGGTCCCACGAAGGCATAGCTGCTGGAGTTTTCGTCGTTGGCCACTAGTGGAAGCTCCACGTACTTGGATGATTTGGGGAAGTTGCCGAGATTCTCGTAGATCTCGCAGGCACCCTGATGCAGACTGCCACACGATATGAGCGTGTCGCCGAAGGTGTTGAGTATGAGAATCTTGTTGTAGTTACTCGTTTCGACGGTTTCCACGTCGTCTGGACATCCGCCTGCATGGCACACTGGACTGTCCGGCTTAGGCCCCGTCTTACTCGTATTGATTATTGTTAAGTTCTTGTTGAATTGAATAATCCGATTTGTGGCCCCGGCATACAAGCACGAGCGCTTCTTGTCGTACACCAAATGGGTGAAATACGAATCATTTTGTAACTGATATTGCGACAAGATTACGTTTGAAGTTGTTGCTGATGATTGGAAATTAATCAAAAGAATTAGAAGAACTAGCGCTGAACATGTTGAAATTTGATGCAAAGCTATTCGGACGGTCATTGCTTTCCTTTGTCGGGGGGCTTTGTTGGTCTATGTTGTGTCTTCCTTTACGTTTTTGACTCGCTTTGATTTATTTATGCATATAAATTGTGTGCCGCTGACGGTTCTTCATGGAAGATTCTGTTGTTTTTTCGCCTTGCTTGCTTCCTTTTTGTGTTTGCTCGCTCGTCGTCGTCGTCTCTTCTTTAGCGGAAGAATTGATTTTTTAACGTGATCCCAATGAGCGCCTTTTATTCACTCACTCACTTCTTGTTTTTATCCTCTCGACGAACACAAAAAATCATATATATTTCGTAAGGGTGTACTTGGAACGTGTGTATGCAAAAAAGAACGTGAACCCTAGGACCGGAGAGAAGGGAGAAAAAAGGAAAAAATTGCAAAATAAAAAATCACACAACATTTATCTCGTTTAAGGATAATTTCGTCATTAAAGCCAATCAATTTGTGCCTTTCAGTGGCCGGTGACCGTGCACTGAAGCTCTAAATCCACTTGCATTCGCCGTGCCTAGGCTTCTCCTCCATACCCAACTTTTTCTTTCTTTCCTTCCTTTCTGTTCTATTATTTTGTAAATTCCACTTTACACAAAATCAAGATGGTTGAATGGACAGGTTTCTCATCTCTGTCGCAGTTCGTGGACGAGCGCAATCGTTCTGAGCGAGCGCAATCACTGTTCAGAGCACTTTCGGCACGGTCAATTGTAGCACCGCATTAATTTTATGTTGTTACATTGTCCACCATCGAGATTATCTCTTCATGTATCGATTCAATCAACATAAAAAGTGTCGCTAAAATGTCGACCAACCCTCGATGTGCACTTTTCCACGACACTCGGGCGTCTTCAGACGAGTTTTATTGCACAATCAGTCAACTCTTCGATTGATTTCGGCGAGCGTCACGTTTATGGCACTTATTCTATTCAATAATATTAACTTTTATCTAAAAATCATCACCTACACTCTTCTCAGTGGTATGCAGACATAAACCGAAATATCTCGCGTACGCTTTACTTCATGGCTGGGGGATGAATGTTAACTACTCCGCGATAACGTTTTTAGTCATCAGAAGCGATTCCCGGATCGTTTTCATTAAATCTATTTGTTCTTTCTAATGCACTTCGAGTAAGGAATTTTTCACTGCGTCCGCGTAGTCGAGTCCCTTCGAGTTGAGGGGCGGAAAGTGCAAATAAATTCGAATGTCAAAAAACCGTTAAATTTTTTTAATATTGATTTGCGCAATGAAAAATAAATTAAGTGTTATGAAACACCACGTTGTAGAGTGACTAGTTATCGACCTTTTTCAGGACAATATTTTACATTGAAAATTGCTTAAAATTAACAATTCTTTGAACAAAATAAATCACACTACAAGCAATCTGATGCTTCGTAAATTAGAAAATAAATGGTATGCAAAAAAAATAAATGTCCCGTTCATAATTTCTTCACTTTTGGTCACCCAAATCTGAACTGTCAACCCTCAAAGCTGCCCCGAGATCCCATTCAATGTGTAGCAGACTTGAAAACAATCTCCGAAACACAACCGTCGACTGAAACAAAAGGAAAATCCCCCACGCCCAATGGTTATTCCGATGACCATTTTGGGAACACTTTTATCGTTAGTGAAATCTGAAATTATTTTGATGTCTTGACATAAACATTGTCTTGAGCATTTGGAGCTGGAAACAATCCCGTGTTAACGATGGGTCTAATTCAAAAACGATCTTGCATGTTATCTCCCCCCAACAACAAAAGTTTTAAATCCTTTCTCTGAAAGACAAGAATTTCATTACGCCGACGATGTCAACCCCTGAAAGGAAGAATTTAAAGGGATGCAAGTGCCGGAGCTTGAACACAACGTTTTCTTTTCTTCAAAAATCTACACTTGATGCGATTCTTTTTATTAACAAGAAATCTAAATGAAAAAGGATGATTTGAATATAAAAAGAATGAATGCCCCCTAAAGTCCATAAAAGACAATATTTTGATATACAATAAGATTTTACTTTCATGACATGCGGGGTCGCCCACAAAAGACGCCACAACGATAGGATTTGGAAGAGTTTTCCGCTGAGCTGAAGTGACTGCTGGTTTGAGTGTAAGTGTTGATGTAACATAGAGACAGGGTGCACGATCCGTGATAGAGTCAGTCACTTGTGGATGGCCCCCACGACATGTAAGGGTTTTCTATTTAAAAAGATTGTTCCTTCAGCAGGAATCGTAACTTCTAACTTTTGTTCTCAACATTATGGATTAATGTCTAAGTTTGACCTTCTAAATGCTAAATATTTTTTGTTTCTTACATACTCGATTTTTGAAATCATCGGAAAATATGAGAAAATATGTTATTGCAGTCTTTTATAAACGAAAAAATGCCGAAAAAATAATTGGACACGTTCTCTGGCCTGATTTCTGAACAATGGGGAGAGAATTCTGGCGAAATGGGAAAAGTTTTCGGCGCTTTCGGGGAAAACAACCTTTTAAACAACAACTTTCCGAGAAGGAAATTCCGCCCACAATTCAGATTAAGGCTTCAGCAGCCCTTAAAGTCGGAAAATTATGAATTCCCGGAGTTTTCAGATTTTTGTTTTCATTTCTTTTGTGCTTTTCGGAGCGACATGAAAAATTTAGGATTGCGAGTTTGATTCTGCTTAACATGCAAACATGGCTTGTGATTTTAAAGTGTTACAGTGAAGTAAATTTTCCATCGCAAGAAATAATATCATTTGTCCTGTGCATTTTGCGTCGTTTGTCTGCAAAAGAAGAAAAATAGAAAGGAATCAAATAAAAACGTTTTTCAAGTTTTGTTTTTGCTTTTAGATTTGTAGTTTTTTTGTTATTATTTCAATTAAAAGGAAATAAAATGATAATCATGAAACATCATCAATTCATGTCATACAATTTCTATCATTATTTGTTTTTTTTTCTGGTTTGTAAAATAAAAAGAAAAATCTAATTTCATTGTTGGATGACAAAGGCTTCGAGGATGGATTTTCATCGCTTTCACTTCTCTCTTAAAGCAACTAAATCTTACAACAAATAGGGTAACTAATCATAATTGGGACACAATTTTTAAGATAGGAACTGATTCTAGCTGGTTTTCTATGTTATAATGATTAAAATCACTTAAATTTTCTTCAAAGCACTAATTCAATTGATTTCAGTTGACTTTTTGATTTTTAATTCGAAATCTCAACAACTTTAAGCGAAGTTTTAAAATTTTGAGAACTTTTTACTGCTAAAATCATGTTATCGATCAAACTAGCTTTAAAACAAGAATCGTGTTTGCAGGGAAAACTTCGAATAACGGCAGATTATTATAAATAGAATTTCGAGATGTCCCAAAAACGATCGTTTACCCCAGAACTTTACTGCAATGACCTTCTCTAATTCGTATAAATATTAAATGTAAGTTAAATGCTTATCAGATTTCTTCTCTGCCTTTCTCAAGAGCCATTCAGTGAGCCTTAAAAATTTAGCATCAACATTCTCTCTCACTTCATCTTGCTTCTTTTCTAAATGTTATCAAAGAATATCTTCTTATATCAAAAATATTTCGTCACTTTAAAAAATGGTTTTGGTTTTTAATAATTTCAAACGATGAATGAAATGGAACAGAAGTGATGTGTGTGGAATTTCAAGAAGTGTTTTCCTTAATCCTTCAATAAATCATCATCTCGCTTGCTTACTTCATTCTTATTCTTTCAACAAATCACTGAGAAATTCTAGTCTAACGTCAATCGTGTCTTTGACCCTAAGTAAAGTTGTACATTTAAAGTTTCTAATGTTACTTCTCTTCTTCATCGTTAATTCTTGTTCAGTTAGGTCTTAAAATATAAAAAGTTGCGCGTTATCAAGCTCATTAAAAATAAAAGTTTTCTTCTTCGTCTCTTCCATGCACTTTTACGTCAAATCTAAGGAAACGTTCTCGACATCTTGTAGGCTTCAGTAGGAGTCGAGTCATCTCGGATCCTTCTAGGACAAGCGTGGTTTGAGATTTTCACAGCCGGGGAAGTCAATTTGATCAAACCCGACCCGTTTTCATTATTATTTAGGGCAGATCTTATCAGGCAGGGCTTATCTGGCTGTGAAAATTGGTTATGGGAAAATGGTCGTCTGCTGTCACCTTCTTAACAACTACTGACAAAAGCGTCTCCCAAGAAATTTCAAATAAGCGTTACACCGGTGAACCTTGTTAGCAGACAAAGGACCTCAAAACCAAGCGACCTCCGCTTGTTCTAGAAGCTCCACAACCCGTGGACAGCAAGTTCAAACGAAAAAATGTAAAAGTGGAATGAAAAAAGAAAGAGCGACATCGACAATCATCACCAAACACGAAGATGTTAATAGTTTGAAAGGTTGAAGAGCCCTATGCGCTCGACTTTTCTCCTTTTCCACAAAAAGACGTGGAAAGGTGAGAAAAAAAACGTTCCGTTTAAGGTTTCACATAAAAATAAGCGACAACTGATAAAATTAAAACACCGGATACAATTGATAATATTAGTGACCTGCGTTTTTTCGGCAAAGAAATCTTTTTGCTCTCCGTTTCTTTTTGCTTTCGCTTGATTTCACGAATCTTGTCCTGCATCGCTTCATTGCGCGCGACCCGGTTGCGATGGCGCAGCTCGCCGCCTTTATTGTCGCTCGTTTTTGGCGTTCTGCGAATAAAAAGAAAGCTAAAGTTAATTGGGTCTAATCGGCGTCACCAGTGCGTGTCTTACCTTTCATCATCTGAGCTGAATCGCTGTTTGTCCGACGGAATCGTTAAATCTAGAGTTCCATTAGGAACCGGTGGTAAACTTGAGTTCGCATCAAACTCTCTCTGTCCGTTCTGTAGTGTCTTCACGTCCTCGTCGTCTTCATCGGAGTCACTGTCAGAAGAGTCGGACGAATCATCTAAAATGTCCGAAACGTCAGAAGATGTCGGGTCGCTGGGCTCGGAAATGTCAAGTTGACGGCTGGAGTCTGGTGGTGAAGTTGGCAAAGGTCGTTCTACGAGTGGACATGACGTGGTTCGGGGTGGCAGTGGGGGCGGTGCATTTTCCTCCTCATGATCACTGCCCGTGGCTATTTCCAAATTATCCAATTCGTTGAATGTCTAAAACGAGAATAAAAAATTGAGTCATCGAAGGAATTCCGGGAAAGACGCTGCGGGGAAGCTTACATCATTGTTCATGCGTTTCATGCCTTCGATAATCGCTTCGTATGAAAATGTTAACTGATCGTGGGTCTGAATCAGCCCCATTCGGTATTTTCGCAGTTCCAAAAGCACCTCCTGCACGGACACTCGGTTCTCGCCATCCTTATCAATGAGCACAAGACAGCAGTCCACCAAGCAGAATGTCCCAGATCTTCCAATGCCAGCGCTAGAAACATGCACAATCTTTGTTAATGACGTCCAGTGAATTCACAACCAGCGATCAACTCACCTGCAGTGAATCACTGCTGGACCGACGTTCTCGTCGAGCACGCCCGCATCACGAACCTGCTTGAGAAACTGTAAGAAAGCGATTGGCGAGCTCGGAACGCCAAAGTCGGGCCACTACAAAGAAGAAAGAATTTCACTCGTGACGTAATTTCAGTTGAATGACTCATGCGAACCTGGGTATAATGAAACTGAATGACCTCTCGTGACTTCGTCGACTCCATGTTGGTGATGCGAAAGAGCCGTTTCGAGAAGTTCTTGTAGTTCTCGGCGGTTAGGAACTCCACCGTCAAGCCAACGTCGTGCAATTCAAGCTTTTGTCCTTCCTTCGGCCAATATGGATGGCACTTGATCTGCTTCTTCTCGATTATTTTGTTGAGCATTAAAATTGCTTTTGATTGCTGTTCCCAGATCATGAGCCAGAAGTGGCCGACGGTGAGCTCGAGCGGCCCCTGGCACAAGATATACTGGCGTTTGGCATTCTCCAGCTTCACCAGGTTTGCGTTTATGTAGTCTGTCTCGGTGTTGGCCCGCTTGAGAACGATTCGCGAGTGGTCGTATGGGTTCACATCTCGGTATCTGATAAAAAGGCAGTCGTGAGTGGGTGTATCGAACGACCGAAGAGCAAACTTACCTGTTCAAACGTCTGTTGTGTATTTTTTTGGACTCGTTTATCGTGTAATTGCATTTCTTCGCCTCAGCTTCACTTGCATCCTTCACATTCTGTTAAAGTGAGATATTTCGAGGGTTAAAAGGCATTTCCAGTGCCACAAAGGCACGCAACACGTCGACCAATGCAATAGCTACCTGGTAGACGACCATCCATTGGTTTTTCTCTTGGATTTGTGAATATTCTTGATAAATACTATTTTTTTCATTATTCATGTTTCCTTTCAATTTTTTCTCCTTCTTCTAATAGTGTTCCAGGCCTTCACGCACAACTTGATCTCCAAACACACTTTTCAGTCACGGCTTCATCAACACAAATTTGGCATTAGATCGGAATTAACTCTCGTAGCGTCGAACCAAGATGACTTCGAGGTAAAAAAATTTAATGCGAATTTAACAGCGGAATGATTTACGGCGGCCGGGCTCACATTGCGCGTAATTTCAAACCCCGCGGGGCTAAAACTTCCTTTTTCGTTCTCTACTCGTCGATCTACAATGTGAGTGGCAAATTTTTATTAAATTAACAAGTCTAAACTTGTGAAAATGAAGTGAAAATAAAGCAGAAATGACTGGGGAGTCATGGTGTGTCGGTAAAGCATGGAGAAGTGGCTACGGTTGATCGGCATTGACTTGAAATTGGAACAATTTGTCTCATTCTACTTCAATTGCATTGTTTACATCGAATTAATTTAACCTTTCACTAAAAGTCTGAGACAATTGCGTAGTTGCTAGCGCTTCAACCAGCCTTCCCCGTCAATCCCCGCAGCCACCCTTAGCTCCACCGTGATTTTAAATTATTTTCACTTCATGCTACATTTTTAGGTTATTCAATCTGAACGTCACTATAATTGCAGAACCACGAATTCGAGACTAATAATCTTTCTTCTCGTTTCAGTAATTCGACATGGGACGTGTTATTAGAGCCCAACGTAAGGGTGCCGGATCCATTTTCCGCTCGCACACCAAGAAACGCAAGGGAGCGCCTAAACTTCGTCCACTGGACTACGCAGAACGCTCCGGATACTTGAAGGGAGTGATTAAAGTGAGTATACGACCGGCAACAGCCACCAATACACCCTTTTTTCCTTGGCTCTGATCGATGTTTCCCAAGTCGATACGAGAATGCAAACTGGGTGAAAGCAAAGTCGGAAAATCTAGCCTTCGGTGGATTATTGTGAAGGGAGCAATTCACCTCCAATACTTTTTCCAACATTTTCAGTCCATTGCTGACGATTTTAAACTCCTGTAAACCTCAAACTAACGATGCTAATCAATTTTAGGAAATCATCCACGACCCTGGCCGTGGTGCTCCACTCGCTGTCGTCCACTTCCGCGATCCATACCGTTACAAGATCCGCAAGGAGTTGTTCATCGCCGTCGAAGGCATGTACACCGGTCAGTTCGTGTACTGCGGAAAGAAGGCTCAACTCACCGTCGGAAATGTGTTGCCACTCGGACTCATGCCCGAAGGTACAATTGTCTGCAACATCGAGGAGAAGACCGGAGATCGTGGCAAGATCGCAAGAACGTCTGGCAACTACGCCGCCGTTATCGCTCACAATCCAGACACCAAGCGCACTCGCGTTAAGCTGCCATCAGGCGCCAAGAAAGTGCTGTCTTCAGCCAACCGCGCTATGATCGGAATCGTCGCTGGAGGTGGAAGAATTGACAAGCCCATCCTTAAGGCTGGTCGTGCCTTCCACAAATACCGCGTGAAGCGCAACTCATGGCCAAAGGTTCGAGGTGTGGCCATGAACCCCGTCGAGCATCCCCATGGTGGTGGTAACCATCAGCACATCGGTAAGGCTTCGACTGTCATGCGTGGAACTCCAGCTGGTCGCAAGGTCGGTCTCATCGCTGCCCGTCGTACTGGTCGTATTCGTGGTGGAAAGGGAGATGAAGCCAAGGGCAAGGAAAAGGAAAAGAAATAAGCCGCTTAAATTCCATCTTTGCAGGTTTTATGTATTTCTGCATAACACAAAACAACATTGAAATAAAAGAAATTTGCTGGAAAACAAGCTCTTGGATTTTGGATTCGCAATCTAAGATTTATTACAGCTTACAAGACAACCAGTTCTATAGAAAAACCAATTCTTCGTAAACAAAAAGCTTACATAATTCGTTGATCGTGTAAAATTCTGTTCATTCGCTGTTCTGAGTTCACCACGAGCGGTCGCGAAAAAGGAAAAAAGATTCGCGGTAGACAAAAACTTGGATTGATTCAGAAAGTGATAGAACAGTCAGTGTAAGTTTTTTTTAAAAAAATAGGAAAAACGATTTTTTAATCTGATTTCATTTGAAAGATATCAAGAAAAGCCAAAAATATTTAAGAAGGTTCTAAAACAGACTTAGTGAAGATTACAATTCGATCAAACAATTCGTTAGCTTCTTTCAAACTTTACCTGTGACTTGGAACCGCAATTAAAACATTTGCTTTTAAAGGTAGAAAAATAAGTGCTAAAAGTGTTGGATTAGCGTGTGACCGTCGCGGTACGCCGGGTCTCGCAAAGGAAGCAAAGCCTTGACCTTAGGAATGCATTTTTACTGCACAAAATAAATTCCAGCCGCGAAATCTCGTGCAAAAGAAGACAGCAATTAATAAATCAGCAGGAGTTGTTGAGCCGTGAATGCGAAACATTTCAGATTCAAACCTTTGTGAACTAAATTTTTTCACCTGATCGAGCTAAATCATAAAATTTGTAATTGGCTTTGAAATAAAAACCACAGCAAAAAGTGAATCGAAGCTTTTTATGATGTTTGAAGCGACAAATGTGATTGAAGTTAAAAATGCCGGCAAGAGGTACGACAACCATGCGGTGTTGAACAACTTCAACATGAGAGTGAAACACGGAATCATGTAAGGAACAACTGAAATCATGCATTTTTCATGACCTAAGTGATTTAACAGATATGCGCTGATGGGATCATCGGGGTGCGGTAAAACAACGCTGTTGTCGTGCATCGTCGGTGCAAAAACACTTGACACAGGTTCAATCAAAGTTTTGGGCAGCACAGTTGGAAGCAAAAAGGCTATGACAGGATACATGCCTCAAAACAATTCTTTGATCGAAGAATTCACAATAAAAGAACTGATCAGTTTCTTCGGAACCATCTACGGACTCGGTCAGCGGAAAGTTAAAGAAAGATTCGAATTCCTTTCAAGCCTTCTGGAACTTCCGGACGGCGATGCGTTAATCAAGCACTGCAGCGGCGGTGAAAAACGCCGAATTTCCTTCGCTATTTGCATGGTCCACCAACCGAAGCTTTTGATTCTCGACGAGCCGACTGTTGGTCTTGATCCGCTGCTGCGACACAAAATCTGGAAGTTTTTCGAAAAAATCACGATAAGTGGAAAGGCCACGGTCGTCATCACCACACATTACATCGAAGAAGGAAAGCAGGCGAATTGTGTAAGCTCAATTTATTCACTTATAATGACTGCAATGCGAAGTTGGTCTGACTTTCAGGTCGGCTTGCTTAGAAACGGTGTTCTAATTGCTGAAGATTCGCCTTTGAACCTTCTGGACGGTTGTGAAACTGAAAGCCTAGAATTAACGTTTCTAAAACTTTGTGAAAAGCAAGATTTGAAAGTTGACAACGAGAACGCTTATTGGAAGATCGAAGAAGCTACAAGAAGATCAAGCGTAGACGTAACTGAATCCATCGTTGAATCGACGATTGGGAAAGAAATTGCGATGAAGCTTTTGAAAGTCAAAGCTTTGACGAAGAAAAACTTTATTCAAATTGTCCGACAACCATTGTAGGTCTTACTTTCAAACTAAGCAAACTTTATCAATTGAGTTTCTTTCAGTTCCTTAGGTTTTCTTCTTCTCACACCGTTTATTTGCTTTATTAGCTTGTATCTAACCGTTGGAGGTGATCCAATCGGTCTTAAGATCGGGATTGTCAATGACGAAGTCGAAAACCATTTGGAGTGCAGTGATCCATTGCTTAAGATGACCACAATCGGTGACGACATGTGCCGAGTGAACAAAATTTCGTGCAGATTCATCAACAGCTTGAACGAAAGTATTGCGGAGAAAATTTTCTATGACAGCTTTGAGAAAGCTTATGAAGACGCCAAGAAAGGTGCAATTGCCGGTGTGATCCATTTCGATTCAAAATTCACGAGTTCGATAAAACCGCTGCTGGAGATTGAAGAACTTATCAGGAATTATTCGAGTGACGGCGAAATCAACATTTTTCTGGATCAATCCGACAGACAAATCACGTTCTTCCTTCAGCAAAAGCTTTTCGCCACTTTTAAAGAATTTCTTGAAGATTTGATGGAAGACTGCGGTAAAGAAAGACGAGTCGGCAGCATTCCGATTCAGATAAACGCCATGTTTGGTTCGTTCAAAGATGAATCAAGGCGGTCGATGATGCCAGGAATCATCATTTCCATGTTTTTCTTTCTTGCGTCGATGTTGACTGCGACTGCTTTCGTCAGTGACCGCTTGGATGGAATCTGGAACCGTGTTTAACTAGCTGGCGTAATTCCGATCGAGTTTCTAGCCGCACACATCATAACAAGCGGCGTTATTATGGTTTTTCAAAGTATTGAGTTTTTGGTAGTAACAAAATACATTTACGAGCTGGAAAACCAAGGAAGTGCCTGGCTGGTCATCTTGCTAATCCTGCTTGTGGGACTGTCAGCGATCACGTACGGACTCGCAGTGTCTATTCTGGCAAATGATTTCACAACAGCAACTTTTGGGTCATCGCTGGTGTTTTTCCCAGTGATGATAATGTGCGGTAAGTTTTACTTTGCAATCAAGCATGATGCTTCAAGTTTAAAAAATATTTTTCAGGAATTTTCTGGCCTATCGAAGCGATTCCCTGGTACTTCAGATACGTCGCCAACTGCCTTCCCTTCACGCTGCCTTCAATTGCACTGCGGAACATTCTTTTCAAGGGATTCACTTTAGCAAATCCTTCTGTTCAGGTTGGATTCTTTGTGATATTGCTGTGGATTGCGTTGCCCATTGTGGTCTGCACAATTGGACTTCGAACTAAAAAATTCTGTAACGCGTGATGTTTTATTAATAAAATGGCCTATCGATGATCAAGATAAATAAACACTCCGTGAATTAAAATGCATTCACTCAAGTTTTCGACTTCAAACTGTGAACATGGAAAATATTTACACGTCCGTTCTACATTTTGACAAAGGGATTGGGCCTGTTTTCGTTGTCATTTGAAGGACCAGCAAGGAAAGGAATCTTTTCAACGAAGTGGTTCGACGTCGTTGCATCTTGCATGGCTGGAATTTTGCCAGTTTTGATGATTGACATGGTTTTGCTTGTTCACGACCAGCCAGTCAGTTCATCGCTTTTGATTTCAAAAATGTTTGTGGTTTCAGCGTTCGTGGGTGTTTGCGGAATATTTCTTCAGTTCTGGTTGCAAATTGGTCGACGTCTTTCGATTGTGAACTTTTTTGCTTGCTTAAAAGATTTTGATGACAGGGTAAGAATTGTAAACAAAACAATATTTTTTTATCATAACTTGTTGTTGACACGATTTTAGGCTAAAAAATTGGAATTAATTGTTGACTTAAGCAGACATCGGACGGTGCTGAAACGGGTTTCATTTGCTGTTACATCAACTTTGTTGTTCTTTCTTTAAATTCCAGCGTTGGCCATGACGAATAATCATATGACAGGCATAATTTTAATCTCAACTTGCGGATATTCTTCATAATTTATTCTATACCGCGCAGTTTACATGCGCTGCTTTGACAGTCAAAGCGAGGTTCAAGCTTTTGAATGACTATTTGATGGGGTATGAACGATCGAAATATTCCAAATGTGTGTGACAAAATTTGTTTTTTTAGTTTACAACCAAACAGAAAAATTGTCGATCTAAAGCAAATTATGATTCAACAGAAAAAGTTCAATTTGAAGCTTTTTTCTCAGCTTTACAATGAACTTTGTGATGCCATTGAAATGGTGAACAAAACCTTCACCGATTTTTTGATTGTGATGTTCATTTACATGCTGATCATCGAAATTTTCGCTGGTTATTGTTTTATCCGAGAAATTCTCATTGACATCAACAAACGTAAAACTGTTGTTCTTTTTGGAAATTTGATTTACATTTCGCTGCAATATTTGATAAAGATATTACTGGCGTTCTCAGGCAGCAGCACGACAAAGGAAGCTGAACGATCTTTGGATCTTCTTATGAAAATGATTTTGACTTGCAACTGCTGCGAACAAATGAAAGCTGACTTGAACTACCTATCTGTTGACACAGATGAAGTTTCGAAAGAAAACATTTCAGAGCATCTTCTTCACAATCAACTACAATTTGATCTTGGCGGTTTGTTTTGTTGTCAGCTATAATGTAAAGTTTTAATAATTCAATTATTTTACAGGTGACATCAACTATCATGACATAAATATCTGATCATAACAAGTCAATTTGATAACTAATGGCGAGTTTCAAGACAAGTTATTGATTAAAAGTTTGAAGTTTGCATTTATAAACACCTAAGCACATTCATCACGTTTCAATCAATTAACGAAATTAATTTAAACAATTTTATGTAATTTGAAACTTTTACTTTTTTTTGTTTTAGCCACTGTCAATTGTGAACTCAAACTTGAAACATGGAAAACGTTTATACTTCAATCAAACCTTTTTACATTTTAACTAAGTGTCTGGGGCTTTTCCCAATGTCAATCACAGGGCAAGTCTTTAAGGGTGTCGTTGTCAGTAGATGGTACGACAAGCTTTCTGGATTTGTGGCTGCAAACGTGGCAATTTTAATGATAGTAGCCAACTTATTCTTTAATGAAAAACTTACCACTGCATCGGTGTTGACTGCACAGTTTTACATACTTGCATCGATTTCTGGATTGATGGGAATTTTTATTCAATTTTTATATCAAATGTCTAAACGTTTTTCAATTTGCAAGTTTCTCACGAACCTTCGCAATTTTGATGAATGGGTAAGTCAGAAAGTTTAAAAATGAATGAAAAAAATTACAGAATCAGGCTGTATTTCTGAATCTATCTGTCGATTACAAAAAACGCCGAATGCATTTGAAAAGGTTTTCGATGTGCATCGCTTCAAGTTCACTTCTTTTGCTGCAAATCCCGTTGCTGAAGCTTTCAACTGACTACTCAGTGGGCTGGCTGCTAATCCCAACAAAAACTTACCAAATCCTTCACAACTCGTTTTACACAACGCAGTTTTCCTGTGCTGCCTTGGCCACGAAGGAAAGATTTAAACTTCTAAACAATTACTTGAGAAGGTTAGAAGCAGCCCAACCTGAAATTACAAAAGATTAACAATTCTGTTACAGGTTCCATTCAAATCAAAAACATTTCAATTTGAAAATTGTTCTTGTACAGCAGAAAAATTTCAACTTGAAGCTTTTTACTGAGCTTTACAACGAGCTTTGCGACAATGTTGAACTAATCAACAATACATTCACTGCTCAGCTAATTTTTGTCTTGATTGACTTCTTGTTAATCGACATTTTTGGGAGCTACGCAATTTTTGCGGGAGTTTCTGATAGAACAAAACGAACGAACAAGTTACGTTATCGTTGGAAGCTTAATTTTCATTGGAGTTCAATACGGTTTGAAAACTTTGATGGCATATGCTGGCAGCACAACAAACGAAGAAGCTGAAAACCGATAGGTCTTTTTACAAAGCTGATTCAAAACGTTGGACAAAACGATCAACTCAAAGCTGACCTGAATTTCCTTCTTAACCAGATGAGTTTCAGAAAGAAAAGTTTTGTGAACATTTTCTTCACCATCAACTACAACATAATCTTGGCTGTAAGTTCTATGAGCTCAACCATTTAAACTAATCAAGTTGACCAATTTATTTAATTGAGGTTACATCGACTATTGTAACGTATCTCATCATCATATGTCAGTTCGATATCTCGAACAAACAAGTCTCCTAAACTTTCAATTTAATTGAATGGCGTTTTTGTCTAAAAATGAGTGTCAAGTGAAATAACTTCAGTCCATTGTGTTCTCCAAAGCAGCAACATGGAAAATATTTTCACAACGGCCAAGCCTTTTTACTTCGTCACCAAAACTCTCGGTCTTTTTCCAATGTCCTTCGATGGACCTGCAGAAAAAGGAAAATTAGTTATGAAGTGGCACGATTTCATTGTTCCATGTTGCAATGGACTTGTTGCACTTCTTCTTATCTTCATGAATGCTATTAATCCACTGGAAATCGTCGGTATTTCACCAATTTTGTCAACAATTGTGCAGTTGTTCTCAGTTTTTTGGACTTTTCTGAACTTTATTCAGTTATTTTACCAAATCAGCAATTTTGATAAGAAAGTTTGTTGCCAAATGTTTATCTTCCAATAACTTAATTTAATTACTTCAATTTGTAGGCGAAGCTTCTTGGACTGTCGGTTGAACATAAAAAACATAGGAAACTCGTCACAAAAATGTCGATGCTTTGTGTTTTTCTTTTGTTTTGGACGATCGTTCCATTCATTTCCTTAATGACTGACTTGAAAAGTTCTAACTTGTTGATGGCAGCCAGCCTCCTTCAAATGTTACATAATATTTTCTACATTTCTCAATTCTCCTGCGCTGCTTTGTCGATCAAAGCCAGATTGAAGCTTTTAAACGAATTTCTGGAAAGGTAAAGTGTAAAATTTTGTAAATTTCTTGAACTTTATTTTTTAATTTTTCTTGGCAGGTCTGAAATCAAAAGTTTCAACGTCGTCCAAATAACGATTGTTAAGCAAAGCAAATCAACACTGCACTTGAAATTGTTTGCAGAGCTTTACGAAAGTTTATGCGACGCTGTTCAAATTGTGAACTCCACGTTCACAGCACATTTGATCATTGTCATGGCGGAAATCATGTCAACTGAAACTTTTGGTGGTTACGGAATCCTTCACACTTTTTTCACGTCGAAAAATATCTTGAACTTGTTTGGAAGCTCAGTTTGGATCTATATTCAATACACTTTGAAATTTTTCATGTCATCGTCTGGCAGCAGCACGACCGATGAAGCGGAGAAGTCACTCGTGTTGATTTCCAAAATGATAACACGCTCTGACGATCATCAGTTCAAGGTTGAACTAAACATTCTTTTGCACCAACTTCAGCTAAGGAACAAGAAATTTTCAAACATGTTTTTCACTATAAACTACAATGTGATCATAGTGGTAAGTTAGTTAAGTTTTGATAAAGGTTTAGTCGAATCTAATTCTATTGAACATTTTCAGATGTTTTCAACGATTCTGACTTACTTGGTCATCACTTTCCAGTTCGACTCCACATCCATAAAATAAATGTTTAAATGAAAGCAAACGCGAATTTTTCATCAATTAAATTGACAACCTCCACAACTTCTTGACGTTCGTGTATCTTGTAATTTGATATTCACAATTTCAGTAAATTAACCCTAATGCAGTTGCGATGGACATCTATTAATTTCATTCAGTCTTTTGGGAAAACTCTACGCAGCAAAATGGAAAATATTTTCACTGCAGTCAGGCCGCTTTACATAATAATCAAAGCCATTGGTCTGTTTCCGGTGTCTTTTGATGGACTGAGTTACAACGGAAACTTTGAATTTAAGTGGCACGACGTCGTGATTCCTTCTTGCAATTGCCTAGTTGCAGTCGTTGTCATATTCTTGAACGCATCGAGTTCTTTTATGTTTAAAGGCGTTTCACGACTTCTCAATATTCTTTGGATATTCCAAGGTGTTTTTGGAACTTCATTGGTTTTTACTCAGTTAATTTTTCAAATCAGCAAGCGCCGATCAATTGTGAGGTTTTTGATTAATATAAACAATTTTGACAAAAAGGTTTGATCTTATTTTATTTTACAAATCAGAGTGAAAAAAATTCCTTAATTTAAGGCAAAACTTTTAAACTGTTCAGTTGACCACAAAAAGCATCGAAGCTTTGCAAGGAAAATTGCAGCTTGTTGCACTTTTCCACTGATTTGGACTGCTGTTGTCCTTGTTGCTTCGCACTACGCCAATTTTAAGTTCTCGTTTGTGTTGATCCTATCCAACGTTTTTCAGCTTTTGCACAACATTTTGTACGTTTCTCAGTTTTCATGCGCAGCTTTGGCTGTTAGAGCTAGGTTTAAGCTTTTGAATGACTACATCGAAAGGTACTTAGTTTTGCGAAATTTGATTCTTTTTAATGTTTGTTTTCTTATAGTTTTCAAACTACACAACATATTACTGAAAAAACTATTTCTGTTCATCAAAATCAATCAAACTTTGACTTCAAAATGTTCTCAGAACTTTACGACGAGCTTTGCGATGCTATTGAATTGATCAACACAACTTTCACCGTTCATTTGATTTTTGTCGTGTTAGACTGCATGACCGTAGAAGTTTTTGGTGGTTACGGAATTCTGCGAGAAATAATTTCAACTACAGAACAAGCCAATACAATATCCGGCAGTGTGGTTTGGGTCTTTTTACATATCACCTTACAAGTTTTGATGGCATATTCTGGTAGCAGCACTACCGATGAAGCAAATAAATCGCTGGTGTTGATCGTAAAGATGATTAATAAATCCCGAGCCGATCATAACAAAGACCTGAAATGGATTTCAAAGCAACTGCAAATTCGGAACACAAAGTTTTCAAACATTTTCTTCACTGTAAACTACGACGTTATACTTGCGGTAAGAAATATCTGAAAATTCTTGATTGTTTAATTTTAACTTGTCAATTGTTTGCAGACATTTTCAACGATTTTGACATATTTGATTATAACATGTCAATTTGATTCTGCATCGATACAATAATGAAATTTGTCTATACTCGATAAATAAAGCTAATTGCAAAGACAAAAATCTAAAAAAGTCGTGGAATATCGAGCAATTTCCATTATCAGTTGACAAATCTATTAACTAATTGAACAGTCCAGCAAGTCAAATTGTGCTTACGAGTTCAGTCTTTTCAAGTTTTTCAAAACCCCAACATGAAGAACACTTTCACTGCAGTCAGACCTTTCTATTTCGTCACAAAGGCTGCTGGCCTTTTTCCAATGTCGTTTGAAGGACCATCAGAAAAAGGAAAATTTGTTGTGAAATGGCACGATGTCATTGCTCCGTGTTGCAACTGTTTGGCTGTAATTTCGATTATTATACTGAATGCTTACAATCCGAGTGAATTTCCCGGGTTTACAAACTTCTTGACAAAAACATGGCAGATAAATTCCATTTTCGGATGCATTCTAAACTTTATTCAGTTGTTTTATCAATTAAGCAGATATCAGTCAATTGCGAAGTTTCTGAACGAGTTAAACAGCTTCGATAAAAAGGTGTGTTTCACGAACACTTTTGGCTTGTTAACACTTCCCCACTTTACAGGCGACACTTCTCGAACTTGCAGTTGATCACGAAAAGCACCGAAAACTTGCTATGAGAATATCAGCGTTTTGTGCGTTTCCACTTGTTTGGTTGGCCGCAATTCCCTTTGTTGTGATTAAAGACCAAACTTCCTCACAAGCTTTAGCAGTTGCCAATACTTTCCAACTGTTCAACAATATTTTCTACATTTCCCAATTCACCAGTGCTGCTTTTGCTGTCAAAGAAAGATTCCGACTTTTAAACGACTATCTGGAAAGGTAGATTGAATTTGATCAGAAAATTTTCAGATTAATTTGATATTTTTCTTAGCTTTCAACTCAAACATCACAACTTAGGCAATGTAGCAATCGTTCAAAAGAGTAAACTGTTTCTGGACTTAAGATTGCTTTCTGAACTATATAACGACTTATGCGACGTTATCAAAACTATCAATTCAACATTCACAGCTCCATTGATTTTTGTTATGGCGAACTTAATGACATCAGAAATATTTGGGGGCTTTGGAATTCTTCGAGAATTTCTTTCAACGTCAGTTCAAAATCTTATGAGTTTGGTTGGAAGCTTAGTGTGGATCACTGTGCATTATCTAATCAAGTTTTTCATGGTCTATTTCGGAAGCAGTACGACCGATGAAGCAGAAAAATTACCCGTGTTGATATCCAAAATGATAAGCAGCATTGACGCTAACGAACATCAGTTGAAAAATGACTTGAACATTTTTTTAAACCAGCTGCAAGTGAGAGAAAAGAAGTTTTCGAACATCTTCTTCACAATAAATTACAGCGTGATTCTTGTGGTAAAAATGAATTTTATATACTGCGCACAGCTGAATAGACATTTGATTTTATTTTTACTGATTCTAGACCATTTCAACAATTGTGACGTATCTGGTCATAACCTGCCAGTTTGAATCCATAAAATAAAACAAAGTTTGCTTGACTTAAGTAATGAATATTGTCGAAACAAGCCTGTCCTTTCAAGTTATAAATAAATTTAACATAAAAGCTCACTTTTAATTAATTGCTGAATTCATCAAAAAAATTACCAAACAAAATTTTAGTCTCGATATTTTTCAAACTAGCTAAAATTTTTCCAATCGACTGGGAGTGCCTTCCTTATTGGTGGTAGTTTAATGTGGATATCCTTTCAATACCCGTTGAAGTTCTTGATGGAATATTCTAGAAGCAGCACCACAGACGAAGCAAAGATAATCCCATTGTTAATAGAAAACGTTTTGGCAACAAAAAATCATCCGGATGTTAAGAGTAACATTGATCTATTCCAACTTCAGTGGAGGAACAAGAAGTTTTCGAACATTTTCTTCACGATAAACTACAGTGTCATTGTAGTGGTAATAATATATTCAGCTGACTCTTCATAAACGTTAAATGAAAGTGGTGAATTTATTTTTGTTATAAATTACAGTCGTTTTTAACGACTGTGACCTACCTACTTAGTCATAACATATATACTTGAATGGCTCATCAAATAATGGATAATTGTTCAACTCAATGAGTTTATCGTCAGTGTGTGAAAACATTTCAACGATTCAGCATGGAAAATATTTTCACAACCGTTCGTCTCTTCTACGTTTTATCTAAAATTCTGGGTCTTTTTCCAATGACCTTCGATGGACCTGCTTGTAAAGGAGTTTTTATAATGAAACGGCATGACTTCATAGCACCTTTCATAAATTGGTTGATCTGCGTTTCGATTGTCGTTTGGTACAGTTTTCTTGAATACGCAGCAAGTTCTTCAGATTTTATGTCAACAATTTGGATTGTGCGTGAAATTTTCGGAATGAATCTGATCATTTGTCAGTTTATCTGCCAAATACGCAGGCGAAAATTGATTCCAATGTTTTTAAATGCGTTGGACAACTTTGATAAAAAGGTTGAACTGACATGTTGCTTGGCAATCGTCTTAAATGTTTTTTTACAGGCAATGCTGCTGAAACTATCATTGGATTATCAAAAACATCGCAAATGCATACGTTTAGTGTCAGTTCTGGTCACAGTTCCTTTGGTTTTGTTTCCGTTTTTCCCCGTTGTGGCTTTTCTAACAAAGCACAACACTATTTTTGTTCTGCTAGCTGCAAACGTCTGTCAACTTCTGTTCAATTGCTTCTTCATTGCACAGTTTTCAGTCGCTGCTTTAGCTGTAAGATCGAGATTTGAGCTGCTGAACAAGTACGTGGAGAGGTAAAATTTACTTTTTTAAAAGTTTACAATTCACCACAAGTTCCATTATTTTAGTTACAGTCCAAAAATTTCATCCTGCGACAAAATTGTACATGATCGGCAGTACACAGATTACTTTGATGTGAAAATGTTTTCGGAACTACTCGGATCTTTGTGATCTGATTGAAATAATCAACTCAACTTTCACGAGTCATTTAATTTTTGTTTTAATAGATTTAATGATCGTCGAAGTATTTGGTGGTTACGGAATCCTACGAGAGTCGCTTTCTTCAACAGGAAAACCGTTTTTGATCATCGGCAATATTTTTTGGATTGGATTTCAGTATCCAGCAAAATTTTTCATGGCCAGTGCTGGCAGCAGCACAACCGACGAAGCAGAAAAGACACTCGTGCTTATAACAAAGTTCCTAAATCGAGCAAAACACGATGTTCAACTGACCGTTGAGATGGACAATTTATTGATTCAGTTGCAGTGCAGGAACAAGAAGCTTTCGAATGTGTTTTTTACTGTCAACTACAACGTCATTCTTGTGGCAAGTATTTCAGAACAAGCGCTCAACAAACTAAATTAAATTCTTCTTCTCAGACAACATCAACAATTGTTACTTATCTCATTATCACGATCCAGTTTGACATACAAAACATACATTAGTCAGAATCGATATTTTACTAATGCAACCGTTCAAGGTTTGTCCATCCGTGAATTTGCTTAATTAAGTTGAAGTGTAGCTAGTCGACGATGGTTTCTGCTGATGACATGTCACGCTTACAAAATCCAAACAAATGTTTGGCAACAGAAAATATTTATACGACTGTGAAGCCTTTCTATATGTTGGCCAAGTGTTTAGGATTGTTTCCAATGTCATTTGATGGGCCGCCACTGAAAGGATTCTTCAAGAGCATATGGCACGATATTGTAGCTTCAGCTGTTGCACTTGCAGTCCCGTTTGTTTTACTAGCTGTGAATATAATATTTGACGATAAAGCTGCAAGTTCATCGCTCCTACTGTCAAAAGCTTGGGTTGTCGACGTAATGTTCTCTATCGTGTTGTTGATTCTACAATTTTCTACCAACACTACAAGTTTCAATCAATTCCAAGGTTTTTGAAAGCTATTCATCAGTTTGACGAAAAGGTTGATAACATTTTAGTTTACACAAAGACCTTTCAAGCATTAAAAGTTTTTTTTTTAATTTATTCCAGGGAAAACGACTTGGTTTATGTGTCAACTTTAAAAATCATCAGAAATTTCTGTTCAAGCTTTCAATGCTAGTTGTTTCAATTTTACCATTGTGCTTCTGCATTCCATTTGTTGGTCTTTGGTTCGATATTGGCGTCCGGTTTGTTCTACTATCAGCAAACTTCTACCAGATTTCCCACAACTATTTCTATACGTCACAATTTTGCTGTGCATCGTTAGCACTGAAGGAAAGATTCAAGCTTTTGAACGATTATTTAAAAGGGTTTAAAATTTTATCTTGCTTATAAAAAAATGCTCAACTCATAAACCAATTGCGCGTCAGAAACAAAACTCTTGAGAACATTTTTTTCTCAATCAACTACAAACTGATTCTTGCCGTAAGTTTTGCCGTAAGTCAAATAAGAGTAGCTTCACTGTTTTTTTTCAAGCGAAAACGACAAAGATTATTTTTTCGCTGGTGTTTTCAGTGAGCAAATGCTTGACTGAAAATCGTTTCAACTTTGATGATTTAATTAACACAAAATATGCATCTGACAGGTATAAAAACTATTGCGGGTGATAGCCAGTTCATTTTCTAACGTACATTAATTTTGCTTTCACTGTCATCGGAAATATGTTATACAAATTTCCAACTCCCGTAAAAGCTTACCAATTTCGGCCAATCACGGCACTCCGCCAAGTACGGCACACCTCTCTAACTATTGATGTTTGTTTATTCAACACTTCTAATTTTTCTAAGAAGCTACGTTCAAGTTAGATTATCACGCGGCAGAGAATATTTGCAAAATTTTAATGGTTTACACACGTTATCACCGTGAAATTAATAAATTAAAAACGAAAATAAAAAAGATTATTCACAGCCCAAGAAAGAAGTTTATTTAATTGATAAACGCAAAAGTGCACTTGTGTCATTTGCAAATTATTCACCAAAGCTTATACGGGGGAAAACATAAAGGTAGAAGGAAGCAAAACAACAGTCATAAACAGTCAAATAATGAGTAAAAACTACCACGACGATTAGTACAATTTTTTGGTGGTAAGTCGTTGAAAAAGTTAAATATGTTCAATCTTGAGCTTAAATTTCAATTTTAGATGGCTTCAGCGCTTATTACTTATCTGATCATCTCATGTCAGTTTACTTCGATCTAATCGCAAACAGATGTAACAGCTGTCACACAAAGTCAAAACGAAGGATCACAACATATCAATTCTGCTGTTTCCGAATCAGTTGAAACTAAACCACCAAAGTATCCAGATGGACGATTTCAAGATTTCAATGAAATTTATGCTGAAAAGCTTCTCAACGAATCAATAAAAGTTATTTTCAGCAACGATTAGAAAACTAGACGCTTTGCATCTATTTTCCATGAGCTTTGCGGCTGCATTGAAACCATCAACCAAACAATCACTGATCAGTTCATTCTTCTCTTGCCACACATTCTGGTAAAAAATTGAGATAAAATTTCAGAATTAATTAAAGCATAATTGCATCTTATGGATTCGTAGAAGAAATTTAAAGGCAAATGAAAGCCCAGCTATAACATTGACGTTCACTTCAAGGGTCCAGCAAACTAGATTTTATATCGCTTTTTATTCGCAATTCGTAATTTGATGCAAAGTCAACATTTATCCATTGATGAATTAACAAACAAAAAAACTTCAAGTCGTCACAAAGTTCAACCATTAGTGTCTCGAGCTTTTACTGCGATGGACAACGTTCACACAACGTTTGTGCCATTTTACGTGGTTCTAAAATTGTTTGGAATCTTCCCAGTATCCTACAATGGACCTTATCACAAAGGGAATCTGGTTCAAAAGCGACGCGATATTGCAGTGACATGCATTTCACTTTTTGTTTGTTTGTTTCTCTATTTTGCAAAGTTTTTCACAAACGACTTAGTTTATAGTTCTTCAGATATTTTGGGGAGAGCTTGGAATATGAGTTTGCATATTTTTCTCACATCCGTGGCCATTTTATATTTCTACCAAATGTTTAAACGTAAATCAATAGTTAAATTCCTGTTTTTGATTGAAGATTTTGACAAGAAGGTGAGAAAAGGTCTCTGATTTATTAAATGAATTTTTCAAAATTTTCATTTTCAGATAAAACAACTTCAGTTGTCTGTGAACTACAAAAAGCATAAAAGATTTATGATTTTGATGATGATCTTTGTCTTGTCTGCCTACTTCTATACAGCAGTGGCTATTCCTGTTATCATCGTGTTCTGCAAAGTCAAAGGAATTATCAGCACCGTCGTCACGCCTTCGTTTAGCTACACATTGCTTTCGATGTGCATTTATGTTTTGCAGTTTGTGTTCGCCAGCTTGGCGATAAGCGACAGATTTAAAATCATTAACAGATATTTAACGTAAGTACACTTTATAGTTTAGAAGTTTTTTTTTAAAACCTTCTTTAATTTAAGGCGCACATTCGAAAACAGAATCGAAAAATCCCAAATCATGAACACAGATTTCAAGCTCGATTTAAAAGTTCTTGGGAAAGCTTATCACGATCTTTGTGATGGAATTGAACTGATAAACTCAACATTCACTTTTCATCTCATTCCGATTATGGTCAACGTTGTCATTTTTAAAACGTTCATCTCTTATGGAATTTTGTGGGAGCTTTTGACACGCTCTGAAATCTTGGCCTTCGTCTTGATTCAAAACAGCGCTTGGTTAACAATTCAATTCATTCTTGAGATTTTGATTGCATTTGTTGGAACTTCAGTGACAAAAAATGCAAAAGAAACTGCCGTTATAATTGCAAAGATTTTGACAAACTATGAATTGAACGAAAACTTGACCGCTGCACTTCAAAACTTCGTTGTTCGCATCAACTGCAGACACACTAGTTTACAAAATGATTTCTTCAAAATCAATTGGAAACTTCTTCTTTATGTGAGTGCAAATGATGTTCCAATCAACAAGAAAAACATAATTTTAATATTTTTTCAGTCAACATCCACAATTGTGACTTACTTGGTGATTACATGCCAGTTTGAGACTTCACATTTACAACATCCTTCATCAAAGAACGATTCTCAAACATCATCATTATCAAACGCTACGCATTAATTTGCTTCATAAGTTATGCATAAGTGGTCAAACTACAATTTTGTGATTAAAACATGAATTACTGTAATTGCAACACTCTCGTTTTTTAATCAACTCACAACATTTGTGCTGACACAATGGACAACGTTCACTACTCGGTGCGACCGTTTTATCTCATTTTGAGAGTTTTTGGATTCTTCCCTTACTTCTACCAGGGTCCATATAGAAATGGCAACATGAAGCAAACTTTTTCTGGATATCTGCTGTCTGCAATTTCTTTTAGTGGATTTGCAATCATGTTTGTTCTTAACATAACCAGCCATGAGAAAGTTTTATCTTCATCGAAAATTCTTGGACTCGCTTGGGAATCAAGCCTGAAAGTTTGTGTAATAGGGCTTTTGTATGCCAACGTCTATCAAATTTACAAGCGCAAGTCGATATGGAAATTCTTGAAGTTGATTGAAGAGTTCGATAATAAAGTAAGGCAAAAGTTTATAATAAACTTAATTTAGAAAATACTTAAACACTCTATTTCAGGCCAAACTGATGCAGCTTACTCCTAACTTTATGAAACACCGAAAATTCTTAGTCACCGCTCTAATCATAGCTTTGATCGTTTTCACATTCTACGCTGTTGGTCTGCAACTCATTCTCGTAATCTACTTTTTATGCGTCTATGAAAGTTTTTTTCTTTCAAATTCTCTCTCATACATCTTGTTTTACATGATTCTTTATATTTTCCAATTTATGCTCGCAAGTTTAGCGTTATTTTCAAGATTCCGGACTGTTAACAGCTATCTGAGGTAACAATCAATAACTTCAAAACATTTTTCACAAACTTCGTTACAGATCATCGTTCAACTATAAAAACTCTCAAATTTTGATTGTTTCCAACAAAAAATTTAACGTGCATGATTTCACTCAGATTTATCAAGATCTGTGTAATGGAATCGACGTGTTGAACTCAACTTTTACGTTCCATTTGACTCCAATTCTTGTCATTGTGTTGATAGTTAAAGTTTTCGCATTTTATGCGATCGTGTGGGAATTCTTTTCGCCGACAAGTTTCAGAAATCTGACGATATTTCAAAACGTATCCTGGATAACTGTCTTTTCATTTATGGAGATTTTGATCGTGTATATTGGAAGCCTAGTTACTAAAGAAGCTCAGACGACGAGCGTTGTTGTAACGAAGATCCTGAACAGCTCAAAGTTTGATGACAATTTCGTGACTTCTTTTCAAAATTTCTTGAAAAGAGTTAGTTACAGAAACCTCCACGTTCAAAACTGCTTCTTCAAGATTAATTGGATGATTTTGATGCAAGTGAGTTAAACACTTCCGCTATAATTAATTTGTTATTAATGTTTGTCATTTTCCTGCAGTCAACATCAACGATTGTTACATATTTAATTATTACGTGTCAATTCGAAGCTTCGGACGTGAAGGAAATGGGGAAAAATTCTTAACTTTTTCGTTGCAAGTAAAATCACATATCTTCAATTGATCAAATCAAATAAACTAAAAAAAATTGCTAATCAAGCTAATGCAAAACTTTGTGCAATCCTTTCAGAACAGCCTTGTCTCATCATGGAGAACGTTCATTTCTCAGCGCGGCCATTTTATTTAGTTTTAAAAGTTTTCGGAACTTTTCCGTGTTCGTACGACGGTCATTTTGGGAACGGAATCTTAAAGCAAACTTTGTGCGGCATCTTGGCTTCGTGTGCATTATTAACAGTTTTCACTTTCTTGATCGTTACCAATGTTGCAACATCAGAGAAGATTCCGGCGGCATCAAAAATTCTCGGTCTTGCTTGGGAGTCAAGCTTAAACATTTCTCTTTTGGCAGTAACTGTTTCAAGCATTCATCAAGTTTTGAAACAAAAATCAATCTGCAAATTTATGAATTTGCTATAAAACTTTGACATCAAGGTAAGTAGAAGTAAACTTTGCAATTACAATATATTCGTTTGTTTCTCAAGCAGGCAAAGAATGTGAATGTAAACACCGACTTTTTAAGACACAAGAAGTTTGTCGTCAAATCAATGCTTATCGCCACAGCTTTTCTTTGTTTCTACGTTTTTGTGGTGCCAACTTTGAACATGATCTTGTATCCCGAGTTCAGAAACAACAACTTACGATCTGTTTCGTTCTCTTGTGTTCTGGTTTACAATTTACTCTTTGTTCTACAATTTTACTTCGCTGGACTGTCACTGCTGGCAAGATTTCGAACGCTGAACTGCTACTTGAGGTGCTTAAATACAGTTTTCATTAAGAGTTTTATAAAATTACTCTTCTTAAGGTCTTCGCTGAACTATGATGCCGAAAATGACGAACCCGTTGTTGGCTGCAAATTCAACATTGAAGACTTTGTTAAAGGATATCAAAATCTTTGCGATGGAATCGATTTGATCAACACAACATTCACGTTCCATTTGGTGCCTTTTTTCATCTTTTCATTGATGTCCAAAACGTTTTCCTTATACGGAAGCCTCTGGGAAATTGTTCAACCAACTGAATTCAAGTGTTTCAACTTCCTCCGCAATTTATCGTGGCTATTTGTGATGTACTCTATGGACATTTGTACCGCACACTTCGGCAATTTGGTGACGAGTGCAGCTCAAGAGATACCCGTTGTTGTGACCAGAATATTAAATGACTTCAATCATAACAATGAAGACTTTTCCGTGCCATTGCAAAACTTTTTGACTCGTGTGACGTTCAGAAACCTGCACGTACAAAACTGTTTCTTCAAGATCAACTGGATGCTTTTTGTTCATGTAAGTTTCTGTTCTAGTTGGTGATTAACATTTATAAATATGTTTCGTAGTCAACGGCCACAATCGTCACCTACTTGGTCATTTTGAGATATCGGATAACGAAGGCGGAAACAGAACAATATAATTTGGCGTCGCTGTTTGCATAGTATCAGTTATTACAAATATTGATTAAACACTCGAGTAAAATTCCTGTTTGCCTTAAAATATCTTTATTAAACGCTGTAGATAATCAAATTGTGTCTTAACATATTGAAAAATAACATTCGTGATGATAACGTGCACTTCTCTGCTCGACCGTTCTACTTTGTGTCGAGCATTTTTGGAATTTTCTCGTATTCCTACGAAGGACATTATAGAAACGGGCTGATGAAGCGTTCTTTCTTAAAAGTTCTTGCGAATGTTATATCTATGGGAATATTCATTTACTTCTTGACGTTGAACTTCATTCCAACCCAAATAATTCCATCTTCATCAGAAATTCTCGCACAAGCTTGAAAATTGTGTTCAGTTATTTTCTTATCAGCATATTTTTACCAAATCTGCATTCAGAATTCTGTTTGGAAATTCCTGAAATTGATCGAAGAGTTTGACAAAAAGGTAAGTGCAAAAGTATCTTCTATTATTTTTATCGCTTAATGTAAACTCAATTAAATTTAGGTAAAGTTGCTACATTTAAGTCCTGACTTTTCGAGGCACATAAATAAAACTTGTGATCGTTTCGCTTGCAATTAAGACTGTGGTGTTGTTTTGCTACACGTCAAGTGTCAAGTTCTCCTCGTGATCTTATACTATGAATTCAATCCTGGCCTCTCAATGCTTTGCTTATCATATATTTTGGTGTTCACCTTCGTTTACTTTCTGCAATTCGCGTATTTTTCTATCAAGGTTTCGTTTGTTTAACAGCTACTTAAGGTAACAATGTCAATTTTATAAATGATCTAAGCACCTATAAGCAAAATTTTGTTTCAGATCAATGCATAGAACTGAAATTACCGGAAAAATCTAAAGAAACCAATCAGATTTTAATAAGTTTGTTGATGCACACCAAAAACTTTGTGATTGCATCCATTTGACGTTCACATTTCACATAACAGCAAATTTAATCAATGGGGTGATTTCAAAAAGCTAAGCAATCCAATGAATGTTGTGGGAAATCGTGATTCCAACGCCACTCGAGAACATAATGTTGTACCGCAACGGATCTTGGTTAACTCTCTTGTGTTTCATAGACGTTGTGATAGCTTATACTGGAAGTTCAGTGACCAAAACTGCAAAATTTTAACAGATTTGAAGCGAGCAAGAATTTATAAGCTTCGATGCAAAACTTCTTGTCGCGAGTTAGCTTTAAGAACTTCGACATTCAGAACTACATCTTCAAGGTGAACTGGATTATTTTAGCTCATGTGAGTAAAACAACTTTCAAAGTTTAACTTTTATTAGACTTCTAAAAAATATTCCTTGCAGACGACATCAACGATTGTGCTTACTTAGTTATCACTTGTCAGTTTGATAAATCGAATGCGTCTCCGGTGGGAACATGACATTTTGATTGATGGAAATTGACGACAATTAAACATAATTGATTGTAGTTATTAATTGTGTTTGTACTGATAAACCATTGTACAACACATGCATTAAAAATTAAAGCTTCAGATTGTATTTGACACCGAGATGAACAACGTACATTTCTCAGTTCGCCCGTTTTACTTCATCTTGAAGATTTTTGGTGTCTTCACATATTCCTACGACGGACCGTTTAGAGATGGCTTAATGAAGCTTTCAATCGTTGGAGTTTGTTCGAATTGCGTTTCAATTGGAACTTTTGCGTTGCTTATAACAATGTGTGCTTTCTCACAAGAAAAAATTCCAACAAGTTCAAAAATTCTTGGAACGGTATGGGAATCTATGCTATTTCTCTCGATTTCAAATATTGTGATTGCAAGCTGCTATCAAGTTTTCAAAGGACATTCGATATGGAAATTTCTGAAGTTACTCGAAGAGTTTGACTTAGAGGTAATGAAACTAAAAGTTCGTTTGCAAATAAATTTCTCGATAACGTTTTCGTTAGGCAAAGGCAATGGAAGTGAAAATCGATCATCTAAGACACCGAAACTTTGTGATTGCAACAATATCGCTCAGCATAGCAACCTTGATCCTGTACAACTTAAGCCTGGCAGCAATGTACACATTTTTATTAGATCAAAAAATTTCATTGAACTTAGTTCGCACTTTCGCTTCTTCATACGAAATTTTGATATCCTTTATTTATGTGCTTCAATTTACATACGCCGGCTTAGCCTTGTTCGTAAGGTTCAACTTGCTCAACAACTATTTATCGTGAGTTTAATCATTAAATTGGAAACCGGTTAGATAATTTTACATTTTTATATTGTCTTCACATTGACAGGGGATCAAAGTTTGATTTGTACAAGTTTCGTAAAGCATATCAGCAACTTTGTGATGGCATTGACTTGCTGAACTCAACATTTACATTCCATTTGGTGCCGATTCTTCTCAATTTCATTGTTGCAAAGACTTTTGCTTGGTATGGAATCTTGTGGGAGATGATGTCTCCAACAAACTTAAGGAACTTTGGGTTGTTTCGGAATGGATTCTTGCTACTTGTGACTTTTGGTCAGGAAATTCTTATACTATACGTTGGCAGCTTAGTGACAAAATCAGCTCAGGCAGCAAGTGTGATAATTACGAGAATGTTGAATAACCAAAAGTGTTACAGTCATTTGGATACAGAAATGCAACATTTTCTGACTAGAACGAACGGCAGAAATCTGAACGTCGAAAACAGCTTTTTTACAATCAACTGGAAAATCTTACTTCAAGTGAGACTGTGTTATAAAGCTAATCGTAATTATTGACCATTTTGTCCATCATTTTAGTCTACCGCAACAATTGTTACATATTTAGTGATCACATGTCAATTTGAACCTTCAACCACCAAATGAATTTTTGATGTCTGTTGCATTCAACTATTGAGTTAAATGAAGATAAAATTTACACAAATTAACACTTCAAATTTGACAGGTGAAATTTAAATGAGTTGTTATTAAGTCAACACTCGAATTAATTAATATTTATTATACAGCGCGTTCGCATTACTTACATTGACCCAGAACAGAAATTGTTAAGCACTCAATCGATAGCTATCAGCATGAACAACGTGCATTCTTCAGCACAGCCAATGTCCATAGTTTCTGAAGTTTTTGGGATATTTTCTTGTGCATACGAAGGACATCTTAGAAACGGAGCCTTGAAGCAAACATTTCCAGGTGTTGTTGCAACTTTGTTGTCACTTGTAGTGTTGATATGAAATATTTTATCATTAAAAGTGTATTCTTAAGTGTTCGATTTTCTTCAACATCAAAAATTCTTGGTCTGGTTTGGAAATCATGTCACTCTGCAATTTTTTGACAGCGTTTGTTTATCAGATTTGCAAAACAAGGTCGATTTGCAGTTGTTTAAAGGTAATTGAAGAATTTGACGACAAGGTACACAAAAGTTATATTTCTGTTTGTAATTGTGTCAAAACAACTTTTTACAGGCCAGGTTGATGAATCTAAAAATTGACTTCATAGGACACAGAAAGTCAGCAGTTGTAGTTTTGATCCTTGCAACTTTCACGCTAAGTTTTTGCAACATCGCGCTTCCTATTTTGTCAATGATATTTCTTAATAGCGCCTTCTCGAAACTGTTTGGATTTTGTTCTTTTGCTACATCATTCTCTTTGAATAAATGTACATACTTCAATATAATTTTGCTTGCATGGCACTGTTTCCAGAAAAAAATGGGTTGATGGTCAAGACTTTTGTCTCGTACGGAATTCTGAGGGAACTCACTTCGCCGACAGAAAATGCCTACTTTGCTTTCTTTCACAAGGGTTTCTGGTTATTTTTAATGCATATCCTAGAAATTTTTATCGTATGTCGAAAGTTCATTATCCGATGCAGCACTAGAGACAAGCGTTCTTGTTACAAAAGTTGTGAATAACTCAAATTGTAATTACAATATCACAAAACTTCGTAAAGAGGTTGAGTTTCCGGAACCTTGATGTGAAAAACTGCTTCGTTAGAATCAATTGAATGATTATCATCAAGGTAAGATTACTTTAAACTGTACTTCTTGTTACAAATGATTTATCTACCAGCTCATGACAACTGTTGTTTCAAACTCTCCATCATTTTCAGTCAACGGCAACAATTGTCACGTATTTGGTCATCACTTGTCAGTTTGAATCAACTTGGGTGTCAAATTTATTGCTGAAACTTACTAATTTTATAAATTGACTTCCGAAGGGAACAACAGCACAATGAATGTAAAGCATTAATGTTCGTTCAAGCATTTAATCATCATTAGAACGACAGCAAATAAGCATTTGTCAGTTTTTAATTTATTAATGCACAAATTGTAGAGTCAACATGTCTTCATTTCACTTCAATATTAAAGTTCGCAGCAAAGATGGACAACGTACACTACTCAGCTCGACCATTTTACTTGATTTCTAGAGCTTTTGGCACATTTTCGTTTTCCTACGAAGGTCCATTTGCAAATGGGGACATGACGCAGACTTTTACTGGAAAGTTATCGAATTTTCTCTCGTTAGGAGTCGTTACTACTATTTTTGCGCTGAACATATTCATTGGTGATCGTCTCGAGACATCCTCTAAGGTTCTCGCCGTTGCTTGGAATCTAAGCTTGATGCTGACGTTTTCAACTCTGTTGACTTTAAAAGTTTATCAGATCTGCAAGCAAAAGTCAATGTGGATGTTTTTGAAGCTAGTGGAAGAGTTTGACAATAAAGTGAGAAGAAAATCAAATCAATTTTGTTTTCAAAATCCCAGATTCAATGAAATTTTCTAGGTTCGACTGATGCAATTGACACCAGGTTACATAAGGCACAGAAAAGTTGCAATTGCATTGTTGCTGGCTTCTTTTGCTGTTTTTTGTTTCCATTCCTTCGTACTGCAATCGATCTACGTCACCATGGGATTCACCGACACCATAAAACCATTTTTCACGAGTTCATTTGCTTTTGCCTTGTTGTGCATGCTCTTCTACGTTCAACAATTTGTTCTCGCAACTTTGTTGTTAACTTCAAGATGCAATCTGCTGAACACTTACTTAAGGTACAAACTAAAACATTCCAAGTTTATTTTTAACATCTCGAAAATTCAAGGTCGTCGTTCAGCCACAAGCTTGAAAACTTCGTTGCAGTCTCTGAAACCCAGTTCCATTTTGACAAGTTCATGAAAGCTTACCAAGATCTCTGCGACGGCATCGATTTGTTGAACTCAACGTTCACTTACCAATTAGCGCCCATCTTCATTACTACAATAGCTACTAAGACTTTCACTGCTTACGGACTTCTCTGGGAAATGATTTTTCCAACAAAATTTAGAAGCTTGCATATCCTTCAAAACGGATCTTGGTTAATTTTCATGTACACTGTGGAAGTTTTGATTGCATTCGTTGGCAGTTTAATGACCCATGTAGCACAAGAAACGAGCGTAATCATGACAAAGATTTTGAATAATTCAGAGCCTCAGCACATTATTTCAAATTCAATGCAAAATTTTGTTACAAGAGTCAACTGCAGAAATCTCCAGGTACAAAACTGCTTCTTCAAGATTAATTGGACACTTCTTGTTTACGTTAGTTTGAGTTAAAAATTTCTAAAGACATTCTGATTACATTTGATTTCCGCAGTCAACCTCAACGATTGTCACCTATTTGGTCATCACATGCCAGTTCGAAGCAACAGATGTCGAAGCCGTTGATAAAAAAGTTTAATTCTTTAATTGAAGTTTAGTGAATTATTTGTTGGGTGAAGCAGCGTGTAATAAATGTTTTCATGTACTTTTATTAATCTAACGTGTTGCTTCAAAACATATTTGCTTATCCAACTTTCTATGAAACAAACTAATTTGCAGCTGGACTTTAAAAGAGAATAAAGTGCTGAAACATATTGGTCTTCAATGAAAAACTGGACAATGGAAACTACAAATCGATTTCAGATACTGGGAAATTAATTTCGTACCACATTCAATTATTGAAAAAACCGTTAATGAAAGTTACTTTCTATAAGCTAGAAGAGGAAATTTTTTCGCAAATTAATTTTTTTTCAAATGGATTTTTATTACTATCATTAAATTTTTTACAAATTTTTGGGATAGCACCTAATCTAGCTAGCTGGCCAATTTCCTAACAAAACGTAAGCAAAACTTCTGAACCGCCAATTTTTTAACGTTTATTTTCGATATTTGAATTGTGGTGCTATATATTATCAAGCACAAACATGTGGTGATGTATTCTGTGGCATTGAATGTTGTGGTAATTCATACAGGATTTCCCTTTGGTTCACGTAAATTCAAAATATTGAATAATTTAAGAACCGTTAAAATTCTTTTGTATTGGTGACGATTGTCACGTACTTGGTTATCACCTGTCAGTTTGAAGCATCGGAATTGGAAATCATTGGAAAAAAGACATAGTTTAATTAATCAAAAACCGGACGGGGAACGTTGACACACAACACAGCAATTATTGAATTTAGTGTCGTTTCAAACTCAACTGTTTAAGTCATCATAAAAAGAAAAAGAAATTCAATGGACTTGGAAAATATTTTTAGTTGCACAAAGCCGTTTCTTCGCTTTATGAAAGTTTTTGGTCTTTTTCCGAGGACATTTTCCAAGAAAAACTTCATAATGAAACCAAGTGATTTGGCAGTAACAATCGCTTCATTTGGAGTCTACGCGTTTGTCATCACAACAGGTTTTAGTGATACAAATTCATTCATCACACGTAGCACGTCATCGTTCGCTCTTGCACATATTTGGAAGATTTCTTACGTCGTCACAGTTACATCACGAATGTTAATGATTTTTCATCAAATGTGGAAAGGCAGGTAAATTGCTTCGTTTTTAAACCAAATATAGTATTGATGAAAATGTAAGCTGACGTTAAATTTTAAGTTTTTACTATTCGAACACATTTTTAGATGAAAAAGTTTTTTATCATTCCCAACTACAAGAAACACAAACGCTTTATCGGATTCTTCACAATGTTTGTGCTGGTATACACTTTCATCGTGTCTGTTGAGATTCCCACCAGATGCTATCACGGAGACACTACGAAGCTGAGAATCAACTTGTTAACATTCTCCTACATGGAGTGGTACATGATCTTGTTCCTGCTGCAGTTCTCTTTTGCTTGTTTGGCTATCAAAGCAAGATTTAAACTTTTAAACTCGTATTTAAGGTAAAAATTGGGTTCAAAAATAGTTCAAAACGGATTCTAAATTCTCACATTTCTTGTTTAGGAAAGATTTCGAAAACAATTCACCAACGTTTATCGTTATGCCAGCGAGATCACAGAACCCTGAAGCAATTTTAGATATTTTCCACGAACTTGCTGACGCCATTCAAACTGTGAATAGCAGTTTCACTTTTCCGCTTATTTTTGTTATATTTCATTTCTTTATTTTAAATCTTTTTGTTTTCTTTAACATCGTTTGGACTCTGATGATCGATATTGACAATTTTTGGTTCGTGGCTGCAACTGACGGGGTTTTCTTCATATTTAACTACGCGTTACAAGGAATGATGGCTCACGCAAGCTATTCTGCAACTTTAGAAGCTAAACAAACTTCGGTTGTAGTTAGTAAAATTGTCAACAAACCAGACTGCTTCAAATGCTATCAGAAAGTGTTTAAAAAGTTTTTGGTGCAAATTCAGAGCAGAAATCTAAGTTTCAAGAATGCTATTTTCGTTATCAACTGAAAGGTTTTATTGGCGGCAAGTTACGGAATTAGTTCAACATGTGAAAAATCCTGTTAAACAGTCATTTCACAGGTTTTATCAACAACAGCAACCTATTTGATCATCACGTGCCAGTTTGAGCCACCAAAAC
>JPYR01000016.1:271900-300598 GCA_000775305.1 Belgica antarctica
TCCAAATTTTCATCTGCGATGTTTTCTCTCACAATTTTTGTCGCATCTCGTAAAAGGAAATTTGGAGGGAAAATCGAAAACACAATGAAGAAGAAGTGCTATTTCTGTCCTCGAAAATGCTTTTGGAGTGGTTGGCATCAAAAATCTACCATTTAATCATCATAAAGACATAAAAGACGGTTTCTGCTTTCTCTTTTTCCGGCCTTTCTTCTTCCGGCCAAACGGTTTGCTGTTAATCCCCAAGTCGGTTGATACTTCATGCGTTTTATCACTTTTCCTGCCTAACTGGCTACTAACGGCACATTGGCTGAATCAATCTCCCACTCCGAATCAATCAGTTTCATCAATTCTTCCACTTTCGGTTGCTAGTCAAAGCCAATTTAATGGAATTTACGAAGATTTGCTACAAATCAAGATACAGCACCCTTTCGTATTCAAAGGAGATGATCGGGGGCTGGGAGAGCCACAACAAATCCGCCGAAAATTAGTTTTTATTTTACGGCTGTTTTTTTGTTTTTCTAACCGAAAAGATTTGTGTTCTCCCAGACCAAAAATTCCAACCCCCTAGAGCCCATGTTATTGGACACACAAGTCGCATTTTCTGTATCGTCGCCAGGCTTTCTGTTCCACATGACATAAACGGCCTTTTACCTTCTTCTTTGATTTCGAGGTCAAAGTCATGGCGAAACTAGCTTCAACTCGCATTTGTGTATGGATTTAATTAAAGACTGTCGTCGTCAATAAGTAACGTCAATAAGCTTTCATCATATTTTCAGGGAACAATCCAGCATCCTTCGACGACTTTTGTTTTCAAGTTAATAAATTTACTGTCACAGAAATTACATTTCCCGCTCCAATAAAGAACAAAGCACGGCTAATTAGTTTTGCTTCATTAAGCAGGTACGATTTATCACCATCGATTTTATTGTTTTCCGAGAGAAATCTTTCACTTCAAGTAGAAGGAAAAAGAAAATTATTAAGAATGCTTTGTTTGCCCCCGGTCGCAACCTTGATAAGGCAAAGAAAGGGTGTCATTGACCAATGACTCGTGAGTTATATAGGACCTTTACGATGCCCAAGTGGCTAGGCTGATTCTGAGATAAAAAAAGACGCGAATTGGCTGTGTGTCAATAGAAAACACCATTACGATCAATAAATATTGAATGAAATTCAGGTTTGCAGCAAATTGAATCAAGGTGGATTTGTTCGTTTGGAGTTGATGAATTAATTGAATCAGCTACGAAGCCATCTGGTCAGCCATAATTGCTGTTCCCTTCAATAAACTTTGTGTACAAATTGTTAACTCGATAATCTCAGTTGACCACAATGTTTACAACGTAATTAAGTGGCGACTTGATTCACGTCAAGTTCATCAGCATTCTCAGTTTATGACGGGATTTGATTGGAAGATGTTTCTTTTCCGCTTTTTCGGCTTGACCTTTATCAAAGAATGTGACGCTAATTTAATTAAGTCTCATCAGAAATCCTGCTTCAGGGATTCTATTGTGAACCTTTTGTGGATCCTTATCAACATCGCGATCTTCGTCTTTTTGATAGTTTCTCCGGCTACGCAAATTTTCAACCAAAATTACTCGAAAATGTCAACCATAATTGAGATTGCAAATTACGCACTGGCGCTGGTGACGATGCTGATAATTCTTTTGCAAGTTCAATTGGTGCGAAGGAAGAATCTCGTTTGGTACGGAAAGCTGCGTCAAATTGATCAGCTTTTGCGGTGTAAGTTTCGGGTGGAAATTAATCACGTCGCAATCGGTCAGTGGAGGTTCTGGAAGGTCTTGATAACTTTCGCCTTGGCGAACATTTGTTCAGCCATTAATATTTACTACTCCACGATGGACGCCCGCGGACCCATTTCGTTGCTCTACGTCCACAACTACTGCCTGAAGACCATCATTAATCTTCGCTACATCCAGCTTTTCATTCGGATTGATTTTATCAAGCACCACATTCTCGCCTTCCACGATGCCATCCTGAGAGTCGGCGAACAAACAGTCGAGTGGAAAATAGTACTGGTTTTGGACATACACAATCGGAAACATCACAATCCAGTGAAAAAGATTGATGATGCGAACGATATTTTGATTTTCAAGCGAATCTACGCCACGATATTTGAATCGATGAAATTGCTGGAGAATTGTTTTGGCTGGAGTCTTTTGGCAATGATATCCTACACGTTCATCGATTTGACTTCGAACTTGTATTGGATCATCATTGCCATACTAAAGCTTGATGAGAAAATGTATCTCGTCGATTGCGTTGTCGAAATCGTGCCGTCTGTTGTCATAATCAGCTGCCTAAGTTACTCATCTTTTGATGTTAGCAGAAAGGCGAAAGAAGTAATCAACTCGGCCACGAAGCTCTATTCAAACACAACAAGTTGCTACAACCGAATGATTAAAGAATTTCTGATGCAGAGTTTACACTTGAAAATCGAGAGTGCTGTCAATGATTTTTTCATAGTGGATTTTCAGTTGCTAACAGCGGTAAGTGAAATCGATTTTGTGAAGGCAGATTAATTATAATTGGCTTGAAATTTCAATCAGAATGTGGCTTCAAAATTTAAGCTTTTCGTGTTCTTTAAATTGAAGCCTTTCATGTTTTTTAAATTTAAGCTTTTTTCTATTTTAATTAACGTTTTGAAGCTAACAAAAAAGCTTCAAATTAAAGCTGAGCTTAAACATAATTTCCAATCTGTTCCCACACAAATTTGCATTCTACAAATTCAATTTGAACAAATTTAAATCAACTGATAACAATTCGACCGTTTTCAAACGTGTAGTTCTGTATCGTGTGTCGGTCGAACTTTCAAATTATCGTTTCACACGTCAAGCTATGCAAGCCGCGCAGCTGATTGTTGAACGGCGAATAAAATTGTACTTTATGATTTGCATTTTTCAGATGCTCAACGCGATTCTAACTTACATGCTGATTCTGATTCAGTTTGCACTGAGCGAGAAGAAGCAGAGTGGCAGTGGAAACCGTTGAGCCATGTTTGAAGAGCCTTAAAAAATGAAATCAAAATCGAGGAAATGTGCGTCGGAAAGCGGAAGGAAATAATTTATGATCGTCAAACATTTTATGGCAGCTCATAAAAGCTCGCCCAATTCAGTTTGTTTTGTCGCGTAAAAAAGCATTAATAAAATATTTGAAACAATTATTCATAGCACGGTGTTGATCCACAATCAAATGGAATTATTTGTTAACGTCTGCGAGTGTTCGGGGAAATTTTCGGGAAACTTTCTCAATTTGTGGAAACGAGATTTACCAAACTTTATTACGGCAGCATTGTGCTTCAATTTGTGTAATTTCGAATTTGATTTGAAAGTTTTTCCAAGTATCTTCAAGTTTGTTTAGAAAACTTTCTCGAAAGCACCTCAAAGCTCTTTGCAAAGCTTTCTCAATGATTGAATCTGAGTTTCGTCTATTGTCAATTCTTGGAGACGCTTGAATTTCATCAAATAAATGCAATCACTTGGTTTGAGTGCAACCTGGGAACTTTAAAACTTTGCTTTAATCCCAGATTTATTGAAGCCTTCACATAAACTTCAGAAAGATTTAAAGCACAATTTCAATCCGATATGTGTTCGATTTCGGTTTTTCACGAATATTTACATGAACGTGTGATTTGCATTGTGCAATTCTTCCTTCATCCTGCAATTGAATTAATTTTGCAGGGAGAATAAGAACTCAATCGCTTAGCTGGAAAGCACTTGGATTAGTTTGATCCGTGCTGTAATCATTCGGTTTCTTGAAGGAAATCGAAGGGAACATAAACTTGAGCTTTCCGATCTATTCATAAAATATGTATTCCTATAAAAACAACTTTTCTAAGCGGTGGGGTGATTGGAAGTCATGTAACATTAACACCGGAAAAAAACCTTTTATCATAAAAAAATTTGGTGAAATGTTTTTGCTAAAAAAAATCTCAAGTTGTTATGTAAATTCAATGAAATATTTCAAATTCATCTCGATTGATTATCGCCGCACCAATTCGATGAACCCATCACTAAATTTTATTCCTTCCACAACTGCTTTTTATTATGAAAAACTGCTTATCCAGCAGAAAAATAAATAAAAATCGATTTCGAATGGCTTTTATAGTCGAATCTCGAAGTTTTTCTTTTATTTCTCGCCAAAACAAACTTTTTCTGCCTTGTCGTTGGCCGCGAAGGCTTAGAAGAAAGAAAGAAATCCCTCAACCGTGCGACCGTTTCTTTGTAAACAACGAAAGCTCAGGCTAAAAGCTTTTTTCAACAGGCTTTTTGCTGTGGAATAAGTTTAAAAGTAGGAAAGCAAGCGCTGCCGGACAATTACGTCGGCACAGTGGCAGAAGCGAAAAGTTTCAAAGCCGAAATCTAATGAAGCCAAATAGTTGAAAAAGTTTATTGAACCGTTTAAAGAATCTGGAAGATAAAATGTGCAGACGGCCTTTCGACGTTCTCTCTCGCTTTGTGTCGTTGTTCGACGTCACTAACACGCCATGGGCCAGTCTCGCATGTGTTCTCTCGTAATATATGAGCGTCAGCTAAAATGAAGTTGAAACTATTTTTATTCCGCAATCTGTATTCTCTTCTTCCGTCTCGCACGTTGTTTATACACGAAAATAACACATCGCGCCATTCGAACACAGTCGAGGTATTAAGTGTGCGGGTATTAAGTAAGAAAATGTTGTAAACTAAGCACATTTCTCGCGAAAGATTTACAAGCTAAACTCGTAGCTTCAGTAGTTTTCTGTGCTTAATCCAGTAAGTGGCAATCAGTTCGGCATGAAATTTGTCAGAATCCCGACAGCAAGTGCCAGTGATTGCCATTAAAAGTGCCGCAGGTGCTGTCATCTCTAAATAGATCTGAAAATTTCAAGTTAGTGTTGAACCACGCAATTTGCCATATAGCAAATTCACATTGATAAAGACGTTTTCCAAATCACCCAAAGTTCGTGACTCATAATTCAATCAAGCCTTGCTCGAGACAACAGCAGAAACGACGCTATCAACAACAAAAGCATCAAATCCCATTACAACTCGAACTTCTCCCGCATTAGCGCTCATGATTCAATTTTGCAATACTTAAATGATGTTCGGAGACGACTTCTCTCGCATGACCGTACCAATTTCTACCAATAAAACATCTTATTAGCCGGCCTAGTATTGACATCTGCGGATAGTGCCTGGGCTTTTAATTGAATCAGATTCAATTAGGTGACAGTAAATGAAAGAGTTCACATTTTTGGTCTTTGCAGTTCGTCTTCAGCCGTGATCGCGACAAGTTGAGCGGATAAAATAAATAAAAAAGATGTCAATAGAAGGTGTCGTGAAGATGGATAATGGCAACGGCACGTTGATAGCCGTCGACAGCCACCAGAATGGGTTGAAGGACGGGAACACTAAAGGGACAATCAAGCCTTTAGAGACTGACAGCGAGAAAAAGGAGCGAACAGCTTCGCTGGTAATTGTTTACTTCACGTTGTTCCTGCAGTCGCTGGGACTTGCGATCACAATGACAGGTGTCTGGCCCTTCCTCGACAAAGTGAGTCGCTCAGTGTTGCAAATTGAAGGGATTTTATTGCCAACTCTCGTCAACAGCTTGATCCGGAGGCTGGTAAAAACTTTTTCAGTTTTGTCGTAGCGGCGAACCCGCTTGGGCAGTTCCTGCTGTCGCCGGTCCTCGGCTATTGGCAGAACAAAGTGCCGTCTATTAGAATTCCGATCATATCGTCGCTTGTCTTGTTTTGCGTATCGAGCGGTTTGTACTCGTCGCTAAACTTAGTTGGTGGTGGTGTCAAGTACTGGATGCTATTCATTCGACTGTTCATGGGTGCAGCGTCAGCGAATATTGCAGTTTGCCGCAGTTACATCTCCGCAGCTACAAAACTCGACGAGCGAACTTTTGCGTTGTCGATGGCGTCGCTTGCACAAGTCGGTGGATTTATTTTTGGGCCGCTTCTGCAGTACGCCTTCACGCATTTGGGCGGTGGTGTGAAGATATTCAATTATTTCCCTCTGAACATGTACACCGCGCCGGGATGGGTGAACGTTTTGCTCGGGCTGATCAACATGGTGTTCTATTTGCCACGGTTCTTTAAGGACCACCACATAGCCGTTCGTGAACAAATGGTGCTTCAGGGAAAGGAAAACGCCAAAGAAACGTGGAAATCGACGAGAATCGACTTTTTGCTGGTCTTTTCGCTGATCTTTGCCTATTTTATTGTTACATTTAATCTTGTGATATTGGAGTCGCTTGGCACGCCTCTCACCATGGATCAGTTCGCCTTCACGAAGAAGGAAACTCTGAAGTGGAACAGCATCTTAATCGGCGTCGGAGCCGGCATCTCTTGCTTGATTTTCTGTGCACTGCCCAGAATTTGTAAGATATTAAAGGAAATTGACATTTTGATCTGGGGAGGTCTACTGATGATGGCAGTCGGCAAGTTCGTGTACATTCCATTCAGAGACGACATTCCGCAGAATGTGGTGGCTTACGAGCGGAATTTCACGATGCCGAACGGCACAAATGTGTTTCTGGAAGAAGACGATCCGTGGCTGCTGGGCTGTCCCGCCGACAAGCAGCCTTGGTGCCAATGGACACCGCGACTCGGCATTCCGGAGTTCGTCGTCGGGTATTTCATGGGAGTGATCGGCTACCCTGTCGGTGTGAGTGCTTGCTTTGATTTGTGCAATTTGATCTTGATTTTAAATATTTAATTGCTCCACACAGGTCACCTTGATCCAGACGCTGTTCTCGAAGATTCTCGGTGCACGACCTCAGGGAACGTGGATGGGAATTATGGTCGCGACTGGTTCAGTTTCGAGAATCGTAGGTAAGGCCATCAATTTCAAATAAAACGCGTTTAGGGTCAACTCTTTGAACTTTTAATTGATTGACACACTTTCTCTCCCGCTCAGGCCCAATAATTATCCTTGGCGGCTACACCAACTTCGGAACAGTTTGGACGTTCTCGTTCACGACAGTCTTCATGTTGATTCCAATGCTGTGGCTTTACTTCCTGCGGAACAGAATCGTAGACAACAGTGCAAAGCCCACAGATGATGTGCCACTGACTGAGACTCCAAGTGCTCAATTGCCTTAGCAGCTAGTGATAGAGAACAAGAAGAATTTAAATAGAGCCAATAAAGAAAAGTATTTTTTTATCAAGACGTTTTGGCAGCAACTTTGATCTGACTCGAACCTAATTCAATCAGTTGGAGGAGCATGGAGTTTCTTCCGCACATCATTCTGAATCATAGCGCTCAATTATTAAAAAGCTTTCTCCACGCGATTCTCTTCATCTCCCGCCTTCGAAATCATCAATTCTATGATGTTATCAGCGCGTTGGGAAGACCGCACGTCTGTTGCGTGCTAAAACGAACAGAAAATAATTAACAGAACCTCTCAACAACGAAAAGCTGCAGTAAGAAGCTTTTCTCTGTCCCTGGGAGTTTGTCATCGCCTAATGAGATACATGTAGGAACAGTCGCACTTACTATCGACTGCAAAAAGATTTTTCTCTCTCGGCACAGTTATTCATTTGATTATTATTTTGGCCCTTTAATCATTGCGACGGTGCTTAATAAAAGCAGAAAAGACATCTCCATGAATGGAATTTGCTTATCAATGTCAACAGGGTAGAACAAAAGCAACAAACAAATCGTCTTGAAACAATTTTTCTTCACAGCTTGACAGCCGCCCTTGTAACCAAAGAGATGGCATTTGTCAAAGCACTTCAACGTGTGCCAAGGTAGATACTTCCTAGATCCTTCAACACGCTTCAGTGAAGGAAAAAATCTGTGAGAAGTTTTTATACCTCTGTCAAGGTGGGATGGAAGGTGAACTTGACAAAATTTATTGTCTGTGAAAATGCTTCATATGAAACAAGCTTTGAAGCTATTAGAAACTTTTCTTCCGGGATGTGTTTCAAACAATTCAATGATTTCGATCTTCGTTCGGGCAGCTGAAAGTTTTTGTGGAAAATCAATTTTCTTTAAGAAAACGAAACTTGTGAACAGAGGGTGTCGCTAGAGGGTGCGACATTTTTCTTCTTCTGAGTCGTTTTTTGTTCTTCTGCGACAAATAACGAAGATTACAAGAAAAAAAAGCCAATAACAGAAAAATTCTTGAAGCCATGAAGATTCCTATTTTGTTTCTAAACATTCTACAACGCTTTAGGCTGTTCAACTTAATCTGCGTTTGTTTATCTTTCCTTCTCCCAATAAAAGCAACTTCTTTGGATGATTGTCTATTGTGGACAGAAGGAGAGCGGATGGATTAATTAAATTCGGATCACGAAACGGTTCTGCTTAACTAGGTCGTGAAAGATCATTAACACTGAATGTTTCTTGTAAAGTGAGTAACTTACTTAATCACCACCCAGATACATTTAAATACGTTTGCTGAAAGAAGAAAATCGTGTGAAAATACTTTATATAAGTGCTTCTCGCATTTATTCCTGTTGAGAAGCTTAACTGTCTTATCTGCTTTTGAGCTTTTTATTGAATCAATGTTGACTTCAGGTAGGAAATCCATTTTTCCGAAGAAAAAAATTTTTTTTTAAGAACAACTTTACCAAACTTTCTGTTAAACTTGTGACTTGATAGGTGTTGATAGTTCCACACTCTTTTCATTTCACCTGAAAGTCCAGATAAAAGCTATCACAAAAAGATTACCAAAAGTGTCAAAATAACAAAGCTCCGTTTGATAGAAATCGTCAATTATCAAAACACTTTAGAATATTTTTGTAACACTCGAACAGCACAGCAATTAAGCAAAACCAGTATTCTCGATAAAAAGCGATGCGATTAAATTTTAGTTCATGTTGAATCAGTTGGCAACGTTCGCTCACACTTGAACAAAGAAAAAACGCTGTTTCGATCTGATAAGAAAAGCTTTTACGACATTTTTTGCTTCTCTATCGGTGAATGTGGGGAACAATTTGATTTGTTTATTTACGAAGCTTTTAAACTACTCTAAATCTAATGAAACATGTCTCGTTTGAATACAAATGAGAGTTAGACAAGTTTTTTTATTTCATTTTAGGCGACTCGGAGCTTTTGTCACAGTGAACGAACTTTCCAATTTATCTTAAAATTTCGTTTCAATTGCGACCAAGTTTTTTATCAGCTTTTCATCTCAGATTTAATTTAAAATCTTGAGTTCCATGCAAAAAAACTTGCGAATTTGTCGTTCATTATTTTGTGCACAGCTCGACACAATTTTTCCCGTCGCCTTTTAAGAGCGGCACAAAAAGCGAGCGATGAGTTTGAACAGATAGTTCGCTATTGCTCAAAGGGGAGAAAAGTTTTTTCGTTTCTTTGCAAACATTTACGCGCAAAGTTTTCCGAAAGCTCTTCAAATCAGATTTCAATTTGACTGTACGCCAATCACATTGATTCCCTCCCGGGGCTTAAACGACAGTTAATTTCTAAGGGATTTCACAAAACGACAGTTAATTAAATCGTCCAAGCTTTCAAGTACTGCGGTATCAACAACAGCCAAACGTTTTCATGTTTTTACGTTTTCACGTTTTCATTAATCGCCTGCAAGCGAATCAATCTTCAGGCAAATTACAGAAGGGAATTATATAAGTTGACATAATCAGCAATCCCGAGATGCAACCATAAGCAGGAGCTTGTGTTCATGCTTGTTGTGAGACTTTAAGACTTGATCTAACTTGTAATTTGTGTAGTCATGGGAATCGTCCGTTAATTACTTCAGCCACTCGTTGAAAACAGATTTTTCTGCTTGTCACTTGATTCGACAAATTTTCAAGCCATTTATCAAGTTTTCAAACCCAAAAAGCATCTTCTGTCACACAACCCATCATTGACCCCTGCAAACTCGACTTGAGTGATTTATTGAAGCTCTGACCCAACACAACAGACACTCTGGAAAGTTTTTAAAAAATAAATTGCAAAACACAAACAATTCTGAGTCGAACAACATAAATTCATCGTCATCGTTACAAGTTAGCAGCAAAAAATGTGAAAGCTTTGGCAGCTGAAAGCTCCACTTAATGAAAGTTTTTTTTATGTTATTTTTAAATTCAGAAATAAATTGAACGCTAAATTGAAGTGAAATTCAAATTAAATTGTTGAATTTATAAACTAAATATTTGAATGGAGCTTGGGATCGACCGAAGCTAGATGAATTCCCTTTGAATTGGTTGAAATCCGGAGCTGATCAGATCACATGTATCTTGGACTTCCATGATTCCAACCGGAAACGACCAATTTCGATGACGAGCGCATTCTTTAACTTTTCATCGTGAATGTCGCTTCGTCTAATTCAATTTTCATACAATTTCCCATGTCGAGAAGAAGATTCCATGAGTGCACAGCTTTTAGCAGCAAATTGATGGAGATGAAGTCGATTTATTTATGACAGAGATTAGGTGCACGCAAGCTTACCGGGGAAAATCCTTCAATAAAACTCTCATAAGCTTCGCGTTCTCTAGATTTTTCACTTTTCTTATGTCTCCCCCGAGACGAGTGAAAGCAGATGAGAAGTTATTCAACATGCGAAGAAAATTTTCTCATTTCCTTCTTGTTTGATGCTCAAGCTTTCATGACGAAAGCAAATAAATCACACCTGGGGCGGCAGGTTGCATGATTTTCCCAATTTTCCCGCTCGAAGGCAAACAATTGTTCGCTTATGCGAGTGATTACCCTTCTCGATGCGCACCCATGGATTATGGATGAGGTTTAAAGCCGCCTTTGTTTGGCTTGTTATTAATTTACTAATCAGCAACCCCATCGGGTGACGTTTTATTGTTATAATTTACACTTAATTTCCATTCGAAGGTAAAACTTTTGCCCCGCTTCATCCATTTATGTGCTGAGTAGTAACTTTCGGGGAGAGATTAGTGCCGATATGGCTTAAGAAGCGTTCGTAAGGATCTTTTGCCATGGCATTAAGACTTTTTATTGCTCGGAGACACATTCAGTAACGGTGAAAATGGAAAGGAGAATGGAAGAAAAATAAATTACGTTCACGTTCAGGTCGATTGAAATGTTTGAAGGGCGGAAAGAGAAAAGAAATCCAAGAAAGCTTATCCGTGATGATTGTTATCTATGAAGGAGAAACTTTATCTCGAGGCTGCGGCGGTGCTTGGCACAAACTTCTTAAAGCACGACACGTGTGTTGCCGAGTGAGGAGTCGTTAAGATGAAAAGCAAAACTGAATCAAACGGCATAATCGATGCTGCATGTTTCAATGACAGTTTCCCGGAAAACATAGAATATTTCCTCAATTTTCGTTGTCACAGAAACAGCATCCGATAAAGACGACAAACTTGCAAAGGCGAGTGTCGCACTAAAGATATTCACCATAAATCATTGTCGTGTCTTTGGAAGAGCAATAAAATTAGGCTGTTAGTAACCGTTCCTCGCTTGTCGCCTTCGCCGGGTAATGGAAAAGTTTCCAAATTTTCGCAGATTCTTTTAATGAAGGAAAAAGCTCCGACTAAGAGCTTTTTGACACGCTATCTAATCGATAGTCGGCTGTTTGCGTCCAATTTTAGATGCCACTGAATCATATATTTCTAGTTGAGAAACTAATTTCAGTTTTAAAGTGCTTTTTGTCAGAAGTTCAGTCCGTTCGCCGTTTCCAGCTCTTTCAAAATCGCATAATTTTCTTCAATTTTCAAGTTTTTCGTCACTTGAAGACTCGTGCCCTCACTTCAAGTGGGCCTTCAATGGTTTTCTGTTTTCTTTCATCTTCGGTAAAAGGACGCGAGAACACTAAAAGCCGAGGGAAAGTTCAAGCATCGTCGTCTTGAGAGCTTCCGCATGTGAGACACTCAGATGTTATCCCTAATAAATTTCATGCCTCGGGTATAACAAGCTTGAGAACATTTCACATGGAAATTTAATGACTTTTATTCTCGTTCTAAGCAAAGATTCTCGCTCTTCAATGGTTTCATGTCGAGAGCTTTTAACAAGCAATACAATTTGGTCTTTCAGTGATCACATTTTTAAGAATCATATAGCTAAGAGTGGCGCGGGGCGGCTGGGTGGAGACAAAGTGAACGAGAAGCCTTAAATCATTTCTTTTGGTTGGCAAAAATCTGGGTCAACGACGATGCGAAGAAGTATCGGGTGCGGGATTGATGCCGTTGGCTTTCAAAGTTGGCTTTCAAAGATGCCTCTAAGGACGAGACGCACTTGGCAGTTTTTGCATGAACATTACTTATTTATTCATATTCGCTGATTACTTCATTAGATTTTAAATTCAAAGATGCTCTCTGCGTGATTAAGAAGTTTGTTGTGGAAATTGTGTAATTTAAAAAGTTTCCAGCATCTCTATGGGTTGCCATTTGCTGGACTCCAAAGCGTCGTAGAAATTTCTGTCCATGTCGACGGTCTCGCGGTTCAGCTTCTCGACGTCGATTCTGATTTTGTGATCAACTAAGGCGTAGTCGTCGTCGTTCTCGTATTTGTTGCTATAGGAATGAGGCGACGAATACGTTGGCGCCTGAGCTGCTTGGGACGATGCGAATGCAGCTGCTTGCTGGGAGTAGTAAGTCGAAGGGTCCACTGCCTGGTTGCTGCCGTCGTATCCGCCAGTATAGCCTTGCTGTTGCCAGTATTGCGAGTACTGGTCGTAGTAATATTGTGAATAGGCTTGGTCGTAGACTTGCTGAACAATGGTCGTGGCAGAAGGTGCCACTGGAGACGGTGCGGTGCCGTCTTTTGGCTTTGGAACAGCTGAGCAGATTTTCAAGGCTTTCGATCCAAGACCGATGAAGCCGTTCATCTCGTAAAGTGCGCTCTTCTGTTCTTCTTCTAAGCCAAACTTCACGAATCCGTAGCCTCGAGAGAATCCTGAATCGTCCATGATCACCTTCGCTGTCTTTATTGACTGGTACTTTGCAGAAAACACTCGGTAGAGATTGTAGTCGTCCACGTCAGACGAAAGGTCGCCAACCCAAACGGAGAACTCTCGGTCAGCAAGCAAGACCTTGTTCTGTGATGTCGTGGCACTGTTCAGCTTGAATCGAACAATCGGATTGGTTCCTGGGATCGGCTTTCCATTTAGTTTGTGCATTGCATTTACGGCTGTCTCGTCGGTGACAAAACTTACGAAGCAGTAACCAGCAGGTTCACCGGAAAACTTGTTTTTCATCAATTTCACAGTCAGTGGATCTTCTCCCATTTTACGGAAGGCAGCCAGAATGAAGTTCTCGGTCATGTAGGGCTGAAATATGTTTGAGAATACGAGTTAATTATGTTGCAGGCAGATGCATGAGACGAATAGTGACAGCCACAACACAATTTTACTTGTAAAAGCTGATGTGGACGCCGATGTCGTCTTTTATTGATGACAATCAATCGAATTCATGCCGTCGAAGTTTACCTGAAGACTCCCCATCCACAGTTGACATTGTTGAGCCATCGTGATGTTCTATTTAATTGAAAAAAGCTTTTAAATTTCACCGAAACGATTGTAAACAAGTTAAGAGCAAATTCAAAATCGCAGTTTCATGCCCCGAAACTGAAATCGCTCAGAATTAAAACAGAAGCTCGCAGAAGTTTCTTCAAAAACAATTGTTCATTGTGTCCGCTGCATCCAAACAATCAAGATGATTATTCCGGTTCGCTGTTTCACGTGCGGCAAGGTGATTGGCAACAAATGGGAGGCGTACTTGGGCCTGCTTCAAGCTGAATACACCGAAGGGTTAGTTTTCCGCGACTTTCAACAATTCCGCACGATTTTCTCATGCTTTGTTATCCGTTTAGTGACGCGCTCGACGCCCTGGGCTTGAAGAGATACTGCTGCAGACGAATGCTGCTTGGACATGTGGATCTCATCGAGAAACTTCTCAATTACGCGCCACTCGAACGCTAAGCCGGAGTAATTTCATAACAATTAAGGAGACCACAACGTAATATTAATCAAATAAAAATCTTTCTTTATTTTAAACTTCCTGGAGTTCACTTCTGTTTAATTATTTATCAAGGTTTGCTTAAGCAGTTCATTCTGAATTCATCAGTTCAGTAGCAGTTGACTATTTCACGAATGCTTCTGGCGGAATCTTGTTTTGCTTCGAAAGTTCCGCGAATACGAACACCGCTCGCTGGTAGTCCCAGTTTGTCTCTTCCAGACACTTGCTGCTCCACTCTATGTTCATGTTGCTTTGTTGGGACATGGCTTGAACCATTTGCATCTTCGTGGCGTTGTCCGGAGTTCCTGCTGGTGCCATTTGCGAACTTGTCGGCAGTGTTTGAGCAAGTGGATTCATTTGTGACGTCGAAGGCGCGGGTGTTTGAAATGCGACTCGAGCTTGGAACGGACTGGCATTGTTGACATGCATCATCTCGTTCTTTATGCAGAATCCTCCGTTGTTTGGGACGATCACCATTGTCTTTTGAAATGTTCTGGCGAACTCCAATTTCGGGTCCGAATTGCGTTCCTTGAAGATACCGGTGACGGTGAGGACGATCATTTGGGGCTGTAATGAAAGGATGAACATAAGTTTGCGCACAAAGCTGCTGTTTAGCTTGAACTTACAGTGAAGACAGTCATATCGACAGCAAATGATTGTGGATCGTGTCGCGAAGCTGGCAATTCAGTTAGCATTGCCACGACAATTAGCTTTCCACGCTTTAGTGTGCTGAATCTGTAGTCGTAACCTTTGGGGTGGATCAAGTTTCTTCCAAATTTCCAGTAGTTCATCAGTCTGAGAAGTAAGAAATTAGTCAAAGTTCATAGATCAATCTCTGAAGCACTTACTTTTCTTCATTTGAGAAATGTTGGTTGTTCGTTGATGTAATGGACAACGTTGCCTGATCATGATAAGCCTCCAGCAGCTGTTGACGATTGTCCGAGTCATACAGCATGAAATATTGTTCCAAAAACTTTTGCACGAGCTCGGAACCGGCTTGATTGCATAAGAAGGCTTGCTTCCATGGCGGCAACTGCATTGTAGAGACATCGTCGGCGACATCAAATCCAATCGTGGGACCGATTTCAGAACCATCCTAAAAGGTTAATGTTGATTAAAATTAACTAGAATGGAGCTTATGGACTTACCAGCTTCATCAGCTTTGGGAATCGCTTTTTGACTTCACTGTGGAAAGAATTTGAAGATTTCGTTTGCAAATTGGTCGTTGGAGTTGTGAAGAAAAAAAATATTTAAATCTAACAGCAAAATGTTTGAAGTTTGGAAAGATTTCCAGAATGAACAATGAATTTCTTTGATTTTTTCGCAGTTCGTTGGTGACGATTAACACTTTTGGTTGAACATTATTTGGTTCATTCCTACCCTTCAAGCGCTCTCAGTTTTTGTTGCAAGCAGTTTTTTGAAAAGATTTTTCATGACGAAGATTATCAAGGCGACCGACAATGACTTTCTAAAATCCGTTCAAAGAAATCAACTCATTCAAGTTATCATTCACCTATTCAGCCCAAGACAGAATCATTGCAGGATTTTTCTTTTCATCTTTTGATGTTCTTTCAGTGCTGCTTTCGTGCAATTTTCTTTATCCAACTGTGGATCTCCATACAGGAGCCACTTTGTGGCATAAAGTTTTTTCTTCTCATTTTTACGACAGCTTGTTCAGCTGTCGTATGCGTCGGGTTCAATGGATCCACTAAAGCATCATTGCTTTGCGGTCATTTTCACCGTGAATTGCGTTCAATTTCTCATGGTTGGTGTTGTTTTTCGATCTGTCTTGGCAGTTCATACAATTTCTCATGCTTTGTTCAGTTTGAAATGCTTTGACGAATTCTTGTTGATCATGTCAGAAACTTTTCATTCTTTTTCTTCATTTCTGTTCGGCAGACCTTTTTGTGCCTTTTTTGAACTGCCTGCAACAATTTTTTCTTCATCTTCTACTAATTCACCCTTAACCTCACGATAACCTCCCCCGTTCTGAAGTTAATCACCCCCAAGAACTGCTTGTGATAAATTTTTATCCAATCCATTGATCACTCTCTTTCAAGCTTTCACTCTTTCAACTTTTTAAGTCGCCGTGCCTTTGAACACTTCGACTCTCACTAAACATTTTAATTTTTGCACTTTCACTCGAAGCTTTTCTTCATCACTGTCCACCAGGCGAGAGCTAAGAATTTCTTCCGTGACTTGTGGGTGCTGGCGAGGTGACCAATTGAAGGCTGCTCCATTGGGCATTTAGAAACCTTGTCAGATGTTCTTCAGGTTTTCACCTTCATTGGCCTATATTTGTTCAGATTCTTGCAAAAATAAGCGCTCAAGTGACTCCACGAGAGAGCGGCGAGGGAAATGCGATGTACCTGATGTAGTAATCGTTATCTTTAATACGATGCTTGAACGGATTGTCTTTGAGGAATATTTCGACGAGTGGCAGGCCGCGCAGGGCGTCGAGCGAAGTCACCATGAAAATCTATTCGAAAAAATGCATTTTAAGAAATGTTTTTAATTTCAACCCCCAAGAACTCACCTTGTTCTGTCCAAGGTAAAGAATTTTCAAGCTTTTAAGCTTCGTGGTCATAATTTTAAGATTATCCAACGAGTTAAGCTTGTTATCGTTGAGGTTTAAGGCTTCCAAGTCGGGTATGTTCTCGGCGACGATGTCGATTACTGCCGACATAATTGGTGGACGTGCCAAAGCGCAGAAAACGTCGGACAGATCGGGATCGGCGTGAAACTTGGTGAGGTCCAGAGCCTTTGTAGCCTGGTTGTAGCGTTTAGCCATGGCGAGCTTCATTCGTTCTTTCAGTGTGGCATCGATCTTGGTTATTGGAACACTTCCTCTAACACGCACCAACATTTTAAAGCCGTCAGGAAGTTCCAATTTGCGATCAAGTTTATTGATTTTATCGGCAGCTTCATAATCCTCGATGAAGAAGTATGCAGACTTTACGTCGTGGTCGACTTTGTAGTAATGCGCAACGAGAGCGGTCGGTGAAATGGCATTGAGCAAGAGCTTCAAAACGCTGTCCTTGTCGTACTTCGATCCGTGCGTAATTGTAACTTGATACCATCCTGCCGGATGTTGCACAAGCTTTCCACCGCCGCCAACGTGTCTTGGGATTGGCGAACCCTTTCTGGGTCGTCTCATGTTAGATCCTCTGCCGCCACGGTATTCTCCGGATAACCTTTGACTTCCTTCTCCGGACGTGAGCTCTCCGATCATGTCCTCATCCTCAAGGAATGATTTCAGTCTTGAATCATTGACCACCTTGTTGTTGCGGACATTTTTGAAGCTCACGCGACGTTTAATTTCAGAAGGTTTATAGACTTGACGATCATCGTGGTCTGCGAATATTACGAAATGACGAAATGAAAGGGAAAATGTAAACATTGTCGAAAATAATGTTGAAATAGAGTTCTTACCGCCCTGGAACCTGTCGTTCGATTGGTTTCCTTGATTTCCACGATATCCTCCGCGAAATTTGCCTCCTCCACGGCGGTGCATCATTTTAAACACTCAAATTAAGAATAAACCTTGAATTCCGAAAGTGCTTTGAAATTCACTTTTAATCGGTCTTTGCAGTTTGTGTTCAGAATCACCGCGATACTTGACTTGAGTTTTAGGTCGAGACACTCTGGAATTTCACTTTTCTGAGCTGATTAAGCCAATTTAACGAGACAAAATATTTCTTTGTAACACTTTTAAGAACGTCGAAGGCTTTGATTAAAGACGTCGAAGTAGGCCGGCGAATTGAATTCGCTGCAAAAGCGCAAAAATTCGTTATAACAAAAACAAAAATCGACTCCTCAAAAGGTTCTCGTAAGAATTATTTTGTTTAAACATCACTGAAACCACTGAAAATCATTAAAATGGATCATCGCGTCATCGCACGCAACCTGGCATCGACCGCATCAAACGAAAACGGTAAAATCCGATCTAAATTGCTAGTTTCAGGTTCGTTACCGAATTTTATTTTGGTTCCAGCTTTGTTCGTCGCCAAGTCTGCGAACACAATAGCACAGACACCACGAAAGCTTCCATTCAAAGACGCCACCAATAACAAAGGGATTGAGCTCTTGAAGTCGGCCATCAAGCTCGGTGCCAGCACCAGCCGCTCCGAGAAGGTTCAGAAGCAGGAACCACAGCAGAAAGAAAGCAGCGACGTTTTCAACGGCCTTGACTTCTCAGAGTATGTTCCGCCAGCTGATGGAGATTGCTACTGCTGTAAAGGTGATGCACTCAAAAGTAAGTTGTTCTTTAATGTTTTCCTCCCGTTGCTATGATTGTGCAATATTTTTAGCCTATGAAGCGAACTTGCGTCAGGCGCTCGCTTTGGCTGACAACTTGATTGAAAATTTGCTCCCAGACAGACTTGACCTGGATTTCAACGAGCCGTTTCCACCATCGCCAATACTTGAGCGCTGCCCCTCGTCGCCAATGTGGAAGCCGATGAAGTTTGAAATCCCATTCTTCCCTGAGCCCATCACCATCGAGCTCCCCGAATGCCCGGAGTTTGATCTCTCGTTGGACGACAATGTGTGCAGAAGCTCGGCCGCCGATGAATCCATAAGATCAGAGCCGTTTGAAGTTCCAGACACCGATGACTTGGACTCGTCATTGAATATTCCAGACTTAGATGACTCAATTATCCTCGATTGGTGAAATTCCTGAAACTAGTTTGTCTGCCACGGCAGTCCTCAAGATCTCATCAAATTTCCTCATAATTTCAAATCAAGATTAGATTTTATTCAGAGCCACTGTTTACACAATTCTTCTTAGCGGGCCAATCCTTCATTCTTCGCATACTCGGTCCAGGATCCCAAATAATTTCTTGCTCTGTAATTATTTCCATTTGTCAAAACATTTCTCGTTAATAAATTAATTGAAGCTTACTTTATGTATCCAAGTTGACGACTCGCTTCCATTGCTTTATGCGATCGAACGCCGATTTTACACATGAAAATAATCTCTGTGTCTGCAGTCGGCTTCTTCCTGTTGAAGAGTTTCAGAAACTGATCTTCCGAAAAGTCTTTTGAAAGCTTCTCAACGACTTGGCCCACTAAAACGAATAAACTTGATTGAATTAGTGAACAATCGTAGCTGATAAGACAGCACTTACATGGAATGTTAATGCTCGTAGGCACAACTCCAGTCTCTGCGAGTTCATTGGGCTCGCGGACATCGATCAACATCACTTCTGGCTTTTTTGGAAGATTTTTTACCTCTTCGTAGGTCGCCAGATCAGGTGAAGTTGACGAAAATCGTTGCGCCATTGAAAGAACTTCTGGAATGAATTGTTATCAGCTAGTTGACTAGGCTTTTTCGGCGGTATTAAGATCATCGCACTAACACTTACTCGGTGCTTTGAGAAAAGCCGCAGAATTATTCAACCTCTGGACAGTGACGGTGCCTAATCCACTGAAGTGGCAGCTTCTCGCCATTCTAGACACACTTGCGATCAATCTCAGAGACATGCTGACTGTCAGTTTCTCAGGATTCTCAGTTTTATTATGAAATCACTCAAATTCAAAGCAAAGGACAATCGGTGAAAAGAATCGGCAAAGTCGTCACTGACCCTGAATTCGCTCAGCAAAGAAAATTTAGCGAGATTTAGAAAAGAAATTTAGTGAAATTGTGAAATGACAACCATCGTGAAATGTGAGACGCCGTCGTGCAACAAACCAGGCAAGATGAAGTGCCCAACGTGCCTGAAGCTGGGGATCGAGTCGTTCTTCTGCGATCAGACGTGCTTCAAGAGTTTTTGGAAGCAGCACAAAATCATTCACATTCTCGCGACCGGTGAAGACAAAATTTCTGATTCTGGGGTCGTCAATCTCTACCCGAGCTACAACTACTCTGGCAAGCTTCGTCCATGGCCACAGACGCCGAAACGCCCGGTGCCAGCAGCCATCAGGCGTCCAGATTACGCCGATCATCCCGAAGGCCGGTCCTTGTGTGAGGAGAAGATTCGAGGTAAGTGAAGAAGTCAGACAATAGCAGTTGCATAACAACGACGATGTTTGATTACAGGCAACACTCAGATCAAGATCAACTCAGATGAAGACATCGAAGCTATGCGAGTCGTCGGAAAGCTCGCCCGAGAATGTCTCGACGAAGGTGCCAAAATTTGCGGAATCGGAGTGACAACCGATGAAATCGATAGAATCGTTCACGAAGGTGAGAATCAAGTAACAGATTCTAAGAAAATGGCTTAAAATTTTACTTTTTAGCTGCCATCGAACGCGAGTGTTATCCGAGCCCGTTGAATTATTACAAGTTCCCAAAGAGTTGCTGCACTTCGGTCAATGAAGTTATTTGTCACGGCATCCCTGACTCGCGTCCACTGGAGAACGGCGATATTTGCAACTTGGACGTGACTGTCTATAGCCGTGACGGCTTCCATGGCGATCTCAACGAAACTTTCTTCGTAGGAGAAGTTAAAGAAGAGCACAAGAATTTGGTGCAGGTCACCCACGAAGCAATCAGCAAGGCAATCGGAATCGTGAAGCCCGGCGAAAGGTTCCGTGAGATCGGAAATGTTATCCAGAAGCATGTTCAACAGCACGGGTATAGCGTCGTAAAGTCTTACTGTGGACATGGCATTCACGAGCTCTTCCACACAACTCCGAATGTCCCGCATTATGCTAAGAATTCAGCAGTTGGCGTAATGAAGGCCGGGCAAACATTTACCATCGAGCCGATGATCTCCATGGGAACGTGGCGCGACATTTCGTGGAACGACAACTGGACCGCTGTTACTGCCGACGGCTTGTGGTCAGCCCAGTTCGAACAAACGCTGCTTGTGACTGACACCGGCGTGGAGATTCTCACCCGTAGACGCGAGAAAGACGGTCAGCCTTGGTTCATCGACCAGACTTTGTAAGCTCACTCAGATGTAGTTTAAAGATTTTCTGCCCGCGGTTTTGTAAGTTTTGCAAAGAACAATAAAAAGAAGAAAAAACAAAATAATCTAAAGACGTTTTGCACTTCAACACCTCGACAACCTGTTGACTATCTCCATCCTTTTCTGTTCCGGCCACTCAAGCTATCTCTTTCTTCCATTCGTCAAAGATGTTGTGGAAGTTTGCAGTGATTTGTGTTCTGTTGATTAAATTCACCGGTTGCGCTCGTCTTGACGCGTCAAATGAAGACGTTGTCATCGAGGCGATCAGGGAGAATAAAAATCTGGTGATTCTGTTCTGTAAGTGACACGAACTTTGAAAAGCCGGAAATTTTCTTACAATCTCGTTTTAGCGAAGAAAGGATGCATTCAATGCGCTTACGAGCAAGCCCTGGTGACTCTGAAAGAAGAACTCGAGAATGCCTTCGACGCCAAGGTTTTGAAGCTCGAGAGTTCCCATCTTCAGAGAGTTTACGACTATCACAAGCACGAAACTGTTCTTGTGTTCCTTCGAAGAGGTGTTGGCTTGTTGTACCCGACGGAGATGCCTGACAATCCTGATGACATCTTCGACTTCTTTAACGACAACCGGGATCCGATTGTAAAAGAACTCGATGACACCAACTTTGAACATCTCACGCAAGCGAGCACCGGCTCAACAACTGGTGACTGGCTGATTCAGTTTTACGACAACCATTGCGTTGACTGCAACAAGCTGGCTGCTACTTGGGAAACGGTTGGCGCTAAGCTGAAGCGAAGGATGAACGTGGCTCGAGTCAACAGAGCTTCAAAAGGCATTCAGACTGCCAAACGCTTCAAAGTGGACCAATCACCGGAGTTCATCCTTCTCAGAATGGGAAAATATTATCGCTACAACATGAAAAACTATGACGTGGACTCGTTCGTGGGCTTCGCCACGACTTGGTACAACAAACTTGCTGCCGAGAAGATTCAAGCGCAAGCGTCGCCATTTGAAACCCTTGTCGAGTTCTTCGTTGAGCAACTGAAAGCCGTGCCCAGTCTCACGATGGCCCCGACTCTCATCACCGACAACCCAGTTCCAGTGCTCACTTTATTTTTAATCGCTGTTCTTGTTGGATTCTTTCTGTTCAGGAAGCCAAAACCAACTGAAAAGAAAACCACAAAGAAGGAGAAGTAATGTTTGCGTTAACTTTTTATTTCACACTACCAATGCGCGTTGTTGGAGAATTTTACAACTTACAATAAATATTCTTCATTTCTAATTCCTTAAGTGCGCAAAATAAAAACGAAAGTTGTGGAAATTTTAAACGAATTCTGGTTAAACTGTAAAACTAATGCTATCTTAAGATCGTAACAATTTTTCCCGTAGTTTGATGCTTATTCTGAAGTTGTTGTTGGTGATGACAATAATTCTGTTTCGGCGGCAGCTGTGTCAACTGTTGGTTCCTTGGTTGCTTCGTTTGTCTGATTTGAACTAGAAGATTCACACTGTTCTTCAATCGGCTCAGCACTGGATGATTGGAGCAGTTCTTCTGTGGCCTGCTCGACACTGGATGCTTCACATTGTATTTCGATACTCTCGGCACTTGCTGATTGAAGCTGAATTTCTTCTAGCAACTCGATTTTCGATGATTGCAGCTTATCGAAAGGCACTGCATTGACTGGTTCGTCCGGTGCGATGCCTTCAGCTTCTTGGAAGGTTGTCACTGGACCTTCTTCTTGTTCCATTTTTGTCATCAATGGTTCAGCCAGGACCGTAGCTCCGTTGTACACGTTGACGACTTCAGCTTCACTGAAAAGCGTTGGTTCAATCTCGTCGATTTCCATTTGCACAAGCTCTTCTTCGATGATTCCATTTTGAACAGGCTTATCCTTTTCTTTGAAGCAGTCATCGAGCTCGTGGACGAAGCCAGCTGGCATCATCTTCTGCAACACAGCCAGGACAGGATCTTTGGTGTCATCGATGTCTTTCATCGGCGTTGCGAGTTCGTCTTGTTCTTCCGATGGCTCTGAGATTGGATCAGCCGGATTTTCTTTTATAATCGGCGACGATGTTCCCGCCTCTTCAGCCAGCTCTGAAATATCTTCCTTGGTGATTGAGCGAACGATAACTACAGAAGCTACTCTCGGTTCTAGCTTCACTTCTGTCTTAACTGAAGGCTTTCGCTTTGCCTTCTTTTTGATAACGACTTTCTTTTCAGCCTCTTTAGGCTTCTCGCCGATGAGACCGGAGCACTTAGATGATCCGCAGAAGCAGGCGGTCTTCTTGTTGTCAACGAACTCCATCTGGTAGTCGAATGTTAGCTCAGTTCCCGCGGTGATTGCCTGGTTTGTGAAGATTCCGATTCGTGTGTTGCCCTCGACCTGGATTTTTCTAGTGATGCAATTCGGTTCGCACGAGTGGTTGATGAATCTAGACAAATTTCCAGCCGGTCCGGCGTCTACGTAAAGATCCCCTTCGACGGTCAAGAAGTAAAAGTCTTTCTCCTTGTTTTGGATCTTTGCGTTCATGCGTTTCGTGAACTCACTCGAATCGATCAGCTCGCCGACATATTCAGTGACCAAAGTGTCTTCAGGTACGTCTTGAGTGCACACAGCTCCGAATCCGCGAAGCGTTGTTTTTACGATTTTCAAGTTGACATACTCGCGGCTGCGCAACTTTTGATTTTGGCAGCGATCACCGGCCGGGCACAATCCTTTGCTGCACTCAAAGTTGAGGTGCATGTTGATGCAGTCACTGGTACGGCCACATGGATCTGGATCAGTCGGTTTGCAACTGCACGGCTCCTGAGTGAACTCTCCGACCTTCTTCAATTTCACTGGCAGTACTGGCCGGTTTTGAATGATCTTCACGTACGGTTTCGGCTTTGCGTTGATCACCTGAGGATCTCCAGCGTCTAAGATCTTCGCCATCTCATGGGCTTCGTTGAGCGCAACGTTAAATGCGTAATCGAGTCGAGAGCTCCCACCTTTCACCGAGAGATTCGTGCCGTCGTACGGAAAGACGCGCTCGCAAGTAAACCAGAAGTAATCGTAGCTTCCGAAGAAGCGCACGCAGAACTCGCGAGGAAACTTTTGCGAGTTGGCAGTACTGATCGGCAAAACGTTGTTCGGCATGATTAGGCCAGGCCACCATCGATAAGCGCCGACGCGAGCCCAGACAATGGTGTTGTAGAGCGGGAGACGACCTTCCTGGCACTCTTGGCAGATGTATACGTCGTCGGATTCTTCGTAGTTGATGCACTTTGGATGAAATGCTGCCGGGCATGACTCACAGCAGACGAGATTCCCACTGTCTGGGCACAGCTGGCACCAGTCGATGTTGAGCGGCTTCATTTCCTTTTTGTTGCGCAGCAGTTCCTTCTCGGTGGGATGCCTCGGGCAGATGACTTGAGATTGCGATAAGATCTGTGCTCCAGCTGGCACGCACGACGGCTGGACGTGGTAAGCGCTGGGGCATTTCACGCACTTGATGAGCGGTCCTGTGTTATGGATGTCTTTTGAGAAGCACGTGTGGCAGGTGTGCTGCGGACATTGAGTCGATTTTCTGTTCACGTTTAAGATCTTGGCTTGCGGCCAAACTGTCAAGCAGCTCTTGTGGAACACCATGCGGCAATCTTGGTTCGGGCAGTGCTGTGACTCGGCCGCAGCGTCTTCTGTCATCTGAAGCTTACAAATAAAGCACTTGACTTCGCCGGCATGACAAGATTTGCACACAAGCGTCGACTTCAACGTTGGAATTTGAATAATTTCATCGGAGTCTCCGGTCTGATGGCGGATCTGCTCGTACACCGTTTCGTAGTGGCCACTGCAGCCTTTGTGATACCAACCAGAGCATTTCACAGCTCCATCACCGCTGCAACGGTAAGTCTGCTCGTCGGTGACCTGCAGGCATTCAACGCAGACTCGCTTCTTGCTCATATTGCGGAATATTGAGCGCATGTTTTGTTGACTGACGACGAAACGTTCTTCCAGCGTTTCTTGCTGCTCTAGCTTCGGTCTTTTAGCCTTCTGCTCGACTGCTGGCGATGCAGTTGGCTTAAAATCAATTTCGAAATCTTGTGTGAAGTCTAAGTACGTGCGTTTCTTGATAGCGCGGCCTGACTTGCGACGATTGGAGTCTTCAACTGTCTCCGGCTCGACTTCGACTTTCTGTGGTTTCGGAGTTGTCTGTTTTGCAGGTCGCTTAACCGGGATTTCGTCGAATTTACTCATTGTTCTGAACAGGAACTCGAGAGGGTCGGCGACGTTCTCGCTGCGTGGACTTGATGGAGCCGGTGACACAGATGCTTCAAGTGCACTGTCGATGCTTTTGCGCTCTGTTAATGATCGCGTTTCTTCCTTGTTCTTTGTTGGGTCAAAACATTTTCGGGACGACGTCTGCTTGAGAACGTATTCGTCGTACATCTTCAAACGCTGACTGATCGGCTGCTTGTTGAAGAAAGTCGCTTCTTCCATTGCTTTGGTGCATGCTTTTGAGAATCCTTTGACTTTCGATTTCTTAATGCCGCGAGCGGCAATCTGTTCCCAGAAATGGTCTTGATTTTTAAATTCGAAGATGTTTCTCGTGTGCAAGAAGGCAACGCCGCCTTTCCAATTGAAGTATCTGACGTGAATCTTCTTCACCTTGGCGATTTCTAAAAGAAAACTTTCTTTAGTTTCTCACGATTCCGAAAACTTTGTTTTAAAACTTACCAGCCGTGAACGCTCCAGTGTCGTCAAGTGGATAAACGATGCACGGCCACCAGCTTTGTCTGTTGAAACTTCCCCAAAGAACCTGACCGAGTGTGACTTCTTCGTCTTTCGTATCGCTGCATGAAGCGGCCGACCCTAAAGCGCTGTCAGTGTCTGATACACCGTCAGAGTGATTTTCGACGGCTTCCTGGTGCTCTCCATCGTCGGCGGTTTCCAGGTGTTCGTCATCTGCAACGGATCCTTGATGCCCATCTTCTAATAACTCTTTTGAAACATCATCTTCGGTCGGTTTCATTTTGTCAACATCACTGAAAGCGACTGCGCTTGATTCTGGCAGGGATTTCTCGTCCATGATCTTGTCGGTGGTCATAGTTGGGACTTCCAAAGAGACGTTCAGCTCCACGTCACTCTTGTCTTGCTCAATCAGCTCTTCCGATGGAGACTCTCCATCTTCAGTCGCTTCACTCACTGTGGTTTCATCCAAATTTTCTTTGTTGTGTGATGGAATGTCTTGTTCTTCAACCACTGTTTCTTCTTCCGGCTTCTGACACTCGACTGTCTCTTCAGCAAGCGACGAATCCAGGTCGACTTTCGGCTTCAAGCGCTTCGGCGAGTGCTTTGGAATAAATTTCATGACTTCGGTTGGAATTGAGTTGAGCTCCTGTTTTGCTTCTCGCTGCGGCCTCCCGAACCGACTTGTACGCCCACTCGTTTGCATTTCCGTGTACTTGGGCGACAGCTCAGTCTGCATCTGTTTTTGCATTCGATTGAACTTTTCCTTCTCTAGAAAAGCCAGAAAAATATATTTTTAAATTATTTTCTCGGAAGTGAACAAACATAACCTAAAAATTGCGATAATTCGAAAGATAAACACTCTGATCGATTGCCAGCGGGAAGTTGGACAATTGAAGTTGTTGTTCTGACGGATATTTACCTTGGGATTTCGGTCGCAAAAGTTTAGAACTTTTGAGCGTCTTTGACATTTTCTTGGCGCTCAATTTAGCTTGCAAAGAATTTTTTGCCATTTCGCAACTTTCCGTTCGCGTATCGTCAAGAACTTCCAGCGCGAAATTTCAATATTCTGTCTGCTTCGGGTTGCTGTACCCATTAACCGCGACAGATTTGTATTAATTCTCACTTTATAACAAATTCTTTTACAATTTCCTAAAAGCGTCCGTCAACTCGATTCCACTTCTCTTGTTTGTGTTAGTGTGGGCGAATTGTGTCCCCAGAGACAACTTTATGATAGAAGCGCTTGGAATGTCTAACTGTAGAAAAGCCGGTGGCTAATCAATAAGCATCATTGGATGCAATTTTGTATTAATTTGATCCTTGACTCAGTCAGCATTGACCGCGTTGACTTGACCAGACGAAAAACTTTCAGCATCCAAAGACAACTCTTCTAGCTTAAGTTGTCTCTGGTTCAGCTGTAAAGTGCATCGCGGAAAATATATTTTGAAGCAAGAGAATGCAAGACGAGAGCGAAGAACATTTCTTTGATGAGGCCGAGCGCACTAACTTCATCAAGGTCATCTCGAGCTTCAAGTTCTACAGGTAAGCGTTGCCCAGAAATTCCAGAAACTATTTTGCAATTTTTTTTTTGTTTTTTTGAAGAAAGAGCAGCTTGAAGAGAATTGACGAAAGAGTCTGCTACGTTTCAACGCTGCCCTACAAGCAACAGAAACTTCTCGCACGATATGTCAGCAACTTCAATGCCACGAAGGATTGTGTAGACGCGAACAATAGAGTCATCGAAAAAATGCTCTCGAACGTTGAAAATCTCTTCATAAACTCGAAAAGTAACATCGAGAAGCAAGAGCTGGCATACATCGTGCAAGACCCTGACTCGGACAAAGTTCACATCACGCTTAAACAAATTGCGCGCGATTGGAGCGACTTGGGTGCCGGTGAACGCGATCAATGTTACAAGCCAGTTATCGACGAGTTGATGTTGCACTTCGACCCAACCAGCCAAAAAAGCCAATTCCGAGTGGTGAGTGACACACTGAAGTCCAGAAAATGACTATCAGCTAACCAATCTTATCGTTTTAGCTTGTGCCAGGAGCCGGTTTAGGCAGATTGGTTTACGAGATCGCATTGCGAGGGTTTTTCTGTGAAGGCAACGAGTTTTCGTTGTTCATGCTGATCGCTTCTAACTTTGTTTTAAACCGTTGCTTGATGGACAATCAATTTGAGATCTTCCCTTACTGTCATCAATTCGTGAACAACCTGAAACGAGACGACCCGTTGAAATCTTGTCGCTTCCCAGACGTCAGTGCCTTCCAGAACCCACCGAAAGGAGAAATGAACATGATCGCTGGCGACTTCGTGCAGGTTTACGGCGACCAGTCACAACACGAGTCGTGGGACTGCATTTGCAGCTGCTTTTTCATCGATTGCGCTAATAACATCGTGGAATTTCTCGAAATCATTTACAGAATTCTCCGTCCCGGTGGCATCTTCATAAACTACGGCCCTTTGCTGTACCATTACTGCGATGCTCCCAACGAACTCAGTATTGAGCCATCGTACGAAGATCTCCGAGAGATCATCGAAAAGATTGGTTTTACGTTCTTGAAAGAAAACACACAAGTCAAGTCAAAGTATTCGCAGAACCCTTCATCGATGGCCAAGCTCGAGTACGATTCGGTGTTCTTCGTCGTGCAGAAAAACGAAGCACAGCCACAATCACCAAAAGACGTACAAGGAAACAACGACAACAGTGACAGCGATTGCCACTGATCAAATCACAAACATTTTCATAACTCGGAAAATGTATTTTCTTATTTAAATTTCTAAATTTTAAGCTAATGGATCTACAAATATCAAGTAATGAGCAAAATGAATTTATGAGGACTTAATAAATTAACTGGAAATGAAGACAACATTGCAAACCTGTTTCCATCACTGTGTCTTTTCTTATTAAACCCATCGAACTTAGCCCACAAAGCTTATGACTCTCAAAAGTGAACATTTTGTCTTATGCAACTTGAATCTCATCAGTGCTGGTCGGTTCAATTGGAATTTCCGCCTTTATCTCGTCCTCAATGACTATGCTGTCGCTGGTCACTTCAGTCGTGGTTGTGTCCATCTCGATGTCGAGCGGTTCTTCCATCTTTATCATCGTTGGCTGCTCGCTCTCGTCTTCCTCTGTCTCCGACTCGTACTTTCGCTTGACGTAGGTCTTTGGTGATGGCAGAGCGGTGTGGAGAA
>JPYR01000017.1:946-52162 GCA_000775305.1 Belgica antarctica
ATTCCTTAAGCTTCAAAACGACGGTAACTTTGAAGTAAAAATTGTTAACACAACTCGTAACTTTCAATTTTATTTAAAACAGAAATATTCTCGAAAGCCCAAACTTTGACAAGCAAGTACGGGCATGTCCTACGTGGATGGGTAGGACACAGACTGGTCGTGTGGCTGTCGGATCCAAGAGACATTGAGATTATTTTAAGCAGTCATATCCACATTGACAAAGCACCGGAATATGAATTATTTGAGCCGTGGTTCGGCAACGGATTGCTTATCAGCACTGGCGAGAAATGGCGAACTCATCGCAAGTTGATTGCGCCAGCTTTCCACATGAACATCTTGAAGAGTTTCATCCCAACGTTTAATACCAACTCGAAACACGTGATCAAGAAATTGACCAAGGAACTCGGAAAAGACTTTGACGTCCACGACTACATGAGTGAAGCCACCGTTGACATTCTTTTGGAAACGGCCATGGGATCAAAGCGTACCGGCGAAGATGACGAAGGATTCCGTTACGCAATGGCCGTCATGAAAATGTGCGATATCTTGCACAAACGTCAAATGCACATTTTTCAAAGATACGACCCGTTCTACACTCTTTCTGGAATGCGTAAAAAACAAAAGGAACTTCTTGGAATCATTCACGGCATGACCAGTCGCGTCCTCAAAGAAAAGAAGGACATTTTCAACAAGAACTTTTCNNAAATTATTAGTAATTAATTACTAGTAATTTTAAATTACTAGTAATTACTAGTAATTATTGTACCACATACTCCACCCCGGCCTTATAAGCAGCATCGCAAGTATTTTCATTCGGAAGTTCTGTGCACTTGTTGATGACGTTGACGAGTTTTTCACGCTTGAAGGGAACCGAGTCAAGCAGAGCATCGGCAATGAACTCGACCTGGAACTGATCAGCTTCGTTCATGAAGCTTTCTTTCTTAAAAAGCACCTGACTAAGCACTGAGAAAATTTCAAATGAAGGTTAATGATGATTTCCATGAAAAATCAATTACTTTAGCGTTGTCACTGCGCTGTCACTGCGTTGTCACTGCATTCTTTCGCAATAATTGCCAAGAACATTTGCTTCTGTTCTTCCGTCAACTTTTTGCTGCACTGACCGATGCATTGATGACCATCAAAGTCACAAAAATCACAAAAAATTTCGTTTTGTTTTATACAAGTTTTACAATCAACGCGCAAAAATCAACTGATCTCTGTTCTGTAAATGTTTTCTTTATATCGGAATGGTTTGTCTTAATACTTTTTTGTGATTTTCAGCAATGACCTTGGCAGTTCTAAAGGGAATGATTTAATAAACCGAAAAAATCGCGAATTAGACAGATCAAAAAGAAGATTTTTTCAGTTCCAGTTTCATGAGCCAGCGGTTAAATTACAAGCAAATTGTCGAGAATGAATGAAGAATTGTTTAAACTACGATTTTGAGCTTTGACCAGCTCTGAAAATGATTTTGAGTGATACACTCAATTAAAAGTTAATGACCGGTGACAAAATGAAGTTTTTGAAATAATGTTGATTTTATTTTTCAAAAGTTTAACGTTTTTCAGTTCATTCTGCAATTGGTGCTGGTGCTTGGAAGCAATTGTTGATCTCAAAAGCTTTTTTGTTTACATTGTCGTTTGTGATTTCAATGCATTTGTCGATAAGCTTGAAGAGTTTTGCTTTCGTTTCTTCACTTTTTCCATGGCCCAACTTCGCGTAGATGACTTCCTTCTGCAGAACTCCTTCACTGTTCATGAATCCTGTTTAATTTCGTCGTTAATTACTATTGTTTGCGTGTGAACAAGGTCATCTTGCTTACCAGCTCGTTCCATCAAGCATCCAGCAAAGCATTCGTTCTTCGCACCTTCGGGTAGGAAGACCAGCGTCAAAGTCTTAGCTAAATCGTATTCCAGATCGCATTTTTCACCACAAATCCTTGTGTGGTCGTCCAACTTCTTCAATTGTTCTTCAGTATGGGCCTGAATCAATCAAAGGTTAAGTTGAAAGTCGTAAAATTATCAGCAACTTCAACTTACGCTGACACCAACAATCAAAAAAAGGCAAGCAACGAACACTTTCATTTTCAACACTGATTTTCTGACTGCAAACAAACCTGGGAAAGAACTGATGATAGTGCATCGATTCTTTCGACTTTATATACCTTCGAAAAAGCAAAACTCGATGCTGCACCTCGTTTCGCAGACGCATCGCCCATAAATTTGAAGATTAAATTCATGCAATTTTTCTTCTGGCCGACGTTAACAGCAAACCAGTTTCTTGAAAGAAGAATCTCATCGATCCAATGACACGTTCAGGGTATCACCGACAGTGAACGGTACGTTGAACTTGCCAGCCGAGAACAAATTATTGTCATTAACTCGTCTGAGTGTTAAGTTTTCGTTGGCAAACAAAGTCGTGTGTCCAAAATGAATCGCCAGTCAGCAGTCAAACGACTTTTTTATGAGTCAAGTTCAAGAGCGTTTGCTTGAAGTGCTTGATTTGTATGTTCACTTTTCTGTTTGTGCAAATAGAGAAGAACTTGTGACTGAGCTTATGCTGAACAGGAACACAGGGTTTCATGATTTTTTTAAGGTTTCAATTTTCTCTGAAGAATTTCCAAATAGTTTTAGCTAAAAACACAAATCCAAACAAAAAAGATTGTGATGTGAATAAACTTTACCCAGTCAAGTGCGATTAAAGCGTTTTATTTAATTTTCGGTACAAAAAGGTTGTTTTAAAACTTATCGAATAGAACTTAGGCGGCCTGTGTCATCAGTTCTCGGTAGCACTTGTATCCGTTGAAAGCTTTTTCGCAGGCGTTAGCACCGTCGACCTTTCCGCACTTCTCCATTGCAGCGGCGACCTTCTCTGGATCTTTGTCGGCTGGGATCTTAGTCTTCATGTACTCGAGGTTCTGGTTGCCGTGTTCGTCGATGAGTTGAGCCTTCAGCAAAAAACACTTCATAAAGCACATCTCCTTTTCGCCGACGTTCGTGTAGTCTCCAGCCTTCATTTCCGGGATGCAAGTAGGTGCTGCGCCAGTTTCTGTCAAGCAATCAGCCATGTACTGCTTGGCTTTAACTTTCTGTTCGTCGGAAAGTGGGATTTCCGCGATAGCAATGGCAACAAGCCCAAAGGCGGCAACGGCGAAAAAAAGTTTCATTTTCACTTGATTACTGAAGTTCTAACTGTTACTCGACAAATCTGAGACTGATTATATTCAGAACATTTTCACTTGAATTTATACAAAAAAAAACTGTTGATGGCATCAGCATTTTGACGGTGAGAAAATAAGTTTTCACGACAAATTTGTTTATTTTGTTGCTTTATTGCAAACATTAAAAAGTTATTATTTCCACCTTGCACACAAAGCAAAGGCAAATTGAATGAAAAGCCTCAATTAGTCATTCACATTTCATTAATCGTCGTCAACATTTGTAAAATTCTAAAAATCTAATGATCTTCAATGTCACACATGGTGTCATTTGTCAGTTGGGGTCGTTCATGATCGATATCACGGTTGTAAATTCTTAGCGAGTTTGTTTTTAAATCGTTACTTCCGCTGGTTGTGCAATGTTGAATTTTTTTTTATGTTTATTAACAAAGCTCACGTAACTTTTTGATGCACACGCTTGTTAAAGCATTGGATAGATCAAAGATGACCTTAATGTCAGTCCTGAATATCCGAAAATTTTACGATAGAACCGAATTTTGATTCCGCCAGATTTCCGCTTTGTGACAAATTTTAATTTGAAAGCTTCTTGAAATCGGTTTTTAATGACTGGTGTAATTGACCTCAATCATCATCCCAATTTCCGTAACCTTGGTATCAACACACGAAAACACCGAAATTATTAAAGTCAGCCAATCAATAGCAATGAAGATTTTGTCTAAACTTTCCACGGCAATTTTATTTGAACTTTCATAAAAACAATTCGAAAACACGTCAACACGTTCCAATTTCACGGACTTTTGTTCTTCCAGTAGCACTCGTAAACGTTGAAGGCCAATTCACATGAGTTTTCTCCGTCAACATCTTTACAAAGGTCAAACGTTTCTTGAACTTCTTCCTTCGTTTCGTCTTTTGGCAGCTTATCGATGATGACATTTTCGGCAAGTGTGCCGTTTTGCATAAATCCAATTTTTTCAAAGATACACTTTAGGAAGCGCTATTGACGAATTCTATTAAGCAGCTTCGTTTATGATTTTATTCAAAACTCACATGACTTTTCTCGTCACTTTCAGAAAAATCGCCTTTCCTCAATCAGTTTACTTCTATTGGAATTATGCCGATCTTGAAGATACAACTTCGAGTATGCGCTTTGCCGTCTCGAATTTGCTGAATCTTGAAAGAATCTGTTGAAGTACATTGATATTGAAGATGGATGTGGGGATCACCCTTTTGATGCCAATATCAATAATGATCAATAATGCCTTACCCGAACGACTCGGTATCGAGCCTGGGCAGAACAAATTCTTTTCCACCAATGCAATCTTCACTTTTGGAACCTTCGGTTCCAAGAAAATCAATGTTCTCTGAAGTTATCACAAGAAGCAATAACAAAAAAGCTTTCAGGATTTGCATTTTGTGGTGCTTTAGCTTCTCAAATTTTCTGATAATTTTTTTTTAAAACAAAAGCTTTTATAGAAAAGTTTGATTGAAATTTGAATATTTCCCATGCAGTTAAAGTTCCCATGACAAACAATCTGTTTAGACATTTCAGATGCTTGGTTGTCAATCGAAGTCTAAAAATACTGCTTGGTTGTTTACTGCTTTCTTCTTCCATTGCAATCGCTGTCATCAAATTTATCAGAAAATGTCTCTGAAGGTACTTGGCTGTAGTGTGAAGTGTGCCTTTGATGTATCATTTGATAATCTCAAAGCACTTGTCGAGTTTTTTGTTATAAAGTATTTCAATCAGAGATATGTGACGACACTGATGTGATGTTGATAAATAAAGAAACAAACAAATACCTAAATAACTTCCACTTACACATGTTGAGTTGTCGCACCAAAATGTCCAAGTGATTCAGATTTAATTTTAGAATTTTATTTTTTAACAATAAATTTAACTAATATTTTAAATTTCTTATGGAGTAGCCACAGGTCTTGAGAACGGAGCCGCATTATTTGTCCGAAGAAAGTGCGTGCCTCTAGCTGCAACTGTTGTGAGCATTCCCATGTTTGCTGCTGGTGCACTGTTGCAGTCACCGGCAACAAACACGTTCCAGTTAGCGCACGGAAGCGATGGAAAGATTGGGGTGCTTGATCTTACTGATTCAGCCCAGGCTGTTGGAGCGAAGTTGTGTGAACACGTTTGTGCGATTGTGTTGATGATTGAAGTACAGAAAGGCTGTGCGACACCACCGTTAACCATGTAGCTGACGTGGCCAATTGACAAATGATCGCCAAAGCCAACGCCTTCAGTGTGAATTGAGTCGACAAAAGCAGCGTCACTTGCACTCAGTCTTCCAATCAGCGGAATCAAGACTGATTGGATCTGGCCAGGATCAATGCCGGTAAGTCTTCCAACTACGAGTCGTCGGTTTGTTGACTGCTGAACAGTTCTGCTGGCGATGGCTTGAATCTGGGCTCCGAGAGAGAATCCGACTAGATGAAGTCGTTCAACGGGAACTCCAGCATCGCAGGTACGAATGTAGCTGCCGGCTAGGGCATCACCGATTTCACGAGCGTTTGTGATGACGTTTGTGGCGATACTCAAGTAGTAAATCAGGAAGAAGTTCGAATGACCAGCTGCTGTGTAAGCCTGGATGACTTCAAGAACGTTGTCGCTGTTTTCGGTTTGCGAGAATCCGTAGTGGTAAAAGACGGTGTTGCGTGCGTTGTTGAAAGCTGGATGGTCAAAAGCCGTGTGCACATTGTTAACGTCATAAAGTTCCCACTGATTTGGTCCGATATAGAATCGAATTCTGACATCATTGGCCACTTGACTGTCAACTCCACAAAGGAAAAGTGAAAATACGGCGAGCGCTACTTTCCAATACATTTTGACTTTGGCTAGTTCGAACTGGTGAGTGGAAAAGAATTCGCACGTCTTTTATACGAAAATTGAAGTTTTCCAAGATTCGTGAATAAGCCGAGTCCTTATCAAAATTGCGAACAAGTGCAAACTCGATTGGATAAGACAAGCTTGAGACGGGCATTTGGCGAACCTTTGAAGGAACAATTTGAAGTTGGTGTTGATGGCGGGAGAAGTTTTGTAAGTTTTCATAAATAATGAAAACGATGAACTGTAAGGGAAACTTTTAGATATAAAATTGTTTATTAGTTTCTCTTAATTTGGCCAACGTCATTGACCAACAATGACTAATACGAAAGCTTTTAAGAAAAAAAAATTAATGCACGAATTTTTTTGATAATATGTAAGAAAATGTTCGAGAAAATGTTCGAAAGCTTTGGTTACGTACGCTTGAATTGATCAATTATCGTTTAAAGTTCTTGAACCCTTCATATGTCAAAGCCAAGCTTTATCAACAAGCTTTCGAAGTTTTTTTTTATTTTGATTAGAAGCTAATTAAAGAATTCGAGTGCTTTTAACAAGAAATTTGTTTGGAAAACCCAATTTGACCAATCTCGATAAGATAAAGCAGATTTAGCTACTTGAAGTTATTAACGACACCGTGTTTATCACGAGAGTCAAACAAGAATGGAATCTTATCACTTGAACTTTCTATTTGTGTTCTATTTATTACACAGCGTCATTTCCACTCATGGTCGAGTTTTGCTTCAAGATAAAATCGGCCAGTCGATGTCTTATCGACGTACAAGCCCATAGAAGTCGTTGGTGCGTTGTCACACTCATGGGTTTTGAAGTCTTCGTAGCTACCACATTGATAGGCAGGAAAACGTTCTGGGTTTCTGCTTTTGACACTTTCTGCCCAGAACTTTGGTGTTGTCAAGTGACTGCATATCGATGTCACTAAAATTTATTATAATTAATTTAACACAAGCTAAAAGAAAAAACTTACAAATAATGATTTTAGAATGGCAACTCGGCTGAATACCACCATTGATCCAAAAACTGGCATTTCCTAGTGACTTTGAGCTTCCAAAGAACTGAGTCTCTCCATGAATCGTGTCAACAAACGTGGCATCTCCAGCATTAAGGTCACCGATTACACTTTCAAAAAATGACGGAATCATTCCTGGATCCAGTCCGGTGATTCTTGGCACGATGAATCGATGTTTTGACTTGATTTGTACACCTCTCCCAATGGCACCGGATATTTGACCACCAAGCGAGAAACCAATCAAGTGGAAATCTTCATAACCAGCTTCAAATACTTTGATCAATGCATCAGCGATGTTTCCAGCAAATTCATTCGCACTCTGCATGAAAAAAGTTCAAGGTTATGATTTGTGGCATTTAAAATTGCTTACCAGAAGATTATAAGCAACTATTGAATTGTAGTTGACAAGCACAAAGTTGAAATCGCCGTTTTCGAGATAAGCATCGACAATTTGACGAACGGACGACTGGTAAACGGTTTGTGTGAATCCATAGCTATAAATTACCGTTGTTTTTTTTCGGTTGAACTGCGGATTGTCTAAAATAGACTCTAAATTATCAACCGTATATGATTCTGTCGTGTAATTGCTGAAAAGATTAAAAAGTAAGTTTTCAAATGGAAGAATCTTCTTGTCAAAACCTTACTCAGTGACAAATTCAAATTGAATAAACTTTTTCAAGCCAGATGTGTTGGTTAGCGTCACAACTGATAGCAAACAAGCACAAACTAACAAAATAAACGTCATCATTGACACATCTCTAGCCTAACAGAGCGCTTATGAAACTGAACGTTCACAACGATCATGATTCACAAAACTTCCTGAAGAATCGGCCATGAAAACGAATCTGGCAGTCCGAACAGTCATTAACAAATAATGATGCCGAATCACACACAGTCGCGTTGTAATTAAGCGGCAAAGCTAAATCATGACCGATTCTCAAAACACCAATATTTGAGAACCGCTTTGAAGACGCATTCGAAGGTCATATTCGATTTAGGCGATGATTTATGAATTGGCTTTCAACTTCTAATTAAAGACGAGCGATCTTTAAACAACTTTTGACACAATTCCCATCGAAATGGGATTATAAATAACAGCACTTTGAGCGTCGCATCTCTTCAAGTGATAATTTGCGAGAGTCGATAATGACGCATAATTACTGATTGGAAACGGAATCACACCTTTTTGTTCTGCTTTGTCCGTTTCCGAGTGGTGCGGAATCTTAAAAAGGTGTTAAATTTCTTAGCGGAAACACAAAGCGAACCCATTTGGATCCATTAGGAGTGTTATTTATGAATGAAGGCACGGCGCCAGGTCAGAAAACGATAAATTTGCTGTTGCTTATGTTTATTTGCCTTGCACAATAAATTTATAAACTTCTGCTCGAAATCGTATGATTCATAGCTTTACGGACTCAAAGATAAATTTGAAGTTAATTTAATTTCAAAAATTACCAAATTTCGATTTTAGAACTAAAAAGGGTTCTGAACTAAAAAAGATATGCGCGGTGGTCCTAGTCGCGTGACAAAAGAACTCGCTCGAAAGGGTTTTAAGAACGTTTAAACAAAATTAAACGTTTGAATCTCTCAGCAGATAAATCCTTAAGCGGTTTTTAATCAGGTCACGCAATTGTGGTTGTTCTGTGGACTTCCTTCATTCTGGTGAACTGTGCCACTTCAGATTTGGTTACATAAATGTGATTGATTGATTTGTCTGACGAAAACCACAATTTTAACAGTGGGAACGTTTTTGGAGGCATCCCGCAGTGGAGATTCAAAGTTGAATTTTGTTTTACCGCTGTTCTTTTAAATTGCGTCATGAGTTTACACAAAATTCATCCTTGAAACTAACTGGTGTATAATTCCAGTCAACTGTAAAAAATACAAAGCCTTCCGCTGCCAACTGAACTGTCTGACCTTTAACTCGGTTGCATTTGGTTCTTTTAAAACATGAACTTTATGAATTGCAGAAGTCGTGAATGCAGCATTCAAACGAATAACTTTAAGACGGAAGTACTGAGAGATTCACGCCAAACAGAGACGTATGGTGTGGATTATGTGCTTAAAACGGCTTTGAACTTTACGAGCATTTTTTACTACTGAATGCAACAAACAAATTGCTAAAAAAAATCCTTGAAACACGTTTGTTTACAAATATTTCAGGCATCTCATGTGAATGCAACGCTAAATATCGTTTGAAGCCCACGCTGCAAGACATTTAATACCAGACAGATGAACTGCTGCAGCAAGTGCGCATTACGCGTGCCGTTTTGGGAACTCGCTATGTTAATTTGCATCACGAAATTAAAAGTTTCAGGCGAAACGTGATGCCGAAAAAATCAAACAAACCGGAATTTACTTGAAACTTTTTTCTCCCATAAAAATTGTGTAATTGGAGTGCGTTAAACAAGAAGCTGCAGACGCGATTGCTTTGCCTTCGACGCGCTCAAATATTTTCGTTATTCACTTTTATAAAACTTTATTGCATTGCAATAAGAAAGACACAACACAGCACGACGGACACAAGACGAAAATGTTAAGTCGAGTTATGTCAATGTTTGAGTTAGCAGAGAAAATAAAAATTGATGAATGTCATTAAAATTGACGTTTTTAATAAACAATTACATCGTTCAATAGAATGGCGTGCATCAGAAACTGATTATAATTTGTTGATAAAATACAGGGAATTACAGCCAATCTTATGGTTGGCATTGGCCTTAAGGGCTTTGAAATTATAAGAAATTTGGGTTGCCAAAATTTTTGAAAATCTTGTGACTTAATCACAAAAAACTGCTAAAAACCTTCAAAACAAAATCTGAAAATTATTTGTACCAGTTTTGTATTTCAATCAGATGGCAACTCAAACTTTGCGATCACTAACGCATCACAATGCATGATGGTTATCAGAAATTGTTTGCAAAAAATCGAAAGTGCAATACATCATGTAATTTTCGAGTGCTTGTTTAAGAAAGTGCATTCTAAGGAATGTTCCGCGTCATCGCGAAGTTTGACGAACAGGTTTTCATGCAAATTCACTTGCAAAGCAAAAAATTATAATTGGTTATGGGACAAATATAAGTGAGTGGAACAAATAACATCGAAAGTGATTTGCGCAAGAACTTCAAAGATTTTTTACTTAACGAAAGAAAGCGAGAAGCGAGACGAAAAGAACTCAGCAATTGCAACAATTATCGTTGAGTATCGATCTTGTCTGTGTGAATGAAATGTTGCGGAAAGCAAAGAAAGAAAAATCTCCTCTCGAGATCATTAATTGTAGATGTATCATTTACAATGTTTTTTGGAGTTTTTTTTTTTGCACAACTGGGCTAAACCTGGTGCACAAAAACCGAATTTTGAATTTCCGAAGAATTTTTTCCGGGGCTGCAAAGCAGATGCATCAGAATTAATAATCGAAAGTTTCGTTTGAATAAAAACACCTTTCGTCGTTGCCAAAGGTTCGCCTTTCCATCTTTCTTTTCTGAAGTAAAAGTTTGCGTTTATGCGAAATGCATTAATAAAAATGTGAAACGCTTCGATCCATAAAAATTGAAGCAAATTTTCCAATTTCAATCATTTTAAAGTTCTCACACAATGAATTTGAGTGTTTTCGTCTAAAAAATAACAAAGACAAGAATGTCAACCCTTCTTCTCACAATGCTGCGTTGTTTGGCAAAAACTACAAGATAAACCACCCCCATCTTCATTGTCATGCCAGCAACGCCATTCATATTAGGCCGCAACAAAAGACTAGAAATTTGTAGAAAATATTATTCTTAGGTTCCGCACCAGAAAGAAATAAAATCAAGTTCACCTTTGCAGGCACAGATGCATCCACCGAAGGCAAGGAAGAAAGGATCCAAAGTGATACAAATATCTTTTACGCATAAAATATCCGAGAAAAATGGAAATAAAAATCTTTCAAATGTGGATTGATTGTGGATTTTTAGGAACAGAAAGGATTGCTTGTGAATATTCGAGATTTCTGTGATTATAAAGCAGAGTGCATCTGCCAAGTGACTCGTGCTTTACTTTTTGTGTTGGTTTAGCACAATAGAAAATCCTTTCTTTGTGGCGATGATAATGATTTGGAGATTTCAATAGTTCGATTGATGTTTGTTTGAATTGAATTGAAAAGGATTGGTGTGGCTTTTGGAACCGGTGTGTAGATTGAACTGTTGATCATTAGCGTTGAAATTTAAGGATTCATACAATTGCTGACAATTCTAACCTTAAAATAATAATTTCTGAATTCTTCTTATTTTTCTTAAGACAATTGCAACCTCTTACCTGATAAACTTCACACTTTTAATCACCTCAACCTGATCTCAACCCATTCCATCGCTTTCAATGAACTTCAAAAATTCGATTTAATTAAAAAAATATTTTTTTCATACATGAAACCTCGAATGACTTAATAAAGCTGAGGTCTTAAGTCACATTTATTGCGAAAAATTGCAACTGGAATGAGTTTTCAAGACTGCCGAATGCATTTCGCAAGTTTATGAGGTTTAATTAAATTTCCACACCAAGAAATGCCGAAAACCAACAGCCATATAAAAACTATTAACACAAATCTTTTTACGGTCTTTATCAGTTGCTTCGTGGATTGCGTTCGTCTTATCTCGGTGCGGCTGTTTTGTGGATTGTTTTTATATTTTAATTTGAGGTTTCGCTGTTTACCAGGAATTTGTAATCATTCCGCAATGAACACGCTTATTACGGCCGGTCAATCACTGCGAAAGATGAGTAAACACGAGGCCGGGTTATTCAATTATTGTCCTTGCAATCGCCCGTTGCCCAGCAGAAAACGAAGTCATAAAACCGAGAAAAACGATTGAAGGCATCCACTTCGACTTGTAATCACGTTTAAAGAGCGAAATTAAAATTTGAAGCATTTTAAATATGCAGTTTTTGTCTCGCTTCTGCATTAACCACGTCTTAAATCATCCTGGCGTATGAATTTTGTCATAAAAACGTACTCACACGTGCTGCAGATCGAACCACTGGGAATGTTTTCTGGGCAAGTGGAACGAACGAAGGCGAAAGCCTGTAATTATTAAGTTTCGGTAATTTTGTAAACTAAACAGCCTGCAAGGCGAATAAGTGAAAATGCAAATATTTATTCTCATGTACGTGAAACGATAACAAATAATTTCTGTTATTACGACGACATCATTCTCGGCTGCATTTTTTTTGTATCTCGTCAGCAGCCTGGTGCCAAGATTTACTTCATTGTCGTCTCGTACACCGATTTAGGCATCGTTTTGATCAGTTTTTGATAACGAACACCAGAGAATGTGCAATTTCAAACTCCATCACAGCAAATTGATGACAAGAACTCGATGTCGTGCTTTTACAATGTTCGCTTTAGTAAGCGGATAAAAGATTGCGACGACCGAGAAGGATGAGTGAAAAATGATTCTCAATTTGTTGAAACTTGGCCACGCGACTTTCTTGCATGCTTTCAGAAGCCTAAAGGCTGCAATCTTCTAATTCTAATTTTGGCAAATTAGGCGATCTTTAGTGATCAATAAAATCAAAATTGACTTGCAACATGGAAATGGATGTAATTTGCAGAATTACCGACGAAAAGAACTTTATCGCCTTAGGATCACTGACTGACCGTACGAATTATCGTAAATATTTACTCAAAATAAAACAATTTTATGCAATTTGTTTATTTCCAAGTTTTCAGCAATGTTCGTCAAGTATTGGTGAATGCAGGACCTCAGTAAATGGAATTTTTATCTTTAGACTTAAAAAATTACAAGTGTCTGAGATTAATTTGAGCATTTACAAGAACTTGGACACAGTTTAATTAAATTTTGCACATTTTTGCTTTGCATTTCCCTTATGAGTTCTAACCCCTTTCACGAAGATCCTTTAACTTCCCGACAATAACTTAAAACTTGATGGAAAGCGCACACGACGAACGCCGTCAGCATTTCAGGCTTCTGGATTGCAATTGCAATGCATCGTAATGGAGTGATTTGCTTGAGTGTTTTCAGCAGCGCTGTCGGCTAGCGCTCTGTTAATTAATTTTTCAGTGCTTTCTAAAATTGTACGCCCAGAAATGTTTGAATTAGGGAATATTTGCGGCGAGATCATGCAGAACATCTCGGGGGATAAAAACTTAATTTTTTAATATCAGGGAAGAGATCACAGAATCATTACATCGTGAGTAATAAATTAATGGTGTTTCTTGGAGATTTTGTGTCTTCAAGAAAAGACTTCCGAGAAATCCCCGTTTGCCTTCTTCGGCCTTTCTTTTGCCACAATAGCACTGGACACTGGTCTTGAATGCATTCTAATGGAACTGCTATTTGAAAATAATATTTTGTTTGTTAAAAGGCGTGAACTTTTGAAAGGCAAAATTCTTTTGTTGACACTTTGATGGACGCTTTGTCTACCAAAGAATTTGGCTTTCTGTGGAAGGCGCTTTGAAGATTTTCATCTACTTTGATTGTTTCTCGTCTATTGTTCGTAAGGCAGAAGGTGTCAACAATAGAAGTTTTTGCACATGTGTCTAACATGCGTTTAATTATATTTATTGCATTCGGTTTATTTAAATGCTTTTCGAATTGGTCAGACTTCAAATTGGTCAGCCAGGCGATTGATGATGATCATCGACATAGGGAAGAAGACAAGAAGTCTATTGTTATCGCCTTTGTCTCAAATTGTTGATTTCGTACACTCGATGTCCGTCACTAAAGTGTGCGCACGGATATTAAGGCTTTATGGCCACACATGACCATAAACCCTCGGGTTGAAACTTTTTAAAACCTTGATCAAAGTAGTTTTTAAGATCGCTACTTGACAAAATGTGTAGCAATTTATTGCAGAAGAGTCCTACGCATCAGAAGAGTGGTTCTACCTCTAAGTTGTAATCGCTGGAAACATTAGCCATGCTTCCATCGACAGCACAAATGTTTAATCGATAGCTTGCTTTGATAGGTTCTCTGTTAGATAAAACTCAACTCTAAACAACAAAGCATCCCGACTTAATTTTCACGCATGAAAAAATCCATTATCCCATTTAGAAAACGTTCATCAATTGGGTTGGCATTGTCGATCGACAGCACATTCCCGAAAATATTTGCTTTCTCGCTTCAACAAAAATCACAATTTTAAACGAAATTGCTTTATATTCATGACAACAAAACGCACGGCAGACGCTTCCCATTCAAATTTGTCGTCATCTCAAATCGATCGGTTATCTTACCATGAAGAAATTCATCAAATCGACGCTTGAAAACGCAATTTTCTTTGTTGAAACTCTCGAAAGGCAGTTGCCGAAGAAAAAAAAGCAAAGAATTTAAATCTTCAGCAATCATTAATTCTGATCTGAATAAAATCCATGAAAGCGATCGAGTTTTACGTGAAAATCCATCAATAGAAAGGATTCTTAAGTTTACGCTTCGTTTAACTTCATTATGAAGCATCAAAATAATAATTTTATGCAACAATTCGAAATTGGATTTGAGGATTCACCGCATTCAGTCGCTTTTATCTTTTTCGGTCAATTGAAGAAGTCCTTGAAAAGCCTCTTAACGTCTCGTGCACAAAAGATCGTTAAGTCATCAATAACTTCGGAGAATCGATTGAGGTAACGAACGGTACAGAAAGAAATGGAGAAAACCTAACAACTGACCGAAGTGAAAGCAGTTCAGGTAACAAAAACTTTTTTTTATTTGCATAAATGTCGTTTCGGCAAAGTCTTCTGACATTCCCGACCACAATGGCAGCTTCTATTTGCTTTAATCTTGTTGATCCTTCTCACAATGCTGCCAAATGCAATCTTACATAAGCCTTTTACCATGGCGAATCCATTCAAGGACTTTGCGACAACCCAAACAACTCTTTTTTGGCAAATAATGAAATCAATAGCTTTGAGTGAAAGTTAAGAGTGAATTCTTGGAAAAATTTGCAAGGATTTTTTATGCGAGATTAAACGGCAAGTGTTGTTGAGGTGTTTGCTAGCTGCTTGATGCTTGACTTAAGTGGTTTCGATTACAGTTTGGAGTCTGGTGGAATGCGAATGAGTGGAAACTTGGTTGCTTGAAAACTGAAAGTATTTTTTATCGAGTAAATCATGATCGAGAGTTTAGGTTCTGAATTTTTAGAAGTTAGCTTTTGATCATCTATGTACACCTAAAAAAGTTGCCAAGAACGACTAATGAAGCTGTTTTATCCATGAAATTATCATCACAAGTCTCGTGTCTCCAACAACTTCGACCCTTAAAACTCTATCGCTATCAAATCCCGACGTGCTTCTTCTCTCAATTCGATTTAAGTGCAAAATCATTTAAGTTTTATCGTTTTACAATTTCATTAGATGTCTCCATAAGATCTTTTTGTCTCACCCAAATTCATTCTTGAGCTTGGAATTTTATTAATGAATCGTTTTTCTGGGTGATAACGAAAGAATACCATCACGTAGCCTCGACACGACACGAAATTTATCTTTATGGGTTATGATAAGACGCTTGAAACGCAACTGAACAGAGAGAAAAAAGTTGAAGAACGAAACTCACACGAACTGCAAAGGTTTTATGGGAGATCCAGGCAGGTACATTGCGTGCTGTTTGTGGACCCGCTTATCAATCTTAGAAAAGATCGGAACACAAAGGAAGAAAAAACTAAAAATTACAAGAACTGTGGTGAGTTCGCTGTCATTTTTGATATCGAAGAAAGGAGAAATTTTTTCAAAACTTTCGTTCTCGAGACTTGAAGGATCCAATAAATCATTTGATCAAATTAGATATCACTCGGGGATTATTGACGCTGAAAGTCTGAAGCGAGAAATGTTCACTGTTGCATCGAGTGATGAACAATTGTGATGCCAGCTCGTATTGTTTGTGAGTTGCTTTTATTGTTCGTTCATCAAAATCACTCGATGATTGATGGCGTTCAATTGTCTTCCCATTCGCAGCATGGAATGACTCGCATCCGTAAATGGAATCAACTCCTGGGCTTTTGAAATTGTTTGAAAGAAATTCGAAGAAAACTACAAAGCCAATTCTTTCGATAATTAATAATTACTTAATGACTTTGGTGGGCAAACCAATTTTGCGGCCGCGTTCTTCAACCATTGATTGCCAATTTTCTTGCTTCGTCCAAGATTAAGGCATTAAAAAGGCATTGAATGTTTGTTTTACGTCTTTTTTGTCTCATAATGTGTGAGGTCTGTCGAAGGAAACTGCATAAAAATGCATTTTTACCTTGCTAAGCCCTACGTACTCCAATTATGGTCAATTAAAAGCGTTTATAGGAATTTTTTCGTCAAATTATACGCTGTCTTATGATAGGAGTGATGCCAGGCTCGCTTGTAATCTTGCCATCTGCATTAACTCACTTAAACGTTTTCAATTTAATTTTATGCTAATTCCTTATAATTTCAAAGCCAATTGCTGTGCACTAGAATCAATGATTAGCATCATAAAAACTCCAGACACAACTTCTGAGTCTTTGTCTGCGTCGCTTTTGAATCGAAATTTCTAATTCACACAGCCGTACGTGCCACTTCCATGGTGATGCGATGTTAAACAAGCTGCTAAGTCTCATTTGCAATTTTTTTGTGTTCTTTTTTTATGAATCGAAATGAATTTTATAGACCTGCGTGATGTCTAATAAGTGCGATAGATTAATTTGCTTGTGACCTAGACCGACTGCTTTACTGCTGAATTTTTTGAAGGAGAAATGACGATGAATTTGATGATTTTAAGTAAAAATCCTTCTCAGCTAAGTTTTGAATAGAAAAAAGGTTTTTAGTTATTAAAAGTCCCTTTGCAGCTTGATAGATCGTCAGATCACGCTGTAAATGAGCAAGACATCAATAAAAAAACTGTAAGAAAATCAAAACTTGTATCAGAATCCGGACATTAACTTATTAACAAAAATTGTTACGCTTGTCATAAAATTCACCATACACCAAACAGCGCATTCATTTTTTTCTTAATATCTTGATTAGTGAATAACAATAAAATAATTTTCATTACTTTCTTACAAACTTCGTTCCCCGCTGATCTTTCCCACATCACTGAATCACATTCTTGCAGTTCTTAATGGTACTGCGCCACTTTTCAGCTGTGACTCCTGGTAGTGTTGATAAGGCAAGGAAATTAAACTTTCCGAGATTAATAAGTCGTTAAAATCCCACAAGTTAATGTTTTTTATTGCAGATTAATAAAAGAATGCAACTTAATTCAATGGTCATAAATATTGTCAATAGCTTTGTGAAGAAGACCGTTAAAGCAAATTTTATTTCACTTTTATCTTCCATAAACTCCACATCAAAAAAAACTTTTTTCTCCTTCTCTCAGCAGCAATCGAAAATGATGTTATGAATCATTGCAGAACTTCACCCGTAAATAACTGGCACATGATGTCTCCATTTCATGTCTTTGATTACAGGAAAAGGATAATAAATTGATGCTTATTGCATTTCTTACAAATAACATTAAAAAATGATCGAGAAAACAATAAAATTATTAGACTTTGTTAAAAGAATGAATCGATGAGAAAATTTGTATCAATGCCGGTTTCAGTCCAAGAACGTTGAGAGTAAAATTGATCACAAAGTAGAAGAACATGATCTTGCATATGCAGTCAACGATGTACGCGCTAAAAATGTAAAGATAGAAGAACAAATTGATCGTTAATTTATACGATTGGATTTGTTTGTTGAATTCAAGAATCCAATTAAAGAGTTTGATGCAATTGATTCTTTGAAGATCATCAGTGTAGTGATAACATTAATAACTTCACTTACATCCTAATTTGAATTCTAGCCTTAGGAATTGTCGACAATGGTTCCTTGAACACGTACTGACGACCACCAAGCACACAATTTCTCAAAAATTCGTCTTCAAAATTGTCAGGAACGGCGTCAGTATCTATGAAAAACATTTCGTATTCGTCTTGTGACAAAATATTGTTCAACGCTTTGAACTTCTGTGATTTAAAAATCCACTGTCGCATAGTGAAAAACTGCAGCACTTCCAAACCTTGGCTGATTTTAGTTTGGATTCGCACCATGCTGTAAAGATAAATCGATTTCCATTTGGTGAAGTTCCTTCGATAATTTGACTCACAATCTCTTCTGCATTAAACAAATCATCAAAAAATCGATAAAATATGCAGGCAGCCAGTGGAAAAGAAGCACATTAACTTGGTGCTTATACTTATTGGTTGTAATATCGCCATTTGGATACCACAGGCCGATTTCGGCTGGAGTCTCGTAATTAATTTTTCTGGCTTTCTCAAGCACGTATTTCATCGTTCTCTGCTTCTTTTCACTCGCCGTTATATTAAATACCTCGATATCACTCGATCTAAAATTAATTGATACGTTAGCGTGAGTTGGTGGGAAAATAACTCTCTTTACTGTTTGTCTTGAGTTGCAATGTGTTTGGCAATTAAGATCGCCGCGTTTATTGCTGTGTCGACTGGAATTATTTCTGCGGCCAAGTCACCATCAACAAGCATCGACCTAATCACGCCTTTAGCTGCACCCATCATCAATCCTGCAGGTCCATTTAAGGAATCCACCCAGCCAGGCAAAGGTTCCTGCATCGCTGGCACGACGATTGAAGGCCGCACAATGCAAGCAGGTAATCCGTTCAAAAACTCATCTCGCATCAAAATTTCAGCCAATCTCTTTGTGTACGTGTAAGTGTTGGGATGTTCACCAAGAACAGTTTTCTGCATAGCAGCCATGGCTTCTTCGTTCATCCATTCAGCGCATTTTATCAGATCTTGAGGCTTTTCTGGCCACTCAACAACCTTTTCTTCCAAAACTTCTTTATCACAGCAGCAAAAGGCAGTTGAAAAATGAATCATCAAAATCAACTGAGGCATTAACTTTGCTATTTCGATGACATTTTTCGTTCCAGTCAAATTCATTAATACATTCGGTCGCAGCGTCGCTTCAAGCTTCAGTGAAGCCGCGAGATGAAAGACAAGCTGGCATTTAAGAACTTTTGCTAAGTGATCGGCACTCAACCCGAGATTAAACAAGGTCAAGTCACCGTAAACAGCGATTATCTTTGTCATCACTGTTGGTTTTTCACTCAAGATTCTTTGAAACATCTGAAATTTCACAAGATTGTTATTACAAAGTTTATTAAGAAGCTTCTTAAACAGCCAAAGTTTACCAATTGGGATATTTTTAATAACTTGCTAGTAGTTTTTAAAAAGTGTGAAACTGTTGCAAATAATACAAAAAGCCTTTAAAAACTGTTCTCAGATGGTAAACGTTGGCCGCTCAACAACTTACTGGAATATTGACAAAGTTTGCAACACGTTCAAGTTCGGACTGTCCACGTTTTGGCCGCATCAATATCACAACTTCTTTTAAGTCGGAACATGAATACAGAAGCTTTTCCATCAGAACCTGTAAAAAATTTAATTACTCTACTTAGTTTTGTTTTTAAATAAAAAAAAACTCGCCTTTCCCATGAAACCAGAAGCTTCGCAAACATAAAATTATTTTACTTAAAACAAAATTTTATAAAATGTATTTTTTACACTCACCTCCAGTGATAAAAATTGACTTTCCATTGTAAAACTCTTGAACAGAATTCAAACCTTTCATTTTACTTTCAATGATCACAACAAAACTCTAAATACTCTTCAAGCGCATGTAGCAAAATACAAACAGCGGCTTCAGTTTAAATTAAGATCAACTTTCAAAGACCTGCAAGCACACTTCTCCAATGAACTTCTTGAAAACTAGTGAAGCTAAAATTTGTGTCAGCTGGCCTTTTATTGTCCATCTTTAATTGTTCTTTACAAATCATATAAGCTTTAAGTGTTTGTTTCCAAACACAAATGTGCGATAAAAAACCACAGCATCGATTGTTTACAAAAGATTTGCATTTGCGAAATGATGAAAAAATCATCGAATTTTCAACAAAACTTAGTTTTACGACGAAATTAATATTTTTCAGTTAATTAAACCGAATCTGCACTGTTTCACAACTAAAACTAATCAAGAAAAATCCGATTTTCAGATCACGTAGGACTTCCACGTGTCAGTCAATATAGATTATTTTTTTACCACGTAATAGAAAAAAATGACCTGTCCCAAGAAAAGTCAACTCTAAAACCCGATGAAATCATCTTCGTTTGAGTGATGTGCTCACAAGATGCCAAAGAATGAGCAGACGGAGAAAAAACTACAAAGATAGTCGCCAAAGGTCTCATAATTGTTTCTCATTTGACTAATGAATCAATAAAAATATCAAAATTATGAGAGAACGATAGTCATTGCAGGTAAAACTTCCATCGTTCAATAGGTCGAATTTTAATTTGAACGAGAAATTACAATTTGACCTAGTGAAGAATTCTGAAGACGTCTGAATAATTATTGAACAGGGAAGGCGAAAATCCTACACAAAATTCCAAAGGTTTCTCATCTGTCCTTGTGCTTGCATCGTTCCATCTCGGATTGAAGATAATTTGTGATTTTAATTTCATTTTTCTGAAAAGGGAAAAGTTTTTGTGTCATTTCTCGAATTGGGGACATAATTTTGAGTAGACCACCGTCATGAAGATATTTTCTTTGGATGATCCATTTTTAATGATTCGATCGAAAAGAACAAAAATTTAGAAATAAATTGAAAGTAAATTTGAACAACGCCAATTGTGCAGATTGAAATATCATTGCGCTCGGCGTAGTTTAGAATCGATTTTAAAGCAAACGAAACATATTCAAATATTCTAATTAAAATTTTGTCTTTTCTTGCCTTGAGACTTTGTCTAAAAGTTTTGATTTACGATCATCGATCGACCGCGGTATCTAAGCAGCAATAAATTATGCAGTTTTTGGGCTAAATTGAAGATAGCCACGAAACAATCTACGATCAATACTGTCTGCTAAAAAACACGGCAAAATGGAACAATCAAGCCGAGTTCTTCAGGTGAATTAGATTAAAAATAATGATTATTTGGTAACTTAATTTGTTGTGAACACATAAATTCATGCTAAAAACTCAATTTTTAATTTTGGCGTTCTTGTTGCATCGTCTTATTTGCTTATTTATTTAGTGCGGATACGAACATGCAAGTTATGAGTGTAGAAACAATGCAAGACTTTTATTTGAAAAGTATTTTTATGGAGATTTTCAACAGGGCCGGGCTTTCAAGCATAAAATTTTAGTAGCAGGAGAAAATACCCAAACGGTTTGTCATTGGAATTTTTAGACCAATGTTCAATACAACTCAACGAAATCAAAACTTTGCTTACCCAGTGCCACTCTTGATTAAATTGAATAAATCCTCACCAATATTCTCCACTCTGAACACTGTTGCTTCAAGTCATACAAAACAAAATCCAAATTAACAACTGAAATCGGCGGTGCAATAAAAGTAGATGCAAATATTTGTTTTTGTGCGTTTTGCGTTGTTTTTCTCTCTTTAAGGTATTTTCGTGCACATTATTGGATTGAATTAATAGCTGAAGGCAACTACTGATAAATTTGAATAATGTGGCCATAAATTTTAGATATGCTTAAGAAAGCAATAAGTTTCGCGAGAGAATCTGGGCAGGGAATGGGAAAATCGCTAAAGTGTTTTTTTAAATTGGATTTCTTGATTAGAAAACTTTGTTGTCTCATTTTTAAAAATAAAATTTATATATTTTTGTATCGGTTTTACAATGTTAATGTTATTAATTTAGAACTATAAGTTACAAATTGTTAATTGGTCATCACACCCTATTTAAAACTGGACATGTGTTTTAAATAGTTACAGCCGTTTTTGATTTAAAAAGCATTTCGAAAAAGTATATGTCAGTAAAATTTAAATTTAAAAAGCATTTGATGCTAGGCTAAATGCCCAAGTTTATTTTACAAGGTATTCATACTTTTGTTACAACCAAAAAAAAGGCTGCTTTACATCACTGTAAACATCGCTTAAAACCAAAACGACCAGCATTTTAAAAAGCATGGATTTGCGAACTCCACTACCACCGGTTAGTTTCACCGTCATTTTATGGGCAAATTACAAATAAGAATTTTTCAGAGAGCCTTCATTGCCAAAAACTGGTCAATTGATACGAACTTTATTCCGCTGTTCCAAGAAATACTTAAGAGTTTGGTAGAACATAAGCGTTTAAAAGTGTTAACATTTAATTTATTAACGCAAACCTGATTGAAACGCATCATGTCAAGTGAATTAATTATGTGAAGCTTCAAATGGGTTCAATGGGTTAAAGATTTTTCTCCAAAAAGCCTTAGCTTTAAATAATTCTGAAATGTTGACTGCGTAGAAAGGTTTGAAACACCAATTTTTACGTTGATTGATAAATTCATCAAAAATTTGACATAAACTGAGAAATTGTAATTATCCCAGCTGTAAGCTATCATACGTTCATTCATCAAATTTTAAGCTAAGAATTATTTTAATAATTTCATCGATAGTTTTTGTGTCAGCTTCGCTTCGAATGGATGAGATGACGGTTAGTAGCAGCAGACATATGACAAACACTACAATTCTTTATTTTAATGACCATCTCAACAACACTATCATTAATGCTAGCATTGAAACTCTCAAGACAGTCCAAAAACTTCTACTTTGCGCTAAAATTAACATCGCTCAAGACAAAAACGGCAAAGAACTTAGAAAAGAGTTTCTCCGAACGGTTATTGATTTAAAAAGATTTATTGAAGAGACTACAGAAAACTTTTTGTTCAAAAGTATTTTTAAGCACTTTGTGGAACAAATCAAAAAGTTCAATTTGAAGTAACCGCTTCTTCCAAAAAGTAAACTACCAAACAAGTTTGTCTTTTGACTCTAAACAGATTTTTCAGAAAGTCTACATAGCTTCCATGTCTATTGATCCGTATTTCAATCCACTGTTCCAGAATGCCAAGGAATTAGTCAACCTCCGTTTTTTTGGAAAAGTTAAGGGTTTGTATGATAAAAATGGTTTTTCTATTTGAATTGACTTTTTTAGGAGATTTTGTCAAGTTATGATTTTTTTGAATTAACTGTAATTGATAAAATAAACCTCTCCGAAATAAAGACACAATTACAAAAAAAATTATAAGCAAGTTGGGATTATGCGTTACAAAATTAATTCACATTTAAAATAACTAGCTAAAATAACTTTACAAAACCAACGTTAAACCTTAAAAAGCTTAAAATTAAAAGTCGTTTTAATGCGAAGGCTTCGTACCTGTGTCAGAGCAAAGTGGTAATGTTCAACAATGTACACATCCAGTGCAGAAACTGCCACTGAATCAAAAAAAATTCATTCAGAAAACAAAACGCGAAGAAAACAAAAGTAAAGAAGAATGTAATGAAAAAACCATTGAGTATAATGTTTAACATGACTTTTTATAATTCTGAGAGACAATTTCAATATTTTCTCTTTGTCTTTGGATTCTCGGTGACTTCAGATATGAAAAATGTATTTAGAAATAATTAATAATTTCAATCGGATGCATGAAAGAATTTTCCCATTTTCCAGCATTTTAAAAAGGAGAATGACTGTCAGATTGGTTTTTGTTTTGGAGATGTTTCTGCCGGTTCCGCTTTTTTTCGGTTTTTTTATGGTTCCAGGTTCCAGCAGTGTAGATTGCATTGGCAGAATAAAGGACTTGTCTCGCTCAGGCTCTATTCCGAGTCGTCCGTGTCGGACATTATTGTTATTGGCATCAAAAAGATCTTCAATGTGAATGTACTTAAACATTCACCTGCGTCAATGCAATTTGCGTGGCAAGTGGTTTCAGCTGGCTGACTTTTTACCTACTGGTTTTGCGCTTCTACCTAGCTTGTCGCTAACACTCTTTGCGTACTTTTGCTGAGCCCATAACCTCTTGGAACCGGCAGAAACATCTCCAAAACAAAAACCAATCTGACAGACATTCTCTTTTTTAAAATGCTGGAAAGTGGGAAAATTCTTTCATGCATCCGATTGAAATTATTTATTATTTCTAAATACATGTTTCATATCTGAAGTCACCTTCGGTTCCAAGAGTCTAAATTGACGGCCATCGCGCGAACATATTTCATGCATTTTCAAGGTCATAGTTTTTATTTTTCAGCTGATCGCTAGTTTTATGGCCGTAATCGGTCATGCGAATTAATTTGTCATCACTGCAAAAGCGTCCGAAAAAGATTTACGGTTCCATGTGAAGAAGATTATAGAATTTTGGTAATCGATCAACAAAAAGCCGATTTCAAGAGATGCCAAATTTAACAGTTTATCAAGAATTGATTTTCTCAAAAAGGAAAGGCAATTGCCAGTGGCACCACATTGATAATGGCTTCAATTGTCAGTGTCAATCAACGTAAATACTCAATTGGGAAATCAATAATGTTTTAATTAGACGTTGATGCTTTCGTCAATGAACTCTGCAGCAACTTTGTTGCAACTTTTAACTTTTTTACAAAATCTTCTTCAATTAAATTGGCTTCACGTTTGAATATCTTGTGTTTTGCTTTATGAATTTCAATGAGACAATCTTCAAAAATTGCGCTAGTGCAATTCAGAATTTAAGAAATTTACCGACAGTTGACATCTCTTTTACGGCGGAATGGATGCCAAGCCTGATTAATGAATCAATAAATAAGGAAATTTTGCTAATTGTATAATCAAAAACTGATTAAATATTTCATTTTACCAAACGAATTCAAAGAATTCCAAGTGTAGCAAAGCAGAAGTACAGATGCTTCGGGTTGATTGAATTAAATTTGAATTAAATTTGAAAAATGTTTTTCTTAGTTACATGCTTTTTAAACATTATTTTCGACTGAAATGCGCGGACAATTACCGAAATGTTGATGTCTTATTCATTGGATTTGATATCATTCAAGTCCACAGCAGGCATGAAACGAAAGTGGAACATTATTTTCACATTTTCGAGAAATTTTAAATGAATCATCTTTTTGCGCTTCTCTAATTACCTGGCATTTCGCTTTCAATTGTTCACCGTTTGTTGAAGTCATGTCATCGAAAATTTATCGCCTTTTGACCGTGTTGGCATCATTTTGTTCTTCCAATTGTCTTAAAAGATCAAAGTTTTACGAAAAAAAACTCATGGCGCAGTTCATTCGCGACACAAGCTTGCACCTTTCATTGAAGGATTTCTTTTCTAAAAGCAGTGAAAGAACATCAAAAAACACTTGCTTGATGATATCCTTTTAATCTCACATAAAAATTATTCAAATTCCTTCTCCTGTTAATCTTTTGTCTTCGCTTAATATGCAGCTTAATTCTTCTACAACAGTTTCTTATTCTCAACTTGCTGCCATCAGCAGATGTTTTTTGTTTTCTTCTCGTTGTTTCGAGTCGTTTCATTCAAATTACAAAATTTCAATTTTTTCTCTTCTCGAAATTGAAAAAAGGGACGAAAGAGAATTTCTTCATTTTATCCAGAAATGTTATTATCGAACAAAAAATCCTTCAAAACGAACCAAAATCCAAGTGTAATGTAGAAACACCCGGCCCAATAAATACGTCTTCGATTTTTTTCGGGAAGAAATTTTAAAAATTGAAAGTATAGTGAAACGATGGAAAGAAAAAGTTGAACTGACTTGACTGTAGCAAGCTTGGTTCCTTGACATGACGATCGATAAATAATTAAATTCGTCAATTTTTGCCCCAAAAACTTAACAAGCACCGAAAGATCTTCTTAAGGAAGAAGATTTTTTTTCGGTGAAATTCGAGAGTGTTTGTTCCAAATGCGCATCTTCCTTCCTAAAGTGTATAAAAATGTGTATTTAACTTCGATAGCAACGCACACTGGTGAACGCAAAAAACGCTACAATCAATAAAAGACACTTGGTTCCTTCAGCACACGCTCCCTTTTCAAATATCGAGGCAAATACGGGGGCAGGTGTGTTGGACTTTACATTTTTTTTTCGTTCTTGTTCCTTTCATCCGAGTTTATTTCGACGTAACAAGAGCGACTCTAAAAATATTCCCCAAAAAAAAAAGGAAAAGAAAGAAAAAACTTCAATTCTCCGTCTCTTCCTGATCGTGGCTTTTAGGGCGCTTTTGAGCGCAAGGTGTTTACGTTTTGACTAAAGTTCAATGGAATTGGTGGACATGGAACTCTGAAGTCGATGGTTTAAGTGAAATTGATGATGCCATAAAGAACATTCAAGTTTGATACAGTTTTTCATTAAGCCCTTGGACGTTAGCCCTTGGAAATGAAGACTGCAGTGCTAACGTTTGAAATACTTCCATTACAAACCTCATAGCACATTGTGTTAAAAAATTGAATTTTAAAACATTACAGATTTATTATAAAAACAGCAGAATCATAAATTTTAAAAATTATGTTTTCTAATTACGTTTATATTATTTTTTTTAAATTTAGCTGAACACAAATTTCAAATGTTCTCACAAATTTTACTTTTATGACTTATATTGCTTTCTTGAAAATCAACAAGAAACCTGCCTTTTTGCACCAAAAGTCTGATCAAAATCGCGATACTATCCATGACTGCAACTAATTATTAAAAAGATCAAAATCTCAAATCTCACTTTAAAAACAAAAAATCTGGTTTGAAACTGCATCAAAAATTTGCACCGATCGAATTATAATTTATAACTCTTAGCTCCACTCAAGCACATGATCTCATGATGCATGAAGTTGACAGAAAAGAAGAAAAACTATCAAGATTTCGTTCTTGTTCCTTCGTTGAATTAAGTGACGAAGTCATTTGCTTAAGAACCATAACAAAAGTGCAATAAAATCACTTTATCTGATGAAGATGCTAAGCGGAGATAATCAGCAAAGCTTCCTGATATCATGAACAAAATATTTATCAGCGAATTTAGGAGATTTAAACTTTTCAAAGCGACCTGCACCATCCCAAACACCGTTGTTCTTTAATACACTGGAGCGGCTTCCCATTATTGGAGATCATTCGGAACACAAAAGAGGCATGAAAATCAGGAATTAAGAGGGCAAATATTTTGAGATGATGCAAAAATTAAGATAAATTCGATGCGCATCTTCACTAAAGACCTTCGCAGATAAAATTTTGTGTTGATTCATGCCAACTGGGCTGGCGCAAATATGTTTCCATTAAACTCTGACACCTTCCACAAGGAGTTTAATTTAATTCGACATGGACATCTCGTAAATTTCGCCACTCTAAGCGCCGCTATCCGCTTTGAACCTTCGGTGGGAACCTTTCGGAAGAATTTCGGATTCGATCCAGAAAAAAAATTAAAAGCGGGATGGAGAAATTTATTGATTTTGGGTTCCTTTCTTTCTCTATAATTGCAGTCTTTCGATGAAAGTTCCTCCGATTCGATGGCAAAGTGTTTTATTTACACAAAATAGAAGCAAATAAAATCGGGGAAAGTTTCAATCAAAGCGTAGAATTAGGTTTTGTTATTTATTGGACACTTTCCGATCTTGCAATTATGATCAAACACATCCGCTATGGAGAAAGCAAGTTGAAGACAAAAGCGATGGTTTAAAAACCAGTAATTTTGGATCTTCAAAATCTTAAGTAGTTTTATGGCCGTTGATAACCAATCATAAACCTAATCGGTTTGTAACGTTAGATTTCAGGTAAACTTGAGTTTGAGACATCTCTGCCACCTTCCAGTGCCTTCCGCCCTGTAATTTTGCAGCGCAATCAAAGCGTTGGTCTAATTTTGAAGACCCGAAGACAGGAAAATTCGGATCCACTGAAATTGAAACTTTATTGGCGATTGATTGTGCGATAATCTTATGAAGACATAAATCCATTCCCTGAAGACGCGTAATGACGATAATCATGAACCTAAGTGCATTTGCAGTGCACATACTCAAAAACTTCATTCTTCAAAGTGCAGTTTAATGCTTGCCTTAACTTTTATGCATATAATCGTGCCAAAAAATGTCTAAATCGTGTTTCATCACTTTTCGTATTCAAAACAAAAATGCACGAAGGTACCAACACCTAAAATCTTGCAATGTTAGCAAATTATAGACTTTAGCCGCTGCCAAAATCGATGGTAAGATGGAAAGGTGAGAAGTTGTGAAAAAGTAAAATCGAACCGATTATAACTCATCATGAATGGGAACAAAAACGAAACGATTCATTCAGCAAATGCACGCGGCAAAGCAAAGCGACAGACACACAGCTGGGGATGAGTGAGTTTAATTTGTTTTAATGCGCTATTGTGTGAAAATTATACCCGTTCGCGTGTTGCCGTTCTTGTTCTGCGCAATTTTAGCTGAGTTTCAATATCTTTTGACGCTATTTGTTAAGTTTTAGGCGGGGTTGGTGTATCAATTCAGTCCCAAGGGTTTTTACATGTTTCCCATTCATTTACTTTATTATTTTGAGAATGTGAAAAATTGCGACAAAACAAAGTACATTTAGTTCACGTAACCACCTCAGGCAACGAAATTGATCAAAAATCGACACACAACATAAGTTTTATCTTTTCTTTCAATGCAATTTAGCTTTGATTTGACGAATTTATTTTTCAATTGCAGTTCTTCATTGAACGGTGATAATCTTTAAAATTCAGACGTGATGAATTGCCGTTGCCTAGCAATTATATGAAGATATCAAATTTAGCAATTCGCTTGTGATGTGTCTCGTGTGTGTAATTCAACAAGAGAAACCGCGTTGATGTTAATATTTATTATGTTGTTTGACATGCCGGTGAAGCGATTCTTTGAGATATTTGAAAAGTTTGAGGCAAAATGATTAATCTGAATTCATTCGCAAAGTAAGTCTTCACCGATGGATAAATTATTGTGGTGCAAATTGCAGTTTGACTTTCTAATTGTGCCATTGCATGATATAACAATTTGAAGTTGCAATTTGTTTGCGGATTGAAGTAATTTTGGGGCTGTCGATTGCGGTGCAATGCAAACAATGAACTTCAATCTGAAGAAAAAAGAATTTTGAATTCATCGCATGTCTTTTGATGTCGATTGTTGAATTTCAAATGTAACAAAGATTTTCACACGAGTGTAATTGATTTAAATAACGTTCAATAAAGAACCGCTTCTGGTTACAAGTTGTATAGTATGAAATAAATTTAAATTCAACTCGATTCTCATGCAAATTTATGGCAAACTACGTTCAGTGCGATACTTCTCGACCGTTTGTTCCCATGCATGCAATGTTCAGCAATAAATGTGCATTTAATCGAACAATAAATTTTTCGGCAATCGTTTTATCAATTGCTGATTGAAGTCGCCCGAAACGGAGCTCTTTGGACGCTTGCCAACTTCACTCTGACTAACAACTTCAAGCTGAAAAAATGCAAGTATCAATTAATTTGCAATTAGATTTTTTTGGGTCTGCTTCAACGAATGAAAGCGTATCAATCAATTATAAAATCAACGTTCGTGCTAAAAGTGCGGCGTTTGTAAAAATTAAGATGTTCCCTGACAAATTTCAAAATGATGAATGGTAAATAATTGCAATAAACACTTCATTGCGCCATGATTCGTTATAAATTACTCAAGTTTTTATCGCATGTTGTATGAAATTGACTTCCAAGAAAATTTTTAATCAAGAAAGTTTTGTTTTTGTGATCGAGAATTTGGTTTTTGTGATAGAAGTTTTGTTTCGATCGGCGAGAGTTTGGTATTTCCTGATCACATTTTTCAATAATTGAGCAGAACTTTGTGTTTTTCTACGCACTAATTAATAGTTTATTTGAAAGTCATAAAGAAACTACCCATTTAGAAAGCAAGGGATAAAAGTTTTAGTACCTATGTTAAGAAGCTCTTAGTTTAGATTTTCTAACCGGGCTTTCTGTTCTGATAACGATCGCTGACAAATTGTGATATTTCTCTCCGATTCCCTACCGCAAAACACAACATTTTTCAAGGTCTCTGAATATCACAAGATCATCTCGCTTGATAAAAGTCTTTCTCCACGAAAGAACACATTAAAGATATGATAATTTCACATTAAACTTTTATGACTATAACTCATCATTTGAATGGAAAGGCAAACATTAAAAGGATCTTCTTACCTTTTCTGGTGTTCCCGAAGGTAGAACTTTGAAGACTTTCTAATTTGAAGGTTCCACGGGTATGAAATTATAATGAAAATGCATCCAGGTTTTATGACAAGGATCAAATCCTTTTTATTCAAATGATCGTAAAATATTTTCTCCCATAAAAAAGTTCCCATAACTTCATCTCCAACATCAAAATTTGTATATTTTCGATTCTTTTTGATCGAGCACACAATAAAAATCCATTGTTTGGCGGATGGCAAGGATCTTGAAGGAGAGAAACTCGAAAAAGGTTTGGAATGAAAGGATCTGTGTTTGTCTTTGATTCGAAGCAAACGAAAAAACTCAATCACAGCTCCAAATATTATCCTTGCTTGGTTTGGGTTCCTTTCCTACTCTCATAAATAATATTTTTAGTTTCTTTTGTTCTCATTGTTCATATGCAAGTGATTTCACAGAGATCGACATGAAATCAATTTATAATAATTCCTGATGTTTCAATAGAAATTTTTCTCCCATCATTAGACAAGGCAAGAGATGAGTTTGCAAAAAAGCGAAAGGATTGCAATTTTGTTGCCGAAAATAATTGAAACATCTTGAGCTATTTACAAAGGAAGGAACTAAAGTACAATGGTATGAAAGGTGCCACTTTTTGTAGGCTTCCTTTTGCGATCATCAAAAACGGAAAATCAAAACTTCCGATAAAGGATTTTGTATACAAAATGATTGGTCAACTGGATGAAGATCGTTTTCTTTGATGTTGGCAAACCGCAGCGTCATTTTGGTGAACACCATTCCATAAGCAATATCGAGCTAATCAAGAGTACTTCAATAAATCAATAAATGTTTATAAATTGCCTGCTTAACATAATAATTTAAACCTAATCCTTTTCAGCTCCTTCTCTCTATCGACGATCATTCAACACTTAATGTTCCTTTTATTCTAATTTCACCGTCTCGCGCTATTGAAATCCAATCGAGATCTGTTTGTTGGCTTGACGAAGGATTGTAAACAGTTTATAAATAACAATAAAGAACCGATGAAGTGGTGAAGAAAAACCACTTGAAGGTGTCTTCGCTGGTGCTATGAACAATTTGTAGCAATAAAGAATTACAAACGATTTATTATGTTGATCAGGGAGAAGGAAAGATGAATGAGGGCTTTGTGAAGAAATATATCTTAGAAAATTGTAGTTAAAGCAATGCCTTATATTATTCAAATGGTTGCAAAAGTATTTTAGTTTAACAGCAATTTTAGTTTTACTGATTTCATTAAAGCAACGATTTAAAATAATTTCAAACTTAAAAAAATAACACAACTTCAACCACATGCATTGCTTTTAGCTGTTTAATTTGTTATTCAAAGTTTGCAGCAATGTTTCAAGTAAAACCAAAACGTAGTTTTACTTTTATTTAAGTTTTCAACATTGCCTCAAATCCCGTTGAATCACAACATCCTTTCTTTCCAGCAATATCTCGTGTTAAAGTGATGATTATTTTAATAAAAATGTGTAACTTATTCGATCAGAAAACTGTTGGAGCTGTCGGTTTAGTCATCATTAAGTCAAATAAATAAACTTTGAGAGATAATTAATGATCAATTTATTCATGAAAAGTTATTCGAATGATTTGGAGAAGAGTTTTAAAGAGAAGCAATGCTCTATGTTTATGAACTATTAAACTGCCATAAATCATGGCTGGAGAAGCGTTTAAAGACGGTTCTCGTCATAATTAGCAAAACAGATCTGTTTGGGTAATTAAACTTCTTCTGTGCATACCTTCCAGCGTTCAGACGATAACAAATTTTGGCCAGAATTATTAAAAGCCTGCCAACTGATTTATGAGATGTTTTTAGTCGAAAATTGAATGAAATTGCCGTAATTAATGCGATGTTTATTTAAATCTGCCTAAATGTTTCCTGTGACCAAGATTGAGTGGAATTTATACATTTTCAGTAATATGCATTTCCAGGAACTAAAAGAAAACTTTATCCGAACGCTCCATCTGAAAAGGATTCATCCGAGAAGCGACTACCGAGTGAAGTTGCACTTTTACGACCAAGCAACACAAAAAACACGTTCTTGGGCAATTTATCTCAAGAATGTTAAAAGTGACAAGTGGTATTCGAATTTAATGTCTCCAGCATATCGTGGTTGAAATTTCAATGCTAAACTGCCTTCATGGATGCCTTTATGAGTCTTCGTGAATGGCACTGACTGTTCGTTTAAGTCAAAGAACTGCTTTGTTTCTGACGCTTGTTTTGACATTTAAATCTAAGATTGCAAGTTGAATGAAACCCGTTTCAAAATTGCTTGTGCTAATTGCAATTTTGCAAATTAAATGAAGACGTCGAATCTCGCTGTGTGTCACATTATTAAAATTTGGTTGCGATTTTTGATATCCAAGCACAATGTCTTAATTTTGAGATGCAATAACAGATCTTGATTGGCTTTATCGATGCATTAGCTGCCTGCAAAATGTGCAACTTCAACGATCACCGCATAAAATCGAGAGTTTCTGCAACAATGTAGCGGAAAATATGAAATACAAAACAGAATCACCAGTTCGCCATCAAATCTGGGATTACTCGAATATCTTTTCCTGATAATGCGAAATCTTTCATGGATGATGCAGACTTAAGGCAAGTATTTCAGAATCAGTTCTGAATAAGTCATAAAGTTCACCTCAATAGTAACATACAAGCTCAAGCATTTATGGTGTTTGCACGTGCAAATTGATTTTTTCTCTCCTGCAGTGTGTAAAATTCTTATAAGAAGTCAAGTGCAAGTGATTCACTCAAAAAATTGTTGAATATTTAATCTCCTTAACTTTATCGAAAGGAAAAATAACAAAGAAAATACAAATACAGCGTAATGTGCATTTAAATATTCAGAACTGGCCATTAAAAGATTTGTTTGAAGTTGAAACTTCAAAGAAAAAATTCTCCAAGTTCATAAACTTCACTCGCATTGTGTGAAAATTAAACATAAATTTGACTTGTTTTCAATAATTCCATGTCTGGCGCTTTTAAACTAAATTATGACGAATCATGAAACAAAATTTTTCATGGAAAAAATGCCAGAAAATCGTTATGAAAATTAATGAAGTTTTGGCCGCTTTGCTGCCGATCATCAGGCTTAGGAACAAAGAAAAGGCTTGAAACACCGAAAAAGTGAAAATTAATCAATCATGATCCTTCAATCCTTGACGGAGTTAATGAAATTTAAATGAGTCTACTTTTTATAGCTTGAAAGAAAGTCTTCCAGTCAATCAAAGGTGAATTAATCAAGATTTTGTCAGACAAGATTGTCACGGTTTCAAAATGAATTAAAAAGTTGGCAAGAGTAGTGATCGCTATCATTTTTACAATTAGAGAAACCAGAGAGAAAACCAGAGGAATTATAAAATTGATTTACTTCCATTTGTCTGTTTCAAACCAGAGATTTTAGTGCAAAAATCCTTCAAACTAAATATTTTTTCGTAAAATATCTTCAGACTCGAACAAAATGTTCTAGATAATTTCAATCTTTTCCAAATACATTTAATTTGCTTTTCTAATGCTATTAAATCTAGTCGATCAAAAGTTTCAAAAGAAAAATTCTTCAATTATTGAGATTTCTTCATTAAAACCCAAAAAACCAAAATTTATATCGCGGCATGAACCTCCGTCATAATCGTAAAAGTTCTCGTCGGTTTTCAGCGGCAATCGTGCAGCACCTTTTGCTTTCCAAATCTGGTGCGCAACTGCTGCTGCAATTTCTTAAAAGCAAGAAAAAGAATTCCAGCAGCATCTTCTCAGTTTACACACAGTTGCAGTTGCTCTGGTTCTCGATTTCTTCTCACTGGTGCATCTGTATGTCTCGGGTGGAGAAGAAGAAGGATCATCAGGGGAGATCAGGTCGGTCGGTGTAGGAGAAGTTCGTGACGATCTTCCGTCTTTCTCCAACGCGTTATGAGAATCTTCACGAAGTTCTTTTTCACTGAGAGTTTCATGTTATTTGATATCTTCTTTTGTGATTCCATTTCTAAGGCTCGAAAAACCTTTTCACAGTCTGCAGTTCTTGTTGGAGTCTCTTTGACGCGAAGTTGTGTTGGTGCCGTTTTCTTTCTTTTCTTTTGATTCCATGCTTCGCACGTCTTACACTGGCACGCGTCTTCTGCTATCACATTTTCAAAGAGACGAGCTTCGTGCGCGGTTCGGCAGCAAGTTGAAATTCTCCTGTTGCTTCGTAGCGAATGGTGGGAGAAGCTGATACGAAGCGTAGGCACTGAGTGGTGGGGAGAACGCAGAGAACGAGAGCATAAAGTGGACGAAGGCACAGCATAAAGCAACATAACAAGAACCAAAGCAGGTAGAAATCGCACCGAGTACTAAAACGAAGGGATCGAGGACGAAGGAAATCATTTCGCTTGCGATCGTCACACAGTGCAAACGTGGGTTCAACTCTCTCTCGCGCAAGAATCTTCTCTTGAACAAGTTGAAAGCAGACACAAAAAATTCTTAAAGTGTTTCGTTCTAATTTTTGTGACTTTACGTATCGATTCAGTTCTGCTTTGGAATCGAACGCGACAAGACGTGCTCAAAAGTGTCTTAAAAATAAATTGAAAAGTGACTTAAAAAATAAATTAAAAAAAACTTTATGGCATCAGTTCGCACAATGACACTCGGTCAGAATATTCACATGATGTCAAACATGTCAAACAGTTGTGTTCTTATGTCAGCCAACATGCTTGCCGGCAAATCGCAACAAATGTTCGCAACGCACGGCAAACGACCACTTGCACCGGCACCGACCGTTCTCACATCGAACGGCGCTAATCAAGTGATCAACATCCCGAAGAAAAAGTACAACTACACCGCCATGCAAAATTATCAGCCAAATCAGACAGCTTCCGTGGCACGACGAAATGCCCGCGAAAGAAATCGCGTGAAGCAAGTGAACAATGGATTTTCCAACCTGCGACAACACATCCCGCAGACAGTCGTGTCGGCACTTACCAAAGGTGGACGTGGATCAGCCAAAAAATTAAGCAAAGTCGATACGCTGAAAATGGCAGTCGAATACATCCGCAGTCTTAAGGATATGCTCGACGACAACGAAAATAACTCAACAAGTGGCCAGTCTTCATCAGGTTATTCCTTCTGTGAAAGTTCCCAGCTTCCACGATCAGAAGCTTCCTTGTCACCGACACCGTCTTACTCATCCGATGCATCCAGCCAAATGTCTTACACACCAAATCATCACATGCAAAGCCACCAGCCGCAATTCAAACAAGAACCATTCGACACCTACATCGATCCGTCTACCTCACCAGCACCTTCCTACCACTCAGACATCCCGATCCACCATCAACAGACGTTCATCCCCACGTCAACTCCTTACAAACACACGCACCAGTACGACAACTACTCGCCGGTCAGCCCCGATGACGAAGAAATTCTTGACGCAATTGCATGGTGGCAGCAACAATAAAATGTGCAGACTTCAAGGTAATTATTTCGTTGACAATTTGTGCAGTGAATTTGAGTGCTTGTCTTTCTAGTCAACTAGTGTGCTTGTTTTCTAAATTTGTGTGCCCAGTGTACAAATGAACTTGTGTGCTTAGTTTCCGAATGAATTTAAAAAAAAATCCATCCAGAGTTTCCTACCTGACATCAATTCAATTGAAAAGAAAAAATCCATTTTTATGCATAAAGATCTGCAACAATGGAACTCCAGGTCCGCGCGCAAAAAGCAAAGACCTGAAAAAGAACCTTTTGGCCTAGAGAATAGAAAAATGTCATCTATTGTTCGAAAGAAAACTTCGTCTTAAGATTTCTTTCCTTCACGTGTGCCGTAAGGAGTCAAATGAAAAAATATTTTTAATTCAATGGCACGGATCGTAGAAGTCCTGGGAACGGAGATGGATTGAATTGGATATCCTTTTGATAGTCATATCTCAACTCGATAATAATGACAAGGACTTTTCTACTTTCGATTTAAAAATTTCTCTCGAAAATCTTTTTAATTATGTGAGATTGAAACACTGCCCTATCCCAATATCTGATCGAATTCGGGATGCTTTTCGTCTTTGCTTCTTCCGTCTTCGTCTTTGAGTTTTTCTTTCGACTTTGCTTCACAAAAAATCTTCTCATCATAAAGTTGCTGCAGTTTTTTGCCGCCGCCGTTCGATTTTTTTCACTTTTTCTGCCTGAAAGATTTAAATGACGAGAAGGAAACATTAAGTTTCTTATAAGATGGGACAGAAAATTAAATGCAAGTTGTTCTTTGCTACTTACGATTTGTAGATTATTTGCGTTTTCCTGCCGATTGTGTTTAGAATGTTTCTATATTTTTTAAATTTATTCAACCTGTGTGACAAAAACTCATGTTTTCTCGTTTTTATTTACTTACAGATGTCTTGACACAAGAAATACAGGAGAATATTGCGTGCGAATAAAAATTTCTTCATCAAACGCGCGACATACTGGAAAAGTACAAATTAATTTAACTCCAGCGTGTTCTGTTGCCAAAAACGACGAAAACCATGGAACCTGCCACGCAGTACTTTGAAAATAATTCTTCGATGTTTTGGTTCGAATCTTGCTGCTTCAACGTTATTTCATCAACACCCGGACAACGCAGAGCCTCGCCGATGATCCACGCGCCTTGTAAATAAAATGGAAGACAATAAACTTAGTGCGGATTTTTGTCGACGTTCTCCAGACTTCGCTGTGCTGATGAAGTAATCAAATTGAAGGGCAAAAGAAATATCAGAAAACCCATTTGACTGAATCTTTATAGATGGTACTAAGAAATAAGTGCTAATTAAGCCTTCATCTTAAGGATAACTTTACTTCACGTTATTCTCTAGTCATGCCGACAATTTAAAGATCTTTAATGTTTAAGAAGAATTTTTGCCAAACTTTTTCGCTTTTTGAGTGACTGATTCGTCAAGAAATCCCCACAGACAGTTAACAATGACATTGAAATTTAATATTTCTAGATTTGTTCTCAAAAGTTGTGTAAGAAATTAGAATATCATTGTGATGACTCACAATTGTGCCTTAGAAAAAGCTATTTAATGCTAAAGGAGATGCTGAAACTCAATGCCTTTTCATGGGATTTCTATTGAAAGCAAACAAATGATGAATTTTGCCAGTGAACTTCTCAAGATTTCGAGTATTTTTCTTAAGGATAAAATGGAAGACATGTAAATAGATTTTTTAAGAAAGATTACTTTAAGATCGTAGTTTTTATGTTTCTGTACTGATGATGAACGAGAAAGTTAGTTTAAGGAACTTAAAATAATAAATCGTTGATTAAATTTATTGAAAAAGAATTTTTTTTGTTGATCTTTTCTGGGATGCCGAGTTTTAAGTTTCAGGTAAAAAAAAACTAGACAAAAATTGCTACATTGTGCAAGGCAATTTTGCGTGTTGTGCCAGAAAAACCATTCAGTTCCAAATTGAAGGTCAAAATGTCTGTCGGAACTTTCTCAGCCAATTTCACGCTTTGCAAAGTTGCATTCCGTTAAATATGCAAATTCCTAATTTGAACGATGAAATATGTAAATCAGCGAATGATATTGCAGACATTTCAAAATTGGATTAATTTTTTGTGTTCTTTCTTTTAAAATCCCCCGAGAACTCATCTTTTGAGTGAACAATTTTGAAGGAAGCTAAAAGAAAAGAAGTCTAGGTCGCTTTACTTTGCATTTTTTTATTTGAAAGCGATGCGTGTATCACAAATCACAGTTTTTTGTTTTGCATTTTGTTTTGTGCCTTTGATCTGTGATTTGAAGTATTTTATTTGAGTTGCCAGGTGAAGATCTGATCTTAAAATTCTTTTAAGTTTTATGAAGTTTTCTGATAATTTTCCATATATTTGAGTTTTCGTTTTGCAATCTTTAACAAAGTTTTTAATAAATTTTACCTTCACTTAACTTCTGGTAACCCAAATTTTGCATAAAATGCACTAAACTTGATCATTATAGAAAGATATTTCCAAGACTTGTCTATCAAATCTCAGTCATTATTAAGTTTTTTGGACGTAGAACTCCTACTTCCTGAGAAAAATTTCCTTTTCTTGTAATCGTAATTGAAGTGTACGGAAAGGTAAATGCAACTTCTATTATTTAAACACGTGACTGACGAGGTTCTTGTCAAAGAATTTGATTCCTTTTGTCGAATGCTTAAAAAAATCATTTTTGGCGGCCCGGCCCCTTCGTTTTTGTATTCAAATTGTTCCTGAAAGGCAAATCGGAAGTCTCAGTTGAACGTTTTTTTCGAGCTGATGCCGACACACGCTGGAAAAAACAAGTTTGCGCCTGAATGTGCACATGGTGCCTTGAAGGCAGCCCCAGAGACACATTTATCTCCTTGCACTGTAATTACGTTTGGTGACAAAATTATGATTCACGAATGGCTGGTCCCAAAGTGAAATGTAAGACGATACTTTATTGCACATTTGACAATCTTCAGGCCTGGGAGTTGAACCAGCACGAGAAAGAAAGGAAAACATGCAAAAAGGAAGTAGATGAACGCCTTTCGGGCAAAACACATGAAAGATCTCAAAAAGAGATTTATTTTCGCTTCTTCAACAAATTTTAATTGCTTCGGGATCAAGTGATGGACGTAATTTTAATGGTTGGCTTGAAAGTGAAAGTTTTCCAAGGAAATTGCTTCTTCCACTCTTTTTCAACGCTTGAACGGCAGTTCAGGACATTAAAAGGGATCATTCGGGTGCACTTGCAAATCTAATTAATAGCCGGGGCGTGAAGTTTTGACACTGTGTGATCGTTTTCCTGGAAAAAGTGCATAAAGTCACACTTTTAGGTGTCATTTCTCGAGCGCTTGCTGCACCACTAGTTTCGTGTGAAGAATCTAATTAATGAGAAACTTGTTTGAAGAAGTGAACTTATGCCTGTTGGTCTTCTCCTTCTCTTCTAAATGCATCGAAAAAACAGCAATTTAAATAATAATGATCTTGAAACTGATATTCATTTTTCTTTTTCGTTTCGCTGCACGTCCCAAAAGACCAATTCACAAAAACAGCGAAAACAGTTCAAAGCCAATGTAATGAGAAACAAGTTTCTGGCTCCGTTTTTAATTAAGTTCGATACTTCTTATCTAAATTGCATCGATTGTAGAGTGGATTTAATTGTTTAACATTACGCGAGGCAGGGTCTAAAGCAGCGCAACATCTAAACAAACTTAAATAATTTAATTTATATGTTTTTATGCTGCAATTTAATATTTAATAAACGTTTAAGAAAATTTATTCAAGTCCTTACAATCTCACTTATCTAAAACACATCATCAAGAGAACAAAATAAATTTATCAAGCCGAATGCCGATGATGTCGATCAGTGCACGCTTAGAAGATTGATCGGCATCAAAGGGGAAGTTCCATATTATCTGTACGTGATAATGATGCAAATGTGTTGATGCAGTTACTATCAAAAGCTCGCCTTCGCATGCATGGAAATAAAAACCGGCAAATCAATTTTTGCATCGTCGTTTGGACATACAGCAATTAATCAGTGACATGAGAAACCGGGTCTTTCAATGAAAAATTGCAAACCTTCACTGGACAATTAGTTAAAATTATAGAAATTACACAAGTCAGTAGAGAAGCACAAAAAACTCTCAACGAGAAATCGCTTTGTTAGCGGGACAATAAAACTTTAAGATTTTGTTCAGAAAAGTCGCAATAAATTTAATATCCAGAAAATTGTGCAAAGAAGCAGTATTAATGAAAATGAAAAATGTGAAACTCGAAGCATTGTCCAAGAGATTTTGTGCAGTTTTTAAGGACAAGAAAAGAAACGGTCATGGAATTATTTCTCTCTAGCAAATCGAGGTCAGTTTTTTATGGAATGTTTGTGATAAAAGAAAGATGAAAGGAAAACGAAGATTTTTTTTATCTCAGACTTAAATATCTAAAGCAGAAGCAAGAAATCGTCGAGGTAAGTCGTAAGACAATGTTTAATGTTCGACAAGAAGCATTAATAATATTAATAATTGAAAGTTGAGAATACGAAGCGGAGATTTGACGCTTCAATAAATTTCATAAAGCATGGGATTGTCTTGGGAATGAATTGGATTGGAGAATTTTTTACAGTGAGCTAGAAAAACAGTGAGTTTTTAAGAATGTCCACTGTTGACATCAAAAAACCTTTCATTCTATGTAAATTTAGAGTTGCATCATTATTGCAATTTTATTCTTATAGATCAAAAATACTTTTCGTTGATTTCATTACTACCAGTGTTAAAACTTGCAGACTCACCCAAATCGTTATTAAGTTTTATTAAAACAATAAATTTGATTAAAGTAAAACTTATAAAGCAATTAACAGATAAGAAAATGAGATTGAGCAGTCACAGCAGGAAATCTTCTGCAATTTCAAAGGATTTGAGGAAAGTTTTGTCGACATTTAAGCTGATTCATCCGTAATTAAAAAATCAATAACAATTAAGAATTGATTTAAAAATTAGCACTAAAAATTCAGGTTTTCATAACTTTTCTCCATCCACTCTAACTTCTACATCATCAATGAACACTCAGACAGACTGTTTTGAGTCAAAACTTCAATAAATCGTGTTTAATTCATGGATATTAGCTTCACCACCGACGAAAACAATTCAAAATATTTATTTCGTCTGTTGTTCGAGTTGTTTATTTAATCATCAAGTTTGGTTATTTATCTGTACCGGTGAACAAGACAGGCTACACCGACTTAGCCCGATTCTAAAATGTGCGTTGGATATTGAAGTGGTTCTTGAAAACGTTTGCTTTATAGCGCTTAATAGGCACATTTAAAATACAATAAACTACAACTTAATCCTTTTCCAACACGGCCGCGTTCTCTGAACCAAATCATATTTGGATTTTCTTTCTTCGCTTCTCTCGCTTTTGACGGTTCAATGATTATCAATTTCTTTTCGTTCACTCGCGTTGAGATCTTCATTTCACGTCTCGTAGACTCCACAAGTGTTTCTTTTTTCTTCAAAAATGATTTTCTCGCTTTTTTCATGTTCAATGCAAAAGAAACCGCAACGTTTAGAAACATATTGAAGAATTTACGATCCTTGGGAACGATCGACATGAAATGGCGTCAAGATTCACACAACAAAGATTATTGATCATCCCACGAAGCAATTTTAGAGTCTCAGGCACTTTTTCCCCATTCTTTATCGTCAAATCAGAGACAATGGCTAGTGCGTCGATGATTTCCGTCCGATCAATCATCTTTCTCTGCACAGAAACTCGAAATTGATGTGATCGTGATCAGTCACGCAAAAGTTTCTTGGATTTTTCTGTTATAAACAACGTTCGTTTCTACCCCCTGGCACTCCTACATCGTTCACTCGCGCAAAGCAAACGTGAATAAATTTCCATCTGAAAAATATTTCTGAATTTTAATCGCGCCGTGTACGTTATTGATTAACCTGGGAAATGAAAGTAAACAACCGAGGGTGAAATTGCCAAGCATAAAATGCACTTTGCCTAATTTTAATGTTCCACTCGACGGTATTGTTGCGCAAGGGCTGCTTTTATTATGATTTACATAAATTAACCGTCGTTTTGGAAAACGGCGATGAAGTTTATTGTTGATCGGTCAGGTAAATTACTTTTAACGCAACTGAAAGCATACTCAATAATTAAGTTTTGTTTTCAAAGTTGTTGTTTATTTTTTACATTTCATGCAAAGAAAAAAATCAAAATATTTGTTAAGAACTGATGACGTGGTATGAAAATAATTCTAAATTCTTTTTTTAAGAACCAACTGTTTCATTTTAGCATCCACTGATGCTTTAATACTAGGAAACGCTTTTCCATCATCGCTTTTAAAAGCTGCCATTTCAGGAACATTTGTCAGTCCTTGAAATGACAAGAATACAAGTTTTGAAGACAACTTAAAAAGTTCAAAAACTGTTTCAAAAATGTCATTAGGACTTTTATTCCTGACAAGTTTCCCGTCAGAATCAAAGAAAGTGCTGGCGAAATTCAACTCAAGGTGTGATAAATTTGAAAGGTGCTTTGTCAAGGCATTGAAGTCTTCAAAACTGAAATTGCACACTTCAGAAATTTTAATTTTCTCTAGTTTTGGACACTTGCTTAGAAATGCAAGCTCTGATTCCCAAGTTTCTTTTTTGTAGAATCCAAAGTGCGATATTTCAATTACTTTTAGGTTTTTATGCTGAATGTCATTACTTAAACTGCCACCAAACATTTGATGGCAGCAAACCTTCTCAATATTTGGAAAATAGTTCAAAACTGTTTCGTAAATGTCTGCACTACAATCGTTTAATTCAAGTTGGATTAGATTTGGGAAATTCTGACTTAAATAGACAACATCTTCATTGGAAATTGACGAATTCATCTCGAGTGACAAATCTGTAACGCTTGGAAGTTGAGGGAAGTCAAGTAAGCGTATTGTTGACCGGCTGTTGTCACATGACGATTTCAGTTTCAGACTTTTTAATTTAGCAAGTTTTCTTAAAGCACAAATGCCTGTGCTTGAAACGTTTGTGATGTCAAGATCAAGTGATTCAATGCTTCGAACTTGACATAATGTAGCCAGTGCAGCGTCATTAGTTGCACCATTGAACTTGAAACGTTGAAGTTTTGTTTGGGTACAAATGTCCGGAAAAGAACTGCGTGCTGATTCAATTTTCAACTGTTTCAGCTGAAGATGTTTCAAGTTTAAGTTATCAGCAGCAAACAATTTCAGGTTGGTAATTTTTGCCTGTCGGTCAAGAAATGCTTGGAGAAAAGATTCTTTAGGCTTCTTGAAATAATTGTGGTAGTTGAACTCTTCAAGAACATCGTTGGGTATGCTGTCTAGTATTGCTTCGACCGCAAACGTGCAGTTAACAAGAGAAAGTTTCTTAAGGTGCTTGAACTTTAAGACATTTTTTGGCCATGTTATACATTTTGGTACTGCTTTTTTCAAATGTTTGCCGGTAATTTTCAGTTGTTCAATGTTTGGAACACATTCAAGAATTGAAATCAAATCTGGAATTTTTGTCGCTTGCTGATCTGATAAGGTGGTGATCGTGAACTTCTTCAAGCGAAGACCAAGCGTTTTAATGGCGGCTGCTAGGTTTATTGTTTCAAAGGCCTTGTTGGTTGTCCAGACAATCGACATCTCGCTAAACAAGCGTTTTGAATTCATTACAGACTGGAATAAAGTATCGTCGGCCGTTATCTGCAAGTTAACAGAACCTGTAAAACTTTTCAAATTGATAACAAAGCCGTACAAACCTTATCTGCGCCTATAAACACCGGAAATTTGTCCTTGTCTAGCCGGCAAATCAACTCGTAGAACTTGCGGCAAACTAGAACTGCAGTTTTGCTTGAATTTACATCCAAGAAACTTAAAATGTACTCAATAATCTCTTCTGGTAGGTCATGGATTTGAAACATTTTAATGTTCGTGACTTTAACTTAAAACTTGAAAAATTAACTCTAAAATCAAAGTTTTCTGAGACAAACTGCTTGTTCGGTCAAACCAAAGTGAAATTTTTCTATGACTAAAAAGTAAACAATTTATTCAAAAACCTTTTTCGTAACTCAAAAGGTCGCGGGGAAGGTATTGATCGATCAACAGTAGGTGTGGTCTTTTGAGAAATAAATAAATTTACCCCAAATCGTTGTCATTGCTACGAATTTAAATTTTTTTACCTTAAAAACATTTTTACAGAGTGATGAAGAATTTGAATCCCTTTCTTTATCTCGCCTTTCTTCTGCCTGCACCGAAAAAGCAGTGATAACCATGTCCAACGCATTAGGAACGGGAACTACCGGGTTTGAGAGAAAGAACTGAAGATTTGTTCACGGACCACCAGCTTGATTATTTTCTTCATTTTACCCTTCCATTCACCTTCATCGCCGTCTCAAATATTTGAACGAGATTTGTTGTTCGTTATTGTCTTGAGATTGAATGAAATTTGAATTTCATTTCCGATAAGAAGTGTTGCTTCCATCAACAGCCGAAGACTGAAGAAGAAATCAAATTAATTGGATTCTGATTGGACAGTTCGGCTGCTTCTGAAGGTTCTTCAAATTGATTGGAAGCAATTACATGACATATTAGAAAATTTTAAACCTGGTCATTAAGACTTCTTTAAATTACAGACCGAATTTACGAGAACTTTCAAAGAAATTTTTGAAATTGACACAATTTTCTCCGCTTTCATCTCGATGGGTATTGATCTTAGATGTCCCGATCGACAAAAATAACAAATCCATTTTAGGTCTCATGAAATTTCACCAGGATAAGCGGATGCGAAGATGTGCAATTATGTCTGTGCGTGATTTCAAACTTTCCATTTCCGTAATTTGAAGCAATTTTTATCTTGTTTGATCTAAAAATCGCACATTTTCACACAGAAAAGGTAAATTTCAGAACGTTGACATGCAATGAAATCGATCTGAACCTTCGGCTATGTTGCAATTTGATCGCTGGAAGTTGATCAGTAGAAGTAACAACACGATGGATAACAAATCGTTTCTCCACGTAGATTTGCGATGTCAATGGCCAAGTCCAGCATCTCGCGCACTTTCTTAAATCGTTTTAAATCGCGGTAATTAGTATAAGCTCCATTTGGCAATCGGTTTTCATTTAAATCCGGCGCTTTAGCTGCTACAACCGTCAAGATTATCTCCAGGAGTGAAACAAATTAAACCTTGCTGGCCGCATTAAATTAACACATCAGTGAAATGTGCAGCGCAGTTCGAACACAACTGCTAAACTTATCGTACAATAATCATCTCGATTCATTGACTTAATGAATAAACTAAACGATCTGCCTTTGATGAACATTTGTGTTTAAATGGACTTAACATGACATTAACTTAATTCAGTCGCAACTTTTTGACGCAAATTTGTGCACATTGCAACTGAATTGGATGAAGAAGACGAATAATTCGGTGGCGATTGACTTTTCCTAAACAATCGAAGGAATTTCCCACTGTTCACCAGTCGAGTAAGCACATTGTGTGCCTTCCTTTTCGGTTCGATCTTTAATTGTGCGGCGGTAATAAGAGAGAAATCGAACTTTGATAACAGTTGAATATCGAGGTTCAATCGGATGGAAAGGTTTTCGGGAGAAGAAGTACTCGAGAACTTTTTATTAAAAAGCGATAAATCTGAGACGAAATGGGAAAACAAATAATCGATTTATCCAGCGCTTGTTTTCGGGACGTTTAAAGCGATTTATTCCACTTGGACTGTGTTTAATGAAGTCACAAGTTCATATCAATTTGTTTTCATGTTGTTTATCGCACATTTGCTTTTGAAAGACTTTTTCATTCACTTTCCTTGTTAGGAGCGGAGAGAAAATACAATAAATCCTTAAAAGGAAAAATGCCGACGACTCTATTGTGTTCTCTGATGTACAAGACGTGAATCGCCCCGGCAAAGGAAAGCGAAAGCGAAAGCGAAGCGACTCAGAAATTCACACCAAATAAACGTAAAACTACATTGTTAGAGCCCGTTCAAAGGCACACAGCACACGAAAATATTTGTTTCGGTCAAGTTCGTCTTGAAGATGCCTTTCGAGAGTGAAATTCCTTTTTAGATTCCCCGACAAGAAAGCAAGTTGAAGGCGAAGGAAAGCCAACAAACAATTAACACAAGCACGCGGATATTTTTATCACAACTGGCAACAATACAAATATGTTTCATGTTTGATTGGGAAGGTTAAAAGCTATGTAACATAGACATTTAGAGAACTATTTGTAGAAAACCGTTTTTTTTGAGATTACAAACGAGAAACTTTGAATATTTAAGACAACTTCTTTTATCACATAACTGACTAACCACCCTTTCAAGAATGATATCATCGAAAGAGATAGTCGACGAACAAAAAAGTTATGTTTTTTGTGTTTTCACGGTCATTGGGCAATAAACCTAAAATGCTTTTATCTTCGCTGGTCTTTCTTTGCTTGGACTTTCATTGATAAAATCAACCCAAAAATTTTTCTTTTGTGGTTAGCGAATAGAATCTCGTTTATGAGATACCGAAGTGGAGTGGGAGATTTGCGTCATTGTCTTGTGTCTGTTTCATCCAATAAATTACGGTCTTCGGGACATTAGACCATCATTAAGGGACGATTCGAAAGAATGTTTTCAATTAGACCAGCACCGGCAGTAAACCATTAGTCGAGATGTAAAATTGCAGAATAATTTAAATATTGCATTGAACTTAAAGCAATGATTACCAAAATTGAATCAGCTAATCTGGTTTCCTTGCTGGCCCAGAAGATTTAATGTTGAAACAATTTTCACGATGTTTTGTTATAATCTGCAGTGTTATCATGCACAAAAAGAATTATTAACTCGAGTCTGCTACATTAAAAACCAAAAAACTTGTGTTCAGATAATCCACAAACTGTTCACTGGGCTTCGTGCAATTATTTTCCATCATTCTTGCTTTTATCTTCTATAATCGATCATTTAATGCATTTAAGGCTCGATGATTAATTTTGCGTTGAACGAACGTATTATTCGGGGATTTGTCTTTACCAATGATCTCCTGCAAGCGCATTAAAGCACGTACGAAAGGTGATATCGAATATTTTCAGCAGCATTTCGAAAGTTCCTGCTGAACTTGCTGCCTTAATCTCCGGTCTAAGGCCTCGAAGGGTTAACGTCAGGTAGCCAATTTGCTGCCTTTTTGATAATGAGCCACAGAGCCCGGTAATTTTGAAAAAAAAGTCAGATGAATTGATTGATTCGTATGGTCTTGAAGTTCTGATCAATTGCAAAGATATTCACAAGGCGAGAACTTGAGAAAGAGAGAAATTGGATCACACACCCGAAAATCATTTTAGAAGACGATCCGAGTCGATCAAAACGCATTTTGATCGTTTCCTTGTTGCATTCGCTTCTTTGCACTCTGGCGCGACCGTTTATATTGGGGAAAATTGCAATTACATTTCTATCTTCATCAAATGCATTGGATCAAAAATAAATGGGAAGAAGCAAAGAAGACGCTGAAGTGCTAAAACAAAGATGCGGCAAGCATTAAACAAGTCGGCAACTCTTTTGATATCAAAAATCATATAATTTCGGTTATTTTATTACCCATTAGCTTTTAGCCCAGAAAGCACTGTGTATTGTTTGGAGTCGTGCCTGTCTTGCGCGTGGATCTAATGGAGTAAACTATTAATTGGATTTTCTTTTCACACAATGCCCAGACGGGATGTGCACGTAACAAGTGCATCAAGGTGATTGCTAATTAGATGTATTTTTGATGAAATTTTGGTTTAATCATGTAATGATATGTGATGTGTTTACATTGAACCACTAAAGGGCGATTCAACAACATCTCTAAATTGTTCTGCCCCTTCAGATTAAGATTTAACTTCCGCATCATAGTCTTTAAAAAGTAATTTAAGGACTTTGACTTATCTTCGATACCCGAAAAGATTCTAGAAATTTGAGCATCAACACTAAATAGCACTTCAGCTAGTTAAACATCGTGCTGATCTACACCGTTGACAACGAACGTACTATCGGTTTTAAATAGCACTGGCAAAAAATGAAGCAATTTAAATCGAATCTAAACACACGCCACAGTCTCGAAAAATTCCTTTTGACAACACTCACCTAATAATTAATTGTGTTCTTTGCAATCACTCTTAAATTACTTAAGGCACCTCCATGTCCAAGAATAAAAGGAATTCTGCAGGGCAAACCACTCAACGTGATACCGACATTAAAGGTTTTAATTTAGGCTCTTGCAAGAATTTTTTTCGCAATGTTTGTTGAATGGAAATGAAGAAGAACAGCACATTAGGCACCATAATAGTCTTTATCAATGGATTTTTATCAAAAAAGAAAAAGAAACTTGATTCAGTCTGGTGATAAATGGTGACAAGGTTTGAATGATGAAGACCCGATAATGAAATGCATGAGGTCCACAGCTAGAAGAACGTCCCATTGTGAACGGTTGTTGCAAAGGGCCTTCAAGAGTGGGGCTACAAGGCCAACTTGAATTTGAGGTTATGTTATAATGCATATTTTAAAATACTTGCATTTAAAATATAAATTTTAAAATATCAAACAGCTTTTCATATTTCTAATTTAGAGTCACACAGTGCCCGCTTTCGGACACTCTTATCATCATCGTCCATTCATTGGAGACAATTGTGCTTTACATACACAGACCAAAACACTATTTCATGCATCACCAAAGGGAGTGAACTGTCGACACAAAGAAGACACGACAAACAATGAATCTGTTTTACCATAAATCCATTGAATGTGGCTGCTTGTGGTCACTGGGGCCAGGACCTCACAGGTAAATTAGAAATGCAATTTAAATGAAATCGTTAAATAGAAGAAAAATATTTTGACATCTCATTTCAATCTGTTCTCGGAACGATAAACAAGGAAATTGTCGTTTGTTTGGCTGCGGGGACAATTGCACTGGATTTCTGCATTTGAAATAGACACCGTCGGTCGACCAGATGGCCACATGGCATTCAATATACAAGAAAATCTTTTGATTACACAATTCTTATATCTAGAACGGGAAGTGTGTCGCACAAAACTTTTTGTCGCACTGTTGACAACTGAAGACGATTGTGCTTGCAACTAGTTAGCAAGCTCGTGGAGCTATTGAACAGGCATTGATATGGAAATTCCACGATAGGAAGTCAACTGAAGTCAGTGTTATCGATTTTATGGCTGTCGACATCGCAAAATAATCTACGGGAAGTTGATTTTGACTGGAATTTCTGAACTAAATTCGCACGTGCGCTGGGTTTGCTTTGTGTTTGAGCGCCCGCATGACACAACCAATCTTAATTTCTACATAAATGGCTTTCGATTCACCTATCTACAGTTATAAATAAACGCGATGTTGATAGGTAAATATTAAAAGTGCGACAATTATTTGTACACGAACAAGAAACAAGTCACAACAGACTCAAAGTCCAAGCAAACTTGAGCAGTGAAAAGATAGACGAATTTTTCGTGGAATTCAGATCAATTGACAAATGGTATTTAGCTTCTTCAATGGAAAATCTTGTCATTAGTCAAAATATTTATCTTTATTTGCCAAAAGAAGGCTTAAACTGCTGGGAATTGGAACATCTTCGGAAATGCACTTGGTGCTACATTGTCCACCGAAGATAAATGTTTTCACTCACAACATAATCGGAAGAAAGAATCACCCCTACGCCTTTGCATCTCTCCTTTGCAGCCTTCCTTTCTTCGTCTGCCCGAGAGAAGCATCAGCAAAGCTGCATAAATTATTCGCATCTCATCATCATTCATTTTTTCGCACAATGCACGTCTTTAGAGCAGCATTTAGTTGTAATTTATTTGCATTTCTTTGACACAAATCCCTGAGATTACAAGTTAAAGAAAGTATTTACATGCACAAAATATACAAAACTTCATTAGTTTAACATCTTACTTTGTAGTTTAAGATTTACTATGAAGAAAAGAAGGTTGACCCAGTAAGAAATCTATGGATATCGGAAACTAAAAACTATCCGTGACAGCACGTGGCAACTTACTGATAACATCCGCACATTTGTGCACTAGTTCTAAGAGTGTTCATATAAAAATTCTTTCAAACTTCTTGAATATTGTCATAACGAGTCATAACTTAACAACTTCTTTCCGGGTTTCTTACCTTTTCATCAACATTCAAATAAAACGTTTCGGTCCAGGCCACATGCCCACAAAAATCGCTTAAATGTTCATGCCTTTCAAATGTTTTCTCCAATAATTGTGGCCAAATTGCATTCACGCCATTGTTTAATTTAGAACTTAAGCTATTGTGCAATAGATTTTCAATGCAATTTTGAGAATTCTTTCAATGCATCGAATCAATGATATTAATGCAATCTTTTCAAACCTTCATCAGTTGTAATGAATATGTTGCAACAATCGTCAGCATAATTCTTCGTTTCTTTCAAGCCCCCACAGGGTTCACCAAAGACAAGAGACGAAAGACAAGAAACTGGTGCTAAATAAGTCACCCAAGCAAATCTCAGGGTGTGAAGATGTAATGGACTTGCAAAAAACGAGGGACAAGAGAGATTTTTTTGTGTCAAGCCACCCATGCAGATTTCTTCGAACGATTTCATCAAATCGCCTTTGAAACAAGAGACTTCAACGTATCCGTTTGGTGAACGATCAGCAAGGAACATAATTATGACGATGCCAATGGTCAGATTAGAGAGAAGCAGTATTTTGTTCTTGTTTTAATCGTATCTCTGTATTTTTAGGGTAAACAGATAAGAATCGATTGTCATGTCGAGAGGGGCGCAAGTGGAGCGCAAAAATAATCGACGATAATCTGTTCAGGCAGCATGAAGCACAACAAAATGCAAAAACAAAGCAGCAAACAGTTTGAAAAAGTAAACTCAAATGAATTATCTGTGAAATGATCTGATTGCTGGTAGACACCGAAACATTTTGAAGAAACTTTCATTTTTGGGCAAAATTACACGACGACAATTTTACGGAGAGTTGGATTTCAAGATTTTTCTATGAAATTGGATCCATTGGAAAAAACAAATGTTCTGTGTTAATTGAAACAAGATTTTTTAAGTGAATTCTGCCGAAAAGCAAGGATTATGAAGGTTTACAAGAAGCTGTTTACTTTATCAACAATTCTCATGTTAATTTCTGTTGAAAGCTGTTAAGATAACAGTTTGCTGGTCGTACTGGGAAGTGTGCCAAAAACATCGCTGTTTGTCCAGTCAGCACTTGACCGAAGTGCATTCAAGAAAGTGTTGAAAGCCTGTCGATGTTTACTTTACTCGATGTCCGAAGCGATCGACAAGGCAAGATGTCACAACATTCAAATTATTCTTAATTATTCCAGCTTGGAATTCTCGGTAGTTTTCAGAAGCTACCGAAGAATTTCTTTATTAGAAAATCCACTTAAGCTAAATTAAAATGCTTGTCATCGGCATGTGGACAGTTTGGTGCAGTTCTTTTAATATATTTATCTGTTTTAGATAAGAAATCACTATTTAGACATGTGTCCAAGGAGAATTAAACGATGAAATTAACATGATGATGACAGTGAATTAATGTAACAGAGATTTATAGAAGATTGTTTCAAAAGAGGTTTAACAGGAACCAAACTTGTTATAGTTGTTATAAAAGATAAAAAAATTATGAAGAAAAATAATTGAACGGCATTGATTTCTTTTGGATTTGAACCATTGCCGGGATTTTTATTTACCTTTGTTTCTAATTTTCGTTTATAACTTTTT
>JPYR01000017.1:52172-72336 GCA_000775305.1 Belgica antarctica
TCTTTTTCACGAACCAACATTGATCACGGACCTACATTTTTAGCTCTACTTTATCTTCCTAAAATTTAACATTTTTTTTAAACAAAACTTTGTAACATGATCCGACTGATTGAATGACTTTTACAATTCTAACTCATACTTCCAACTCATCATTTAAAGGATTCTATCATGAATGTTAATGTGCCAAATGCAGACTTCACCAAAGGATCGGCTTTTGTTTTTCAAGGGCGAACAATGAAAAGCATTTAATGCGTTTTGGGTTACGACGATGAATAGCAAGGCTTTAAAATCACCACGAACAGCTCGATGATCGTTTAAAATTGCTTCATAATTTCGATCAACAATTCTTTCCACCCTCATGAAACGTCAGAAAAACTTTTTGATTTTACATTTGTGGTGGTGGTAAGGTGGTTGCTTCATTGCACATCTGTCCTTTAAGAACGAAAGCCAATGATCCCATAGCGCACACGTTTCGGTGCATAAAGAACCTCGATAAAAATCAAATTCCCCTATAGCTTGAACGAGTCCAAGGCAGAAAAGGGAAAAAGCCAACTCAGGGTTCAATTTTCAAAACAAAATTGTAAACATTTGTCGACCAACATCACCCTTATGCATTGAAGAAAACAGTTTAACTAAGTTTATGATTGAATCCGATAAGAAACACCGGGACAGCAGACTCGATGGAGTATTTACTTTCTTTGAATTTGTTGCTGTTCGTGTTGACTCTGTGTGGCACACGACGATGTAAATACACCCTGCAAAGTTCTGTCTTGTAATTTTAAGATGTCTGGTTGTTAATTTAGTTGCTAGTTCAAGTAAAACAAAACAAAATAAATGGACCTTAAATAAAAAAAAGTTTCTATGACAAATGTTAATCGGTATTTCTAATTTTTTTTTGAAAAGTTTCTGCAAAAAACGTAGCAAGCAATCCCATTAAGTTTTCTTAGGATTTGAACCTGTGTGGATTGTGTCATTAACAGCTTTAGAATTTTACAGAAAAATTTCTAAATTTATTCTAACGTTAACAGCAGCAAACTCAAAACTTATATTTCTTAAACCTTCTTCTGATACTTCCCCAGCCACAGAAGAAGCCGATCGACCAAAAACCGTCACGATCATTTTTTATTTCCACTGGACATTACCAGCCGTGGACAATGAAGCCGTATTTCTCTATTGAGAGTTGCAAAAAAGCAATGAATAGCAGTAGATTTACGATTTTCGCTTCGATGCCATGGTTCACAAGAGATTCGTGTGGACAAAAGATAAATCTTTGGAGATATTCTCTTGATTTGTGGTCGGATGAACACAAAAAAGTGCAGCAAAATAGCGACAACAAAAGAATTTTTGTCTACTTTGGCAATTTTCACAAGTTTTTATGCTTCTTTTTTATTTTGAACATCGACGTTTATTAATAAACACATCACACACAAGCTTTACACGTTCCACAACGGACTTAAGACTCCTTTCTAAGAAATTCTAGTTGAAAACAAAATTAATGGTTTGATGCGGTCAAGTCAACCATTTAAGGGCATAGAAAAGCCTGCGCAGGGTGAGAAAAGTCTATTGAAATGATTTCTTTAAAGATTTTAATCGCATTTGACGGTCATTAAATGACTGAGACGATTTAATTCCGTGGAACGACAAAACTGTCGACCAGTTGGAACCTCCAATCTCACATCTCCGATAAAAATCATCAACAAATTAACGAATTACCATAAAGCTCCATACAACACCGCGTCGCTCCAATCAAATCGTTAAAGTTTTTATTGTCTTTGGCCAGTTGAGAACACAAAATCAACAACGGACGCCTGGCACACGCTGCAGAACACGGATTTTAGATTATCATCAGCGCATGTTAATTATTTCTGATTGACTCTAATCAGATTATGCTTCGATCTGTGCTTCTTTGGACCAACATGCATCATAAAATGTTCTCTATTAAACAAACCGTCGAGAATTGTATCGTCTAAAGACTGTTGAAAGGAACTATTAAAGCCTCTGAAGCGATGCTAATGAAATTTTATTCAAATTAATAATCAAATTCTGTTCAATGCACTCCAAGCGGTGCGCGATGGAAGACCACACAGAATGAAAGCCCAACGGTGAATGGGAATTGAGAAATGTTCGATAGGATGTGTTGAATGATATTAAAATCCTTATAAATCGGAATTTAAACGCTCCTTAATTATCATGTCGCGAGGCCTGGGAAAGTCGAGACGAAAGTCTACCGAACAGTAGGAAACGAATTCCTTGAATTCCTGATGCATTTTAATGAACTTTTCTTGTGAAGAGTGTCAAAAAGTTAATCCTCAAACACAACACAACTCCTGGTCAGCAAAAACTAATCTCAAATCTCTTCAAAGAAGTGTCATAAGAAATAATAATTCTCGAAGCGGCATCTTTCAGGTCTGCCCAGAAATTGATTATCGCATGCTTTCATGACTTCAAAAGAACCTTGGACGACGGACGACGGAGACGAGAAGTCTTTTGGTGCTAGAAATGGAAATTTATGGTGCATGTCGATGTTCTAATTAAACATCTTTTGAGAGAAATGCTTTTTTTGTGAGATTTGAACCCAAGAAGAATTTTTGTGAGATTTCAGCAAAAATGAATCAAATTTAATTTTACAGTTTTAAGTAGGAATCGATCGCAAGCGAATTGTTGAACAACAATATGTGGACTACAATTTTTAGTAGAACAAATGAATAAATTCAAATTCTTGAAGGACGAAGACTTTTTGACAAATTCTTAAAGAAATCAACTCTGTAATATCTTGCGACTCAAGTTAGAAGAAATAACGAAATTTAAAAAAAACACGTTGCCATCATCTTTACCAACTGGGTATTCAACTTTACTTGTGCAATGTAAGTATTCATTTCTCGCACTTCCTTTTTCCCTAAAAAACCAAAGACCAAAAGTGCATAATAACCAAATTTGTCACCATGGATCCTTCCTTCTTTCTTTAACCAAGAAGCGCACACGAAGAAGACAACGAACGCAAGACGAATTAACGATGACAAAAGACGTTGACCGGAAATTTCCTTTTTCCACATCCACACAAGTTCCTATGCTGCTTCAGTTTATTCATGAAAGTTCTCTCGGCTGTTGTGTGCCCATGAAATTCATAATGATTATTCACGACAACAAAACGGCCTGAATGAGATGAAAGAGAATTTAGTGGAGATTTTCTTCAAGAGATCCTATTTCTTGCTTCACATTCCATTGTTTACCTAAAAGTAAAAATTCCGAAATCTGAATTTATTTGTTAAGAGTTATATTTATTGGTGTCACGCTGGAAATTTGTATGAATAGTCACGTGCTGCGTTGTGGATTCAGTATTTTGTGAAGCGATCCCAGATGGTCTCGGACGGAATGTTCGGGACTTTCGCTTGCAACTCGACGCTCGAATATCGGCAATTTCGCATGTGATAAGCATTAGCACATGTGGGCGTGATCGTTGCTCAAATTTTGTCAGCTATCGCTTGACTTGTGTTTCGCAAAGAAAATATTATCTTTTCAAAAGTGTGCGCGGCTTCTTTGCTGATTTTTGGGACCACCCTCGATACACAAATGCCGAATGTCATAAATCAAATACAAAGCTACGTTTCTGGGTGAAATCCTTTTGCAATAAAGTTGATACAGAGCAAACAATCGAATGAAGTCGGATTTGTGTGATAATCAAATATGGCTTCGATTTAATGCCTAACTGTTTGAAGTTTCGGGCTTAAAACTATGAAATCCAGATGTTTTTAACAAATTCCCATTTAGTTTTGACTTAATTTTATAATTTTCCCGCATTTCAAGCAGTAGCAAACGGAGAAATGGTCCATGAAATCGTTTTAATTCCGCACCGGCGTTTTCACCAGAAACCTTTTCCTGCTGACATGTTAAAAATCCTTGAAATTAGAAAATTAATTTCAAAACCAAGTTTCGGTTAAAACAAAACCCTGAAGGATGTGCGAAGCGAATTTCATTAATTTAAAACAATTTACGGAATTTTTGTTCGTTCATTCAAGCTGATCATGTAATAATTGAGTGGAACTGTTTTAAGTGTTGGGAGAAGAATACAATGTGTACTTAATGTCAGCGCAAGACCAACGTTTTCAAACAATTTTTAAAAGTTTGTCAACTTAACTAGTTCAAAAATCACAATCTAACTTGCTTGGTTTATTCTTAAGTTTTAAGCCTGTAACAGCGATGATTAAAAGTTGTAGGCGAAAATCATCTTAAAACTAAGCGTCGGCAATGTGCGGGAGATCCGACGGTTGCAGTTTACAGTGTCAAGGCAAAAAGTAATGTTTTGCATCAGTTTTTTTCCAGCAAGAATGCAGCCAGAACGCTTTTCCGCGCAAATGAACTCCCACTGGATACAAGAATTGTTTGCCCATGTTGAATGCGAATGCATGCATTGAATCTGGAAAAGCGTCGAGAAGCTACCAAAAATTCAGTGATGGCATCGTGTCTGCATCTTGGTGCAACTTCTTGGCCGTTAATGACCGCATACAATCCAATAAGAACAACTAACAACTTCATTACTGGAAATCTGAAACAAACTGACTTAACAAGTGGACAAAGTCGTCGGCTTTTATAATTGAATAAAAAGTAATCACAGTAATTGTCACTGCACTTAATAACCGATGCGTCTTGTGCAATTATCATATCAGGTTTTCTGTTCAGTGTCAAATCAGTGGCAAGTCATAACCAGTCAACTTTATTAATTCAAAACGCTCGCGAGATTTTTTTTAATCTTTGTCCATTTTCTTGTAGTTTGCAATTTTAACTGACAACGTGTTGATGACTTCCTTTGCTGGCATTATTCCGTCGTGGGAAATGCCCAAAATTCTCCCACACTCTCTGATGAAGTATTCAAGTTCCTTCTCGTTAACCGCTTTTGACTTCTCGGCGCTGTTAAAGCATTTGTTAGTCAACTGCGTGATTTGTGATTTCTCGGAGCTGAAAGCTTCATCTAAATCGAAAAGTTCCAGTTGCGGTGCAGCCAAATCTGAGAACACTGGCTGATACACTGCCAACTGCGTCGGTGGCAGCGGCAACTCAAACTGCGGTTTAATAATCTTGAGCGGCTCGTATTCAATGTCAAGTGCCTTGTAAGTTGCGATGGTCTCATGCAATCGATCATTGTTGATGGAATACAAAGTCATATCAAAAAGTTTCTTGAAATCCGCCGGAATATCGCAGTCAAACGACTCCACAAGGCAAATCTTTGGCTGGTCAGCCAAGTACATGATGTCAGGGATTGTTGTGTAGTCTTGAATCTGTTGAAGTAAAATGAGTTCAACGTAAAATGAGTAAGAAGTTTCATAAAATAAATTTAACAATAAACCTCAACATCGTTGAAATCTTTCGCCTTGAACTTGATCGACTTCTCAACCAGCAAAGTGACAAAGTAGTCCCAGACGTACATGTTGTGTTCATTCACGATGTATCGATCGGTGAAAACGTGACCAGAACCCAGTGCTAAGATCTGCCCGCCGTTGTCGTTTGAAAAGTAGCCGCAAACTGGTCGGTTGAACGGATAAGCGATGGTCGACGTCGTGATCAACGTGTTTGATGGACTAATGACGTTGATCGTTGCGCCGAACGGGTAAACCATCTCGATATCGAACTTTTCATCCATTAAGCTTTGGCTTCCGGTCTTCTTGATGACCTTTAGCAGTTCGTTGTTCATGTTTTCGCAGACAATGCAGCCATTGAGAACGACTTCTTTTGGGTGGAAATACTTGTAGTAGTGCTGTCGAACGACCGAATCCGAATTGATGTTCATGCCGAACTCTTCAAGCAGAAAGTTTATGTTTGTGTCGAAAGCATTTTCGCCACTTTCAGCCAGCAGAACCATCAGAGATCCACCGGCGTTAACGAAATCTTTCATGCTTTCGAGTTCTATTTCATTGAACTTCTGTTGCGGCCCAGCGAGAATGAACAAACTGATGGACTTTAAAGTATCGCCGGTGATTTCATTTTTGTTGCTACGGTAAAATTATGAATTTCAGTAAAAGTCTCGGGGATTTCTACTTACACTTCTGTTTTGTAGTTGGCTTTTAGCTTTCGGTTCACTGTTTTGTAGTTATCGGTAAGTTTAAACAACTCGTTTTTGGATAAATCAAATAAAATTGTAGCCATGATTGGGAATTAAACTTTTCAAACCAAAAGAAAATTTGTTTGCGTTGCCAGCGTTGGCAAGGCAACGATAACTATGTTCGTGTATTGTTTGGATAAGTTTTTAAATTATAAATTATACAAAAAATTTGACCAAAAGTGTGACACCAAGTGGAATGTCATTTAAAGTAGAATTTGTACCTATTTTTTATTTTTTTTTACTAACTTTAGTTCTAACTGTAAAATACTCGCTTTAATGTCAATTTAGTCACATCAACACTCAATTTTAAATTACATTTTGTGTTTGTCCAATTTTATTCTTAGCGTTGTAAATCCCCAAGTTTAAAGATAAATCCAAAACATCTTTAAAATCATCGAAAATCAACGTAATGTGGTCACGTTCGAACGTCGACCACATTCGTTTCATTATCCATCATTTCATGTTCGATCGAGATAAGATGCAATTTGTGCAGAAAATTCCTAATGCATCGCCATAGCATGGACTCGATAATGGGTTATTGATAACTTCAGCAAATATCTCAAATTCGATAAATGAAAAAAAACCACAAAATCTAATCACGAGCTGGCTTGTAACGATCGAACGTCGATGTAATTATCAAAATCCGGTCAAATCCGTCTTTCAATTAGAAGCAAAAGCAAATTGTGGTGAACAATGCAAAAAAGGGAACAAATAACGATGAAAGAGACGAGAGAGAAGCAATATTGAATCAAACCTCAATTTTGAGGCTTACCGTAGTCGTGTGCCCGCCTAATATTTACTTAGTCTGAATTAGCAAATAATCAATTTTATGATAAGGCAAGGAAGAAGTGTGCTACAAGTTCTCTCCGTTGCTTTGTTGACTTAAAAATTCCTTTGATAAAAAAGCAATTTTGAGTTACAACCCGTTCCGCTGAACCAATTGCTGTTTGGCAACTTTCGATTTCAGCCTCGCAATGCAATATTGTAATCAAATTGTCAAATAACCCCCCGAAGACAAGTTTCGTTGAAGACAATCGATGTTTTGATGAATTTGCATTCGAAAGCAAACAATAATGTTACTTGTTTATTGCGTGATGTGAACTAGGGAACAAACAGCAAACAATCGTTTTTCAAATCATAACGCCAGATTTACGACAATGTTAGAACCGTGGAATCTTCTTAGCATTAGACCATAATGCGCAAGTTTAGAGATAAAGAGTTTCGTACGAAATTTTAGACATTTTATGGTGGTTCAAGCGCTTTCCATCCGCCCCATCATCAATCAAGAGACTGAATAGAATTGAAAGCTATTGTTCAGGATATCTAATAAGGCTACTGTTCGATGATCGATTTTGATATTCAAATTTTTGAGGTGACAACCGCACAGCCCAGAATAAAAATGCAAATATAAAAATTCCGATCAATTGATGGATTTTAAATTTGATTTGAATGCATCCCCGATGGTCAATCACATTTTCACAGTCAAATTAGGACTTAATTTCCTAAAATTTTAATTTATATCGATTTTGCCATGCCACCCATTCCACAAAAGTTCAAAGAATTCTTTGCTACTGCTGCTTATCTATTGTGAAAACGACTTTCGCAAAAATCTAATTTAATTGAACTGAAAACAAGCCAGGACGACTCAAAATTCGAAGGCCGTAATTGCAACCTAAAATAATAATTATGCCTAAATTGCATAATTGAAAGATTAAGTCGTTCATCTGCAGTTTTAAACTTTTTTCTCTAAAGTTTTTTTTTTATTGTAAAGAATATCACAAAATGTTTATGATTTATCGTCCATATTGAATTACTTTGAATGTTTTTTTTAAAGCAGGAATACATTAAAAGAAATTTGGTATCATGTATCCACTCAAATTGCAGACATTAAATTTAGGCACCGAGATACACAAAAACAAGTCATCTTTAATTTGAATTGCAAATGGCATTGGAAACATGTCTGGATGTTCGTGTTATTACACCAAGTTGTATTTAAAAGTGTTACTGGCATCAGTACTTGATGCACCACGTTGTGAGTTCCCAAATGTCGTCTTAAAAAAATTTCATTTAAAATTAACTCACCTGAAACTTAAGCAGCGTGAGTTTGGCTTAAATAGCTTGAAATGTTGTCGATTAAGATCAGAAGCTGTCATGCACAGGTCGATTTTCAACAAGCAATTGTGTGGTAGTTACAATAGCGTGTTTGGGTATTCAAATCTTACGTTCAGCACCTTCAAACGCGAATGGATTACAATCAACAAAAAATAAAACAGAAAAAAGATGCAAAGTTTTGTTCACCATCAAGTGCAATAAATATCTAACTCCTGGTCGATGATTTCCTGATATTTATTTCACTTTTTTAAGACACTCGACACCAACGAATAAAATAACTTCAACTTTTTGTTATTGTGTTCACTTCATAAACCTTTTTCTGAACTACAAAGTTTGTTTATCAATTTTACGTTGCAAACAAGCAGATAATAGAGTCATCAGCATTCTTGATGTTTGCTTTTCGGTCTTCAGAAACTATTTTGACGAAGGTTCTTGCATAAATTTACTCGCAAAAAATCGGGGCCGAAACCAGCACGCTGCCCATTTAAAGATTTCGATCGTTTCATCAACCTCTGAAAAACAAACATCACTCATGAGAAGACCGTTCAACACCATTTATCACAAATATCGGTGCAAAAGTTGCATGTTCATCTTCGCCTTTCTCGTGAAACTAAAAAAAGATCACATCAAATTGATATCATCATCATTCTCAAGCCGATCGTAAGACACACTAGTCGAGACCGTAAATTTCTTCATTTTTTGCTGCTTTAAGTTTAAGTCGTCCACGACGTTATTTTCTCGTTCACTCAAGATATACCAGCAACGACTTTTTTTTAAACAGTACACAATGCAGTAAAGAAAATATTTTCTGATTTATTGCGTGAAATTAAATTAAATTTTATTGTAAACTTCGGACATGAAAAAGTTTGCGTCTAAACAGAAGAATCCTTTGGCGTGTTTTATCGGCCGTCCAACAGTGAACCAGAGATTACATGTAATTTAGAACAATATTTTATTCATATCGCGGCAGCTACTTCGCCTTGGACCAATCAAAAGCCATTTTTTTACACGCTATCTTCAATAACTCACTTTACCCGCGTTTTCAATCATCGAACGTCGACTTGAATTGAGATTTACTTTTTTATTTTCATTTTTAATTTTTATATTTTTGCCAAATTAATGACCGTTTAGAACGGAATCGACAATGCATTCTCTAAGCTGACTGCTGTAATTAGAATCAAGTTGCAAGAGTTCGGAATATTTTGCAGCTAAGAACACAGTTTGTATCAATACGCGCGCGTACGTACGGAAGACGATAAAATCGAATAATTACAGGTTGCAGCTTAGAAGCACAAAACAGAACAGAACCAAAAGCAGCAAGAAGCATAAAAAGAATGTAATGAAGCAAAATGCATAAGCAACTTGCGTATCCCAGTTGAAAATTGTTAATTTTTTTTGTAAGATCGCGGTACAGATTTCAATGAGATAACTTCTGCCTGGGACGTCACCTTGAGCCAAACTTTAACTGTTTGCTGCTGAAGACAAGTGTAGGGCCTGATCACGGAGACATTCTGGATGTTTGACAATTGAAATGTTTTTGAAGACGAATCACGTAATTTATGAGTTTCAAAGGCTGAAAAGACTCCACGCAGCAACCTTGCTGCTTCATATCTGTATCTAGAAGATACAAAAGAATGCAAATTGCATGCAAATTTGGGGAAGACTTCTTGTCGAGGTTTTTACTGTGATAGATTAATAAAGCCAATAAGATAAGCTAAGGATTACGTTTAAGACCTTCCGAAAAGGAGAATTAGATTTTAATTTACAAGGGTATTTGGTGACTGGTCTTGTTAGTATGAAACGTTTAAAGGCAATTTGATGTACAGTGGAGTTGCTGATAACTACGAGATATCGATACAAATTATTTTAGCTTGAACTTGTTGATTAGAATGTCTTGATCTTCAGATAAAATTTGGGGCATTATACATCCTATGAACTTGTAAAAACGATTAGTAATTATAACAAAGTCTTATAAAAAAAAGTCCACACAAACTTTCTTGTCACTGTACTTTCACTTAAACTTCATCCATAAAGTTCCAACAAATCCCTGCAATTATCGAAATTACAATGCTACCTCAAAATGCAAAACTAATGCAAAAACTGCGTGATTCGATGCGATTTGATTCAGACCATGAATCTCCACTTCTGGATTCGCACTTGAGGATGCATGCTTGCACACCATAATATAATTAAGAGTCATTTAATGCATTATTTCTTTGGAATCTTTTTTTCATTTGGGACTGATAACAAGTGCCGACGCTTTTAATGCCTTTTTGACGCTTTATTTTCACCAAAAACCTTGTTAACTTCTGAAACATTATCATTCACGTGCTTTGAGAAGTCTTTAAACTCAAACACCATTATTTTGTTCTGTGCATTGAAAAAGAATAATCCAGACCGTCATATTTTCTGGTACTTGACCATTTATAGCACGCAATTATTTCTTCATGTTTTATGGTCTTGTCTAATGTTCTCGCAAATTGTTCTCCGTTCGACACTTTGTTAACAAGGTTTATGTGCAGCGACACGAGGCCGGTTACCTTTGACAGTTACAAATGCATAAAAATTAATACTGCCCGGGTAATTGAAGCCTTTCAGCCACGTCATTAGTCACTTATTGCATGCGTTTTTATTATCAGCAACTAATTACGAAAGCTTTTTGCGTTAATTTTTTGGAACAAAAAAAAATAAAAGGATTTGCAAAACAAAAATATTTACCCGCCTTAAAGTGTCGATAATTGCCATGTCTTGGGTGCACAGAAGTTGCCTCAAAACAGCCGCAGCCATTAATAACATTTTTGCATCCAAAAACAGCCGATAAGTCTCTTATTTATAGCGAAACTTTTTGTTCACGAGTTCCATGTCGATGTACAACACGGTTCTTATCACCACAGAGCATTAAGAAGAAAGAAAACTTGGCAATTGAAAAATTCCTGTTCGCACCTTCAACGGATATCGTTTTTCGCCGGGCCTAAAAAGGGCGTTAATTAAAAAAGATTTTTTTCATGCTGTAATCTCTTCCAAAGGCGAAATAAGCAGCAAGCACTCTTTTCAACACTTTAGTTTCCAAATTTTTCGTGTTAATGACTCGTTAAAGTTGAATTTCTGGCTTCAGCCAAGTTGCAATTGTACAAATTGGTAAATCGTGCAATTAAAACACTCTTCGTGAATGAAAGTTGTCGGAACTTCAATCGTTCACTTTATAAACACATTTTCATTCCAGACAACTCTTTGCAGGCAAATGCGAAGCTGATAAAGCACCTTAAAGATTCAACTCTAAACATAATTTATTGAATTTTTGTGCCCCGGGAGAACTAAGCCGAAAATAAGACGCTCGGAATTAATATGCAGTCGCGAAAACAATGAAACGATTTTTTAATATTCACTTGCGCAATTTGTGTGCATTTATTGGATATGTTTCGGACTTCTTCTGCCTTCAAAAACCGCCAAAAGACAACACGGTGTAAAACAATGAACAATTTATCATTTTGCATAACAAGATTGTTTTTTCTTTGCAACGAACGTATTTAAATGATATCAAAGACGATATTCCAATAATTTTCCCGTGTAGAAAATTTTCATCGGAAATCAGATTTAAAAGCGCTTTGGCAGAACATTTAGTGCCTAGATTTGAAGCTTCAAGTGAACTTAATATATTAGTTTGAATGATTTTTTACTCTTTTCTGGTTGGTTTTATCTAAAAATTTGGGTATAATTAAGAAATAAAATTATCAACACCAGGTGGCACTTGTTTTTATTTTAGATTTCTTTTGAAGTTAATGAAACATTAAGCAGACAATATAAAAATATCAAAAGGTATGAGATGGCGCTTTTAGTTTCTAATAGAAATGACAGCCACACATTGATACCAGAGGGCGTTGCTACTGCTTTTCAACTTCAAAAGCACTTTCTGTAAATTCAATAGAAAACTTCATGAAACCACGTTTGACAAATTCAACCTAAACTAAAAACTTCCAAACTGGGCGAACAGCAACAAAAACGTCTTTAAAAAAATCTTTTTATTGGTCCGAGCTGCCCGATACATTATAGTTCCATAAAAGTATTCTAATCACTCCCATTCATAAGTGCGCAAAGCATTTACACACATTTAACCGCAAGGCGCTCGAGTGTCAGATCTCATAAACATCTTATAAGAAACAAGATATATTGAGTCTCTAAATAATGGCGAAAGGAAAGACAACGAAAGAATCGAAGAATATTGCGAGACTCTGGCGGAGAAGAGAGAAATTGAATTAATACATAATGTTGTTATGGATTCTCGTCGCTCGCTTGTCGGATTTCTGTAGTTTATGCATAGCTGAAGGTGTTAGGAAATTGTTTTTACTGATTCTTATTCTGGTGTTGCAAAATCTAGTTAACGAGACGTAATTTGAATAAAGTACGACCCGAGATATAATTTGGTTGATGGTCGCGTTGTTCATGGTTGATGGTCGCTTAGTAATTAAAAGTCTTACTTCGTAACGTTAAGCATATGAACCCCAAAATGGTAATTGCGCCCGTATTCTACACTTAACGTTGAACGGCATTCACATTGAAAATACAAGCAACTCACTTGAAATTTTAACATGTTATCATTCAATGCATAAAACGAGCGAAAGATTGCTTTTTTAATTATATTTTGAGAACTTTCTTCGCGATCGTCAGCAAGTCGATGTCATGCGAGTGAAATGAAGTCGATTTTTATGTTCATCTTTTGCACCTTTTCCTCTTTATCTCCGCTAATAAACAAGCAGACCTTCTCATGGGACATCACCGAAAATTTTCAAGAAGCGAAGCCAAGATTTTCGAAGAATAAAAACGAACATTAAACGTTTTAAAACTTCTTTGCCGCTCGAAAACGTCTCGTGAATATTCAAGACATGAAAGCCACGCGACAATCGCTGCCATTGATACTGCAATTAAGCACAGTTTTACTAGCACCAAAACTTGGTATTTTCCATCAAGTTAATTGTTTTTCGTATGCTGGGCAATTTACTGGACCTTATTTACAACCAGATCGAAGCGAATTGATTTAAACGGTTTGTTTGCAAAGTGAACCTACCAAGCTGGTTCTCAGAACTTGAAAAAACCCGAAATCTGGTAAAGTGTTAATGTAATTATTCATCATTTTTCCCCGTCGCTGGTGCTTGTCTGTTTACATTGCAATCAATTGGCCAACTGGGACTTGTGAATGAAGCGATTAATTTCGGGGCCTGACCATCGAAACGGTTGTCTCGTCGATAAAAAATGATCGACACTTAGTAAATAAACAAACAAACACTGTCAAAATGCTGCCCGCATGTTTATGTCTTCCTGTAACACCAGATTTTTGCCAGAAGACAGAAGATGACACCGGGAAGCGTAATACCGCCAATTTCACGTTTATTTAAATTTTAGTCTCATTTACCGTTTCGTGCAACCAGTACTCGAATGTGGAAATTAACATGATTAATTACTCTCAGTGCAGCTAATTAAGTTTCGTTGAACTGCATGCTAAACTGTAAAACTTTTCGGCTGCTTCCATGTTTTTCAGGGTTCCAAAGAAAATTAATTTACCTTTTTGTTTCAAATTTCTGAACATGAGAAAACAAAAAAATAAAAAGCGTTTTGTTGATATTTTCGTTGTAAAATAGCAGCTGGGAGTTTGGGATTGGATCATCAACACGCTTTTACAGCACATTCTCTGCTATCGACGGGGCCCGGTGCGTTCTGTTTTCTTTCTTTTTGACTTAAGACTCAAGACACAAGAAAAAAAAAAGTTTCGTTGACGCGCAACAAACAATAATTAATATGAAGATCATTTGATCAGCGCTGTTGACTGTTTCTCGGAAATATTTCTTTGAATGGATTTTGGTGATCTCCTAATGAGTTTGATCTAACGGTTCGTTGTGTATCATTAGCCTTCTCAGGGAAAGTGAAGAAGGCCAAGTTAATGAAGTTTCGAGAATTTTGTATCTCTTTTGAATTGAATTTTTGTTCAAACAGTTAAATCATATTTTTGGATTCAATTGCATTCAAAGTCATGAAGTTAGGAGAGATTGTAAACTTTAATAGTTTGAAAAACTTTTTTGAAGGCTACAAATAAAAATTTCTTTGTTGAAAGTTTTGATCTACACTGAATTTTTGGAAACACATTAAAACAATCAACGACAGTCAGTCGTAAACTCAATCAAAGACAGACAGTTAAAATCATAATTTAATCTACTAATAAAATGCCCTGGAACAAAAACTTCAACCTTCAAAACGTGATCACAGACGCTGTACAGTGTAGAACAAATTACATTCACTTAGCATCGTATTAACTGAATCCACTACAGAAGCTTTGCAGATATATTTTTTATGTTCGTCTTCAAAATTACAGCAAATGCATGGTTGAAGTAAATTTAAACTCAGTCGTTAATGCTTACGCTGGATAATCACGTCAAGTTCAATTTGCGATGTCTCAAAGTACTCCATTCTTATCCGCAAATTGTTTGTTAAGCAGCATTCTAACAAGACGCCTTAACTCGTCAATGCATTTTGTCTCGATCATTAGAATTGTTGGTTACCGATACTCGGAAATTTGCAATGTTTTTTGTGTGTGCCCACTTAAAACATCTGTAATTATTTCTCGGGCCAAATAAACATCCGAACTCTTGTTGAATAAACATGCCGGAGAATCAAATTGCACACGCGTCGCATTTGCTTCGAAGTTTGGTCCAAAGAGTAATCGCCAATTATGCGATATGTGTAGCCGAAAGCATCGACAAATCCCGTAATTCATTTCTAATGTAATTTTAGAACTTGCAGCAGCCTTTCAATTGCATATTCTAAACGACATAATTTCGCCTCGAAAAATTTGTTCGAACAGAAAGGAACGACAAATTTAAAATGCGACGTGCACATGAAACCGGCGGCTTAAGAAATTTATTGCTGCTTCTCTCTCGCAATTTTTCTGCTGAAATTTTATTAGCGAGATTGTATTTTTATTGAGATATGGGATTAAAGAAAAGACGACGAGAGAAAAGTGCTGTCCTTGCTTTGAATTCTTTCTTCATCTTCATCATTTGAATCGTTATCTAGCGATTGATATCTGTTGATATTTGCCCTGAAAGCTGTTTATTTATTTGCCTTTTCATTTCACTTTTTTCCTACCATTTCATTGATCAGAAATGTATCATTATTAAGTGATTTCTACAGCGTATGCACATGTACGTCTATATCAGTCAAGCGAGACGATAAAATTCCAGGGAAACGTAGACTGATAAATTTGTGAATCTGTCATTGAGTTTGAAGTTGACGTTAGAACGTTACATGCTGGGATCATACGCAATGCTGAGACATCATAAGAAACTACAGATTAAAGTTTTACAAATCAATTGCAGTAGGTTTTCTGAACAGTTCTCAGCCCTCAACTGTTCACTGGGACTGAAAAAAATCAACATAAAGTTGTCGTAATCTCAATCCATATGAGTTAGAAAACATATCAAAACAAACATTTAAAAGAAGTCTAAAATATCAATTGAAGAAGAACACCCAAATAATCAGAACGGATGTCAATATATATTTCCTAATTGTATGTGAATGTCAATGAGAATTTGCCTCAAATTGCTTACTTGATGTTTCTGACGATAATTTTCTTTTCAAGCCGTTCTCGGCAGAAACACAAGAACATCGAATCTCTCGGCAGCATCTCAACGAACGAGAAGCAGCGGAATATCCATCAAGATCGTAAATTTGTCGCTTGAGATGATTTCGCGAAGATTTCTTCTCGGCGAAACTCTAAATTAAGTCAGAAGCACAGATAAAATTTGTCATTGAAAAGCTGGAAACAATAGATGACTTTACTAATGAAATCTGTCAGACGATAGCATGTTCTGTGTGTGCCATTCAAAAGGCAATGCCATAAATTTTAAATGCACTTCAAACCACAATCCTTTTGAGATGCTTTTAATGATCTAAGAATAGGGTTGGTCGGTGTTTACTTTTGAAGACTGGGACAATATTTAGTTCCAAGACCAATTTAGCCCATTTTGCTTGAAATTTAATTTTATTAAATCGATGAAAGTGAAAGTTTGTTAAGACATATTTGCAATGAAACGTAACCCAACTTGAACCCTTCACTTGGTTGGTTGATTTTATAAAAACAGAGCAAAAATAATCTCAAGAACGTTTCTAGAAGATAAAATGCAAAACCGCATCAGCCCACATGCCAAGACGGAGATAACGAAAGATTCTTCGTCTTTCGAGTGTTTTCATTACAGTTTTGTCTACATAAAAGTTGACAATTTTTTAAATAGAAAACACCGCAGCAAACATCTCCAAGCACCTGTAGAATTTATTTAGGATCCTTTGCAGTTTCAAGCGGTTGTTTCGGTCCCTTTTCTTGTTTCGGTTCTTTGCGTTGCAAACATTTAGCGCTGGCGCCAATTAAAGTATCTCTTAGACTCGTAGAAAAGTGTCCCCTTTTGCCGTTTGTTGAACATAACTGGATCGCTTTATGGTCGAGATCGAAATCTTTTATCTCGAATCACTGGAAAATTAATTTATTGTGAATAGCTTTTTAAGTGACTTTTGCTAGAAGATGCAACCGATTCCTTAGAAAGATGTTCTGGATACATGTGTTTCGTCGAATATTAGGATCAACTTTCCATCTTGCTTGTTTACTGGTGCATCATTATGAGCACGAGACAAGTGTATTTAATTTATCGATTTCAGATTGAAAGCTGGGATAAAAGTTGACTGCTGTGGAACTGTACACTTGTCGTGCTTGAGAAGTTATGCAAGCCTGGTAAACGGCAAGAAATTTTCATAGGTATTTAAATAAAAACTGCTGTACAGATTCATTCTCCATACTTTAAAAATAGTGCCCTAGGTTGTTCATAAGAACATGAACGTAAACTATTATTAGAAAGTAATTTTTGCAAAATTAAATTGAAGTTCTGTAAATGACAACACATTAGCACTGCTGAAGAAGCGCATTACGTCTGAATAACACAAGACGTCGCAATTTGAATATTCAAACTCAGTACTTCTAACGCTCAAACATTAAAATATGATTAGACGTTATGTACGTGACTTGCTGCACCATGTATTTAAGAATTTAAAACTTTATTATTCTATTCGTGAATATTTTGAGATTTTTGCGAAACGATAAACGGGAAAATAAGTGAAATAAATCGCTACCAGTATTCATATAAAGTTTCTGTAAGATTCAACACGCACTTAGCTTACCTGATACATAAATTGCAGTGCAAAATACGAGACCAGACGGTAGTCAAATTTAATAAATGGAAACACTTTAGGCGCTGATCGGAAATCGTTTTCACAAGATTTGAATGCGAAAAGCGTTCATGAATGGAGATTTTCAAGATTCCGCTGATTTGCATTAAGATTCTGCTAATTGCAGGATCCAAAGTTTGTTTTTGAATTTAGACTCGAGCCTGCAATTAAAACCTGAGCCTTAAGCGTGCCAAGAAACGGAAAGGAACAAAACTCAAAGTCATAAATCAACGACGAAACTGCTTTGCCATTGAATTTCACGAATCTTTGTTCGCTTGGAACTAAAGACTAGTCGGTGGGTGCGCAATTTCAATAAAGTTTTCAATAAAACGGCTTAGAAATCACTCACGAAAATCCCCGAAGTGGAATTCAATCTTTTGTTGCGCGACTTCTTTTTGCGTCTTGGAACTGAAATCTTTAGAATTCAGTTTTCATTCAGCGATTTCAATGGATCGCAGGGGGTGCAGAATTACACGTGTTCAATTCCAACTTCGCCAAGTTGAAATCTGAATTCTGAAGCCGCTTGAAGGAGCCCACAAACGTAGCTTCAAGAGTCCTTGGCATAGTACGTCATGGGTGGCTGGTGATCAAGTTGCAGGCTAAAGTGGCAGTTAGTTCTTGTTAATTAGGACATAGCGTGATCAAGCGGTCGTGATATCAAAAATTTATTAAAAATTTGAACGTTTTTTTGAGATTTTTATCTCGGAAGAAGGACGTTTCAGTTCTTGTCCCCTAATTGGGTCCATAAATATTTTTTATACTTCTGTATTCTCTTATTTATGATCCTTCTAAAAGGATCATTCGACAATATATCTCGACTTTGTGGTATTTTTTGCTGCATTTTCTCTGGTCCAAGAAGTTTTCAAGCATTTGAACAATAAAGTCAGCAATTTTATTGCACAATCACTCCCATTTCCTTTTAGTTTTTTATGCTTGCGGAAGTTGGCAATGAACACAATTCAATTAAACTGTTGATCGGGATTTTTTGGACCCAGACTATGAATGAAAATTGCCGGTTCGAAATGGCAATAAAGTCCTTTTGACATTTTTAAGCATTTCTTTGCATCTTGCCCGAAAAATCTCAATTAAATATTTATTTATAGCCTTGCCTTTTCTGTCCCTTGAACATTTTGCCGTTTTCCCAGGAAATTTCATGTTTTGGTTTGCCGAAATCTTTGTTTTAACAACATGAAATATTTTTCGTATCTTTCTCCTGGTGTTGGCAAACACTTGTTTCAATCTTTGTCGAAGATTTATTGCATTTTCAAGAGAAGATCCTTCCATGCCGTTTTGAAATGACATTAATCAAGTGAAATTCAATTTTTATGACGTTCGGGCCTTCACTCATCGTATAAATCAATTTGAAAACTAATTCGTTGTCAAGACATCATCACTCCAAGGATCAGTTTCTCGTAGAACCTGAAAATCATCGAATTTCCTTTCATATTTAAATTTTTGTTTGAGTGCCTTTCATAAATCGTTGTTCAACATCTCCTGTTGCGTTGTTCAAATCAATTACATCCTTGAGTCTGTTTTGTTGCTTAAAAATTTGTTTTCACTTCGAGAAATCATAATTCATGGAATACGAGAGGTACACACTACAAGACAGTGAAAGGTGTTTTAAGAGAGTTAAGACAAAGTGTTTCGTAGATTTATTAATTAGAAAGATTTTATGTACAAAATTGACCACAGAACTTCAAATTTTTATAATGAATTCAAATGTTTAACGAATCTGACATTTCAAATCACTTACAAAGAAACTGTCAAGTTTTTCATCAGTTCCCACCCCTTTCTCAAAAATCCTTCAAAACTAAACTAGAAGCATGAATTATTCATCCCCACGATTGTGCACAGCGTTTTGCCTCTCGCTGAGGGTGAGACGGGGCGAAAAATTGAATTAATTTTCTTAAACGCTTTTTCAATCGATGTTTAAGGAATCTAAATGATGTGATAAATGGGAATTTTATCAAAAACTTGATCCAAAATCGAAAATTATGGGCACGATTCCTTTGTGTTCAAGGTGGAGCGCCTCGATTAATTCCGGAGCTCAATGAATTAATTTTATTGAGAGTGCAGGCAGCGATCAATTTATTTCTGGCGATCACATTTTTATCTCTTTAAAAGGCAGCAGCTGAACGCAGTCACACTTCTGTTTTCAATTTTAGCTTCTAACGGTAAAGTTTTGATAATTTCGCGCAAGAATTGCAATTGAAATGTATATTTTCTTATTCAAAACTGGTTGGAACAGAGAATTCTTTAAAACAGACGAGCAGAAATTGCTTTGCTTGACGTACACAGATTTGTGAAATCTTGATTCGGAACATGAGCAGAACTTGTCGTTTTGTACAAATCAAAATCTCGCAGTACAAAAAAGCTTGTTTATAACAAAGTTGTTTCTGGAAAATATAATTTGATTGAGCAATGAACTCACTCGGTGAAAATTAAATTTACCTTTTACGCTCCTTAATCACTGGCCATGAATATCATTTACCGGCGTTTCACACCACACACGTGCCAATTGAAAAGCTTCTTAATGATAATGTACTTGCGTCAATTGCGCCTTGATTGAACCCTTTTGGCTTCTTCCGCGTACATTAAAAATTATGATCGGCCAATAGAGAATCGATTCGATTGAAGAAACGTTTCTTTCGTTGTGTTCGCATTGAAATTGGCACGTTCAGCTTGGCGTATCAAATT
>JPYR01000017.1:72367-98063 GCA_000775305.1 Belgica antarctica
CCGGGACGATCGAAAGGAAAAATTGCGGGGAATTTGCAAGTTTTATTACTCACGCGTGTACATCAACCGTCAATGAACTCTGGAACTGAAAAATGGCAAGGAAAATGAAGATGAACAGTGCACGTCGAAGAAATTGCTTTGAGATTGGTCGCGACAAATTGATCGGGTTTGACGAACTGAGACAGAATGACTAACAGCAGCCCGAGATAAAACCTGGAATTAAAATCTTTTGATTTGTAATGAACAAAATTAAAGTTCAAATATCATGTTTTCGTGCGTCGAAATTCCGAGGTTTGTTTCAGCAGAGAAAGTGGAAAACGCCACATAATGTAGAACAGTAAATCTGTTGATACGTTGATTGCAGCATTATTGATTGAAAGAAGTTCCAGCCAGAATGCATCAGTTCTAAGACTTAGATATTACCTTTTTAAGTTTAAGACTTTAACAGCACACCTTTAAAAAGCCGTTTGTCAACCATCTTTATCCATTTTTGTCTAGAAACTTTCAACACAAGCTTCTGTTTTAAACTCGCTTGAGTTTTTATTGATCTACCTTTTCTCAAAACATCCACGCCCTGTCGCCAAAACAAGGTCTATCATTTCTATCCAAACATAGACACCAAAAATTGAACTTCAGCGAAACATTTCAGCCAACCAGAGTTCTTCGTGGATTTTTTTCTATTAACATTCCGCGACTGATTAAAATTCAACACAATTCATTGAATATTTCCCCTTCAAACACTTCTTATGATAAGATACGGAAAGCCTTCAAACACATCAGATGAGATATCGAACAGAAAAAAGGCAGAAAATCAAGATCACAGCAAGTGGTCAAACATAAATTTCTTGTCTTTGTTTCGATTTCTAGCGTCCATGGCAAAAACAAAACAACAGAAATTCATCGTCAACCTTTTTTCGGCTTTTTCTCTAAAATTGTAATTAATATTTTGTTTGTGGCACCGAAGTTGCATCTTAATATTTTTCAATCAGTGAAATCGAATGCCATAAATTGAGATGTTCTCTGCCCCGACGACACACAAAAACTTGGCATTCTTGGCATTTTAGAGCTTATTGGATGATTTCTGAAGACTTCATTGATTTTTCCAGCTTTTTATTTGCTTTTTGTGCCGAACCGAAAACAAAAATCAGATTAATGAAGTCGTTTAGCGAGACAGCCCGACACAACATTGCATATAAATCGAAACTTTGCGTGCAGACTGAATTGGGCAATATCGACCAGCGATCATGATTAGCATAATTAAATTAAATAGATATTGAGGCTGTTCTTTCAGGTTTTAATCAAATGTCGATGCAATTCATTCACTCACAAGAGCTGCTACGCAATCACAGATAAGCAGCAATCAAAATGCAAATTATGGCGATGACATGGAACTTCTTCGAACGGAAATAATCTTGATCGCGTGTTGTTTGTTTTTGTGTCTAAGAATGTGTCTAATCGTTTGTGATTTCTCGATTATTAATTCGCGGCGGCAGCTTTAAGGTGACTTTGCGCGCATTGCCACAAACTGCAAAATTAGGAATGCAAATCAATTATTTTCCCATCCGGCACAAGTTCCCAATGGGCTTCTTAGGCTAATGAAGACGTCGTCAATGAAACCTCACACTGAGAATGGATTATAAATATTTTCAGGAAGTTTTTGTGGTCGTCAAGCGCGCCAAGGAAGTAATTGTCCGTCGATGCAACCACACACGGCCAAAAATGCACCATAAATCTGTTTTAAACAAGACAAGAAGATCCGAAGCCCTAGAACAGCAATTATAAAGTCATTTAGATTCAACTTCCGCTTATTGACGTTGATCACTTATTATCGTTTAAAGTCGCTTATCCAAGCTAAACAGGCAGAGAAATTGATAATGACTTTATACGTGAACGATTATGAAGACTTTACAACAAGCACTCAATCCAATTAGGGAATTAAGAAAGAAGGAAAATTGAAAAATAATGACAACGTCTTTAGTCAAAGGATGTTTTTTCTTCGTGCCTGTCCTTAAAAAGTTGTTAAACTGATTCTACCGAGAAATCATTAATCACGGGTTTCGTGGCGAATTAAGTCTTGTAATCTTGTTAGTCTCTCAGTCATTTCAAGTTTCTTTCTTGATCCAAGTTTAATGTCGAAATTATGTAAAAATGTTGACATGAATTAGCATATTTGATGGGAATTATGGAAAAATAATGTTATGGTATTTGAGACGTAGTGTGTTTCGTCGTTTAGTTTAAGAATTTTATGAATTTCTCGAACCTTGATCTTTGTATTTATTTTGTCCACACTTTTTCCCAACTTTTGCACACTCTAACTTTCTTCCTTAACTTTGCAAATACCTGCACTAAACACGTTCTTGAACAAAGATTTGCGAGTATTTCCCAACAGCGCATCACTTTAGTTTGTATGTTAAACTGTAGGCGACAAAAATTATTCCACTTTCCATCATTACACTCAAAAAATAATTCCGCCAAAATTGACTTGTGCTTTCATCACTGCCAAAAAAACTTTATTTCAATAAAATCGATCGCGTTGCGCATTAATTTTGATTAACTTTTAAACATCACTTGTCAGCCGTGGACGTTAATATATCGATGGTTATGGACCAAAACTGGATGTACCAGTAAAATTATATGAAATTGGATTTAAATACATTTAAATTGCATTTAAGAAGCGATTTGGAGAGTCTCCAAGTTGTGATTTGGGTGGTCGCCCAATGTCGACTGTCACTTTTGCTGATAATTTGCTGGAGCACCGGCAGACTTTTGTTGAAAGTTATTTCGGCAATTGGCGTAAAATCGAGTTTCATCACGGCATTCTTCGGGACAGAAACTCTGGAAATTGAATTAAATGAGACATTAATGTTTAAACATTGTTCGCGATTACGACCGGTTGACCACCGATGGAGTTGCGCAATTATCTGCAAGTGTTCTTAAAAACTCAATTATGACTGTGACAATCCCACAATCGCAGTTGGCATGTCGATATGAAGACGTCTGATGATTTAACTAAGCAGTGCCATCCCCAAGAAGCAATGTGAAAGCGCAAGTCGAGACAATTAAAAGAAATAAAATGAAGCGATGCCATTACCAACGAAAGCCAATAATTCATTTCGCTTTTATTAAATTATATCATTACATTCTCAAATTGATTAACATGAAAATGAAAGCAGTTTTGAAGCACACAGCGACGGCAAAGAACGAAACGCGGTGCAGAGTGACGGAACATGCTGAGCGGGCGCGAAGTTAATGTTTGTTTTATACTTTTGCTTGAAATTCAACTGATGTTAAGTTATGTTTTATGAACTCTTGCACCGGTAATTGTTTCTCGTTCGATGTTCACGTCCTTCGATCAGACGAGAAAATAAATCGTTAAGATTCCATCTTCGAATCGTGTTTTTGGTGTTTATTAAATTGATTTATTTTATTAGTCACTCATTTTTAGAGCGCTTTGGTCGAGGCAAAAGGAAATATTAATCGAATTTATTGTTTTTATCAGCGAAAACAGAGACTGAAGTGTTAGATGGCGATTGCAATGTTGAGATAGGTGGGAAGGATTGACCAGAGATGTATTTAGGGCAAAAAATTACCTCAAAGCACTGGAAATAGTGTTAACAAAGAATTATTTATCCTTGTCCTAAACCAAAGTCACAGGAAACTAATGAACATATTAATTGAAAGTGACTTCAATTGCTTGCCTGAAATTTAGTTAAATATTCTCACTACCTCAAATTCATAAATCAACAACACTTCTTGCAAAAAGACCGAGAAAAAAAAAATCTTGAAGCAAAACTTATGTTTTATCTTTAATTCATGGTATGAAAAAATAAAATTTCGTTTTTTCTCATTGCACAGCAGCAACATCAATGAAAAGCCACATGAGAAGACAGAATTGGCTGGAGTTGAGACTTTATGTCTCAATTGTATGGAGAAAGATCAGAGAACTACCTCGATACACTTTAATGAAAACAATTGTAATTGCAATTTTTCGCGATAAGCAAAAAATATTCGATCGAAATAAATGGGCTGGCGATATGAATTAATAATTTTGGTCGGGTCTGTACTTCTGTTTAAAAATCTCTGTAAAGCTCGATGTTTACCTTAACTGATGAACAGATTCATGCAAGACATGAATCGCGTGAAGACGTGAATAAAACAGCAAATATTTCACTTAATGAAATGTAATAAATTTAAAGTGCAATGCATCGATAAAAATAACGTCTTATTCGCTGTTTAAGTTTCTGTAAATCGCACACAATTCTTTCGTGTTTTCCGACTCTCTTTCGAAGTCAATAAAGATTTATTGCTACGTAAAGAGTTGTTTCGAACATACGGGAATAGAATTTTAATTAAATCGTCTCTGCATCGATAGCGACTGCTTTTGCTACTTTCAATTATCAGCAAAGTTGATCACACACGCAAGGTGATAAAACTCATGTGTACACGGCAGGAAATGATGAAATTCTTATCAGAATCCAAAAAAGATAAATTTGCGTTCCTAAGAGAGCGTTTTGATTTCTGTGGAGGGTCTTGGGAAAGTTTCTTGATTAATCTTAGTCATTTGAATGACAAAAGGACGAACAAGGAAGAATTTAAGATTCGTAAATTCCCATTTAGGTGTGCCTGATTCAGCGATCACTTTACGACCAAAAGAACAATGACAGAAAACAAGGAAGAATTTAGATTTTAAATTTACATGAAATGATTAATCCTGGAATATCCTGTTTGGTTGGGCATGCCTGATTCAGTGACCACTTTACGACTCCATTACCACAAAGATAAAAGGATCTGAGAAGAAATATGTTTGTCAATTAGTTGTTACTAGACCATAAGAAAAAGTTTAAGGATATCACATTTCTTTTAGTCAGCTTACGGTCAATTATCAAGGAAAGTTGAATTTCAAGTTTAGGTTTGATTCAATTAGGAAAAGTATGAAAGTGATGTCAGGTTGACACTGCTTTTTTTCATTAAATTTGAAAACAAACAATTCAAAAGTATCTAGAATCTTAAGTATTTGATAAAGTATGACAGAAAATCGTTTATAAGCATCACTGTTGGATAAGCCGTAATAAAATTCCACTTCCACAGAAATTGAAAACAAGATTCCAGCCAACAAACATCCATTATCGTAAATTCTACCGCGTTAAACGCGTTTCAGGGTTCCTAAAGGCCGTTTTACATCAAGATCATCAGTAAACATTCAAGATCATGACAATGGCAGTGTAACTTAAGATGATGGCAATTTAATATCCTTGCATATCAAGTTTTTCCATCGGAAAGATTTCAAGGACAAAAAGTTGGCGCAAAAATCCCTTTCCATTCAACTTCAAAGGAAATCTTCTTTGGCATATCTTAAGATGCTTATTCAAATCAATTTTTTCTCAGTTTCCTGAATTCGTGCAGCAAAAAACTCTTGCGAATTGAAAAGAAGCTTACTTACACAATGCCAGGCGAGTGATGCAATAATATTGATTTTGCAGATTAAAAATTCACATAATTCATGCTCGAAAGTCTATTTTCTTGAAGACATTACTTCTTTCTTCCTAAGAAGGATCGCAACGAATTTTGCTTGGCAAACGTTTAATAAATTTAAAAAAAATTATTGACGTTTTCGAGTTGCCATTGTGCAGTTCACTCTCTGTGTATTTTTGGCATCGAAGATCTCCCACCTTCACGTAATACACGATGCAACTCTATACATTTTTGGCATTTTTTCTCAGGTTTAGCCTCAGGTAGTCGAAACGAAATCATTTGAACACGCTTTTCTGTATCCATTGTGAATCGATGCATGAGAGAAGATCCTGGCAGTGATCTTTATTGTTTTCGTTGCATCAACTTTATTTTATCGGAACAATGAAGAAAACAACATCAAAATGTTAGTTTTAGCTGAAAGAAGAAGCAGCAGAATTGTATCTTTTCCCTTTTGTGTGCCAAAATTTGATCCTTTAATCAAACATCATTTTTTATCCCCATATGGGGAACAAAGGACGAGATCGATACAAGTTTCTTTGGCGATATCGACTGGCAGTGAAAGAACTTTTCTCAAAGAAAACAAACTGAAAACGAAGTTGCGCAAAGGAACACGATTCAGCCCCCGATCGAGACGATATTTTTCTTTCATCGAATTGTCCATTGTTTGACTGCTAACCACAGAACAAGGATTTATTTCCATTCTTCAAGGATTCCTTTTATTGATTTCCCTTATCTGGTCTCGCAACCTTACCTGTTCACGTTTGCATTTGCACATTAAATCTTTTCTCACTGCCAAAAAGAAACCTTTTTGCAGAATGTCAACAAACATCGTAAAAAGCAAAAATCGATCAAGCTTTTCTTTTCTTGCTTTTTATTGATCGACGTTGTATAAAAATTATAGATCACAAGAAGTTATTTCCCATCGACATTAAATTCCATTTAGTTTTATTAAATTCCTGGGAATTTGAACCAACTGTGTTTGCTTCAGTTTTTAATTATTTTTTTATTCAGATGTGAACTATTTTAGTTGCAAGCAAGTCACTGTTAGACGTTGGCAGTTTCCTTGTAGGGAAGTTGGTAATTTTTTGGAAACATAAATGATGGCAGTATATGACTTTGTGTTGATTTTGCCAACAGACTATCTTCTTGCAAATGTAAAAAATCGAAGGTTTTTTGTAAATTATCAGATTAAATTTACTGAATTTTGTTTTTGAGTTTTACTGCAAAGTTTTAATGAAATCAGTTAATTTTTTGGAAGAAAACACAATTATTCTTGCAATTTGAAATGATGTAAAGTTCAAACTTAAGCTTCAAAGACTTCCTAGCTTTGAACTTTGTCTTTGAACTTAAGCCCAAAGTGTTCAACTTACAGGAAATTACCAAAACCTATTCCTTTTACCTTCCCCCTTTTCACAATTCACCACAGCCAATTTTCCATTTCATCATCGTGTGTTTTTTAATCACGTTGAAGTATTCAAAAATATTTTTTCAACATAACTTATTAAAAAGGATACCAAAATCTCATTAAGGATGAAAAATATCGTTCAAGTTGAACTAGTTTAACGACCCAAAGAGACCCAATTTAAAGAACCCGAACCTTCTTTTGCAAAAATAATTCGAAAAGGGGTGAAAAGTGCATCAGGTAGACGTTCTATTAAATTCGTCAGCCTCTTATCGATCATTTTATTCTTCGAGGAACATTAACTATGATTTATCTCGAGCAAGAAGGCCTGACCCTTCCATCAACAAAAATTAAATGGATTAAAATCATCTCGAATGCAAAAAATTAGGTTTCTTGAGAAAACCTTCCCGCTCGACTTGCGCAAACCCTTTCGAGTGACTTAAATTGCATTAAATTGAGATCCTTCTTCACGAACAATGTGCTCAGTCTTGGGTTTCCCACGAACTTTAGGTTTCTGGTGCATTCAACTGTTCAAGTTTTTCGTTGACATGGAAAGCATTTTCCTGGAAAACCCCTTTGTGATTGATGAATCTCGGCTCTGGCAACTTTGTAACAAGTTGAAGCCGACCACAGCCCTACAGACCCGAATTGTAATTATTCACAAAAAAGCATTAAAGACCTTCGATATGTAAAAATGTTTTGATATTAATTTTTTGTTCCGTTCACTGTGTGTGCTTAATATTGATGATAGAGCAGATGTTTTTGTCGAATTTTTTCATTTCTTGATGTGTGTTTGATTCAAAATGCGAAGGCAAAAGGCGAAGGTATCGCGCATTTCCATTCCATCCGAAAAATACGCCGAATAGCTGATTATGTTTCGCTGTTTTGGGCTGCTGAAGTCAGGGAGTTTTTTTTTAAAGTAGCACACAAAAGAAGCCCTTTTATAGGGTTTCCAGGGGTTGGTGTTGATAATCTGGGATCGTTTTCGTGATTTCTTGCACTTGAAGCGAAGTTTACAAAGTTTGACACAAACTTCTTTCAGGATTCGAATTTTAAAGATTGTTCCAATAAGAAGTCAGCAGCTGGTCACCCCAAAAACTTGGAGTTCAGATGTTTGCGTGGAGTAGTTGACGAGTGCCTTCTTCGACAGACTTCGTGCGGGTAGAAAGAGAAGCAAACCTCGTTTGACGGTATTTTAGGCGGAGTTGTTGATTTTTTCTACTTCTTCTCATTCGGCGGTTAAATGATTTTGTGAAGGTAATAAAAAAATTTGTTTAGATTTTGATAAATGCCACGCTTCTTCTACGCGACTTGTTTCTCCACTGCAAACTGATTTTTTCCTTTAGTTAATCGTAAAACGCAGTTTTATGTTCCTTTAAGCGATAAAAGTGCAGTGAGTGGAAACATTTATTCAGGACACGGCTTGGTGATTCAAGTCTCGAATGAAACAGCTAGAAACGGGGTTAAAAAATGTAAACTGAAACAGGAGAATTTGTAGTTGAAAGTTTGAAAAACGCATAAGTCGCTGGGAAGAAACATTTTTTAAGCATTTTTGAAGCGTTAAGTGAAGAACTAGTGCATGTACTTCGATGTAAAGAACTTTTAAGTAGCTAACAAAGTTCAACATTTGTTGTCATCAGAACTGCAACTTCTCGAGTGTAAAGTAACGACAAAGTGCTAATAAAAGAAATGTATACAAAAAGTCGTGATTCATAGAAAAAAATCGACATCGTTGCAGTTTGAATCACAAATTGATGTTTAACTTCACAAGATTCCAATTGACATACTTTGAATCTAAAACTTTCCATTTAATCCCGTTTTCGTTTATTCAGCTTTCAAAACCAATTTACCATCCTTCAAGGATCATTCCAGAACAAAATTGTTCCGATTCTCGGTTTCAATTTTAATTTTCGTCCCGACGCCTTGCGCAAGCTTTACTTTAAATCTCTTTTTATCCAGAAATTTCATCTACAATTTTACGATGTTAATCACGATTTGCACAACAATAACAAGCATTAGTTCTTCCGTAATTCTCCCCCTTCCACTGGCGTGTTCCTAAATCTCTCGTTGGGCACAAAGCCTAGATTTTATGTTCCCTTCACAGCGACGATCGTAAGGGCCTTGGGGTAGCAAACCTTATGTAGAACTTCTCTTTCTAGCCAACTTGCTGTGCCTGTTTTCCACACATCCCCGTTCTCTGTGATTAAATTGCGTACATAGGGTCCTTACAAAAGGCATTGAAAAAAATAAACAGGCAATACCGGATCTAAAGTTTCATATTATTCCAGTCGCCGTATTTTTGCGCAAATAAAAACCATAATTTTCAATACCTGTCACTGTTGATGCGGTGTTTCGTTCCTTCCTATGCTGCTGTGTAATTCTTTCTTTTTCGCGATTATTTATGCTTTTGTGCACCATCAACTCAACTATAAATTTTGTTTTAATGTCATCATCCGAATGAAGCGAACGGGGATGGTGGAAATTGATTGAAATTTGGGTTCTGGTAAAGTTTGAATATAAGTCCAAAATATTAAATAGTTCGAATGCAACGAGCAGAGATAAAAACTGTCAAATGCTGTGACACAATTTGGTGTCGGGGTGAAACATGACAGGATGTGGATAACGTAAAAATTAATAATTTCGTTCGTTTTCGGTTTCAATGACTATGAGAAAATGTTTTCAACAGCGAGAATTTTTTTCACTAAATTTGGTAAACATATGTGGAACAGAAGCAAACGGATCATGTAAGTCGGTTGAGATTTCAACTAAAAAACAACGAAGAAAATTAATCTCGTGCAGAGACGTTGGAAAAGAACTTGTTATCTCGAGGCCGTCCCCTAAAAACACTTAATTATGCATTAACGTTCGTAAGGCACAAAATCAAAATCGCTGGAATCAAAAATTCCACCGCGATTTACAGCAAACTTGAACTTCAAACTCGATTTCTTTTGTGTTGTTTCTTCCGATCAAAGAAAAACAGAAGAAAGAAACGAATTTAAATCCCAAAGCAGTCTCGTTTTATTTCTTATTCAGTTTCATAGCGACAATAGATAGAATTTGCGTAATAATATTAACAAATAATAAAAGAAAAATAAAAGTCTATCCCGACATTGCAATAAATTTTCGATTCATTTTGTGCCATAAAGTTTAGCATGCAAAAAAGATTTTTTTATTATTATACGAAATTAAGAACAGAAATGTCACGACTTCTGGGGCTTCAAGAAGACTTTAATCAAGCTTAAAACTCAATCCCGTCTAGTTTCAGTGAAAGTTGAGCCAGGCCCGAACCAAGGTCCCTTTCGAATACATTCCTGTATCCTTTTTAGACCTTTTTGTAAAGTAAATAAGCAGCGATGCACATACATGCACAACAATAGACCATTTGGCGACCCTAAAAGTACATAAACGAATTAATGTTTTTTGTTGTTATTTCTCCGATTAAATTCGATCCAGAGAAATAGCAGAAATAGGAGAATTTCGTGAACAAAAGCCATGAAAAATGTTTCAGCAATTTATTTCAGAGAATTTATCTCCAAGCATTGAATTACACGAATCATTTTTTCTGCTAAAATCCAGTTTGAATGGAACTTTTATGATCGCAGTGATAAGCAAAGGGTGGAGCTTAAAATTTACAGCCAAAGTGTTGAGTTCGCAGATTTTTTTATCAAAGTTGCTGGCCGTGTTAATTAATGAGTAGAATTGAAAATGTTCAAGAGAGAAATAATTGTTCTCTCTTTGGGAATGTTTGTCTTTAATATCCTGTAACTGTTCCAGTTTTAATGCGATGGGGATTGTGCGTGTCTTGGATTGAACAAAATTTGAACAAAATATTCGTTGACGTTTTTCTTTTAATATTAAAAAGCAGCGATGAGAAAAAAGCTAAACGTGATTCAAATAATTGAGAACAAAATTACAAGAAAAATTCTTCATAAATTCAAGTGACATTCCCAATGAAAAGACCCTTCGTCTAACAGTTCGTCATTATCCTTGCTTCTCAACAAACATTTTCTCCGTCTCTCTTTTCCACTTCTACAAACATGCTGCAATTTACCTTCTGTGTGTGTTCGAACATTTCAATTCAGAGGGTAGCAAAAGGTGAAATTACAATTCATGTTTCGAATACTTACGTCACATTCAGCGATCTCGTTATGTATTCCAACACTCATACTGGTGTACACGAACTCTTTATTCTATTTCGGTGCCTTTATGTGTTCGGAGTCTCCTTATTTTTTGTTCCTACCGCTCGAGAGTGCAGTTAGAGTGAAGCTTTTCAGTTTTTCATTTTTATAGTCACTTTTTGGCAGCTCGCACGCGACACAACAGCTGGTCAGGAGAGAAGAGTAAAAATTACGGGTCTTGTTGTAAAGAAATTTCTCGACTTCACATCTTTTCTTTGCGACTCGTTGTGAAAGGATCGACACAACAGATTTCGTGCATCCTTTTGCTTAGTTTAATTTTCAACGCGTGGAAGACTCGCAAGCTCAACGAATTGAAACAATCAAAAGACCTTAAACAATGGAAAAATAGAAATAAAGTTTGTGATAAAACGAAAACGACGAAAAACGGTTGGAAAAGAACAATAAAATTGTGATAAGACTTGTAAAGTGAACAGCGCAACGATGAGTGTTTTATATTCAGTGCCAATGACGAAGTTAAAGAGTCAACAAGGAAACGAAAACGCGCATATAATTAGATCGTCGCCGTCAAGCCCGTCGAACGTGATGATTGTGACCAAAAAAGCAAAGATAAATCAAGTGACTTCAATGCCAACTGCCACGACCATCGTTTCTAGTCACGAAACAAAGAACGTTCTTGGCCAGATCTCAATGAACCACCAGCAGATCAAAGAACCATCGGCAAAGAAGCGCAGAATTTCTGATGGTTCTTCATCGAAAGTGAAACCAGCACCGGGTGTTGCCGTCGCCAGGCGAAACGCTCGTGAAAGAAACCGTGTTAAGCAGGTTAACAACGGTTTTTCCATGCTTCGTGATCACATTCCGCCAGAAATTGCTGACACATTCGAACAAGCCGGCCGTGGTAACGCCAAAAAGTTGAGCAAAGTCGAAACACTTCGGATGGCAGTCGAGTACATTCGGTGCCTTGAAGAAATGCTGGCGCTTGACACGTCCAACGATTCTTCATCGCCGCTTTACCTCAACAACAACACATCAACGTTCTCGAACATGTCGGCCATGTCCGAAACTTCTATGCCTGCCACCCCTCCTCCCGAAACTCAGCAGCCATTTTTCTACGCTCTGAAACCACACAGCGGCGTAATGGAAACGCAGATCACAATCATCGGCGGGCAGCAGTACATCCGCATACCTGGCACCAACACTTTCCAACTAGTCACTCACGAAAACATCTTCGAGAACGATGAAAATGTACAGCCAAGCAATGATTTCAGCACAAATATTCAAATCCATCCACCAAGTTCGGCCCTGATGATCCCCTCAATGATGAACATCGCGCCATCGCTGAATTTCGTGAACGAAATGAACTCAAGCACAAGCGTAATTAATTCCACAACAAATTCGGAAACACCTGCGGGATCGATCTCGCCGTACAGTGGACGTTCATCACTCTCACCTGCCCCATCGCACCACGCCGATAACATCAACAATAACATAATTATGGAAGACGGCCACTTTACGACAGCAGTAGCAAACGCAAGACACGAGCTCGACGATGATCACGTCGATTTTAAGCAGTCGTTGCCATTTGCCGAGCAATTAATGATCCAATGCGGAAATACCGAGACCAGTCACTACGACAACATCATCTTGAAGCAGGAAATCATCGATGACGATGGAATTTTCGACGAAAGTTCGCTCAGCAACGAGAACATGATCGATGCGATGCAGTGGTGGGAACAACAGCAAAATCTCAGCCACCAGTCAGTGTCGCCTTAGATTTTAATTATTTTCTCGTGCATTTAGACCTTGGGTGCGGAAAACTTGAAATGTGTATACGCTCAGCACCCGGGGATCTCAATGCAACTTTATTTCTCATTTTAAATTTTGATTTGTAAATTTTATCCATTTCAAAAATCGATAAATTGACAAAAGCCGCTGCGAAACGCTTAACAAAAATTTGTAGTTTAACAATGATGGTCTGTAGCCGTCGAGAAAGACACAATTTTTAATTTAATTTCACTTTTCTTTCCAAAGTATTCCAAAGATTATCAAAACCAGAGAAAAGAGCCTTAAATTGTAACAAAACCTTCTTGTACAAGCCGTAAAGTGCCGACAAAGTTTTCAAACCAGCAGTTTCGTGTGGAAACTGAGATTGGATGACATTGGAGACATCCTAAGTTCAGTTACACTTCATATTCTGCTATTGATTTAAACCACATCACACAGGCTTGTATTAGAAGGTTTTTATAGTTGAAAAAATTCAAATGCCTTTAGAAAATTTAAAAAAATACTTGAAGTAATTAAGGAATTTCTTAGATGAATAATTGGAAGACAATAATCAGTGCTAAGATAATAATTTATAGAATAAATTGAGACAAAGCCTTTAAGTTGTAACTGAATTGTAAATAAAACTTTGTAAGATAATAAAATAAAGTCACAGAAAATATAAACCCAACGTCTGTTGAAATTACCTTTCAGAAGTCAAAAAGGTGCAAAACCTGCTTAATAACTGCTAATTATCATAAACACAGGCCTTCCACTCCCTTCGGTTGGCCTAATCTCTAAGATCTGCTCCACTTAGTCTCGAGAAGGCAAAAATTAACCAGAAAGCAGGTTAAAAGTTGACTTTGAAGTGCGATTTTATTGTTTTGGGAAACTCCTTTAATAAACCAACGGCAACTTCTTAGGCAAATTTACGATTTTAAAGAAGGCAAATGGTTTTATAATCTCAAAACGTCATAAAACTTTTTGCAAACTTTTCGAGAAAACTAATAAACTGCAATTGTAGAAAGACCAAGCACCATAGGGTCGTAAAATAACGACACTTGAGAAATGCAAAAGCGCAGGTAAAACCGAGGGGTGGCAAACGAAGGAGAATCGGAATTTACTGCTGTTAATTGCAATTTTTGTTTGTTGGTAAGAAGTGTCATAAATCCTTATACAAAAGTTTCGGTGTTTTGTGAATTTTTGAAGGGACAAATTGAAAATGTTGTCACTAGGAGTGCTGGCTGGCTTAAAGAAGGCACTTTGCTGAAAATTAAACTTTAAGCAACAATTTTCCATGGTAGAAGCTAAAGACGTAGAGCTTCAAGATGTTTGCACTTCCTTCCGACGGAACTAATTGTCACCAAAGTTATTGATTGTCACCAATCTGTAAGCAGAGTTCATCAAGATGGATTTCAAAATCAAATTGCAGTAAATTTCAGCCACTTTTCCAGCATTTTTACAGGAAACATCACTAACAATCTTTCCCCACCAGTCACAGCAGCAAGCAGTGAAAATAATTTCTAAAAAATTAATAGCATTGCGTGACAAATTTCAATCCATTAATTCTCTCATTCTTCATCCGCACCCCGGAAGTATAGAAAATGAAAGTAATTTCTGTGTTCAAATAGTTTCACATTTTTTTCGTACCCTTTTTTGTGCCAGGAAAATAATTTTCTGCGGTGATTTTTTTAATGAAATATTATCGGAAAATAATCGACAGTGAAAGGAAAAAGATGTAAAAGGATGCTTAAGCCTTTCAATGCAAACGGAAACGAGACTTTCTCAGATTCCAATTTTTATTGCTTTCACCAATGTCGTCGTCATCCTTTTCTTTATGATGTCAACGGCGTGTAGAAAGGATGAGAAATCATCACAAAATGCGTTTTTATGGTGCATTAGCGTGCAACTTTGTTGGTGATCGTCTTTCACTTGGATCCGCAGCAGCCTTTGTCATTTGGAGCTGGTTTTTCTTGATTTTCAAGACGCTTTGTGTCTGGAAATGCATTTCTGATTTCAATTCTTATTCTTTCGTGGCTTGCTTGCACTCGCAACAACAATAAATTGAAAAGAAATCAAAAGTTTCCCGATGAATCACACGAACAGCTAAAGAAATCGTCTAGCGCGACGGGTTTTTCGCTTCTTTTCATGCGCGACTTTCAATTGAAAACGTGCAACAATGAGATCACGTCATGAACCTGAAAAATCGTTGGTTTCGATGTCAACTCAAGGGAAAGAGTTCGTCACAGTCATTGATTGAAGACTTTCGGCAATTTTCTTGTTAACTTCACGAGATTTCAGAGCTGTGGTAAGATCGGTGAACCTTCACACATCCAATCATCGTAAATTTGAACGAAAACCACAACAGTTTTCCTTAGTGGGAACCATTCCATCCCCTTTTTCACTCGAAGAACATTTGCAAAATTTCTCACACAATAAGATTGTCCATCGGAAGAATTGAAAAAATCATTCTTAATTGATGGCCATTGTCCGGTGTGTGTCCGAAAGCTACTGACACCCAAAGAAATGCAACTCTGACGCCTCAAAAAACGATTTTTCGTTTGTTCTGCGCCAGCAATGGTTTTTGTGAAGTCATCTCAGGAATCTCGGACACATTTTTTACGATCATTAATAATCGTTTGCAGTGTCACATGGAAATGATCACTTAAAAGTTCCTTCGCCACAGCGAAAATTGTTTCCACAAGACGTTAATTAAACCCAACGTCTGGATCTACATTATTTATCATCCGTCACTGATGCAAACCATAAACACATCGGTGCCATCAAATTTACGATTCTCATGATGATTTCATTTCTCATGGAAAGCAAACACGGCTTCCGATCTACGGGAAAATCTGACCCCTTCTCGTTGGACACACAAACGATGACATTAAAATTGTTGTCCCGTTCGGGAATGTTCCCAATGAAACAGACAGAAAACGGTAAAAATCACACGTGCAAAAGGTAAAGATAGGAAAAAAACGAAGTGAAGAGAAGACCGAAACATTGAACAAAGTAAAGGACCGTTAGCAACAATAGACTTAGTTTGGGGATGATTTTGAAGTTGGGTCACTTCGTTAAAAAAAAACTTTTTCATAGAGATTTCCTTCAAAACCTTGAGTTTTTAGAATAAGTTCTGTTTTAAGGGCGAGTTAACAATGACATTACTTCAACACAGTCCCCAGTTTCTTCACAAACCGTAAAGCAAAGAAGATTCCTTCATCCCTGACCTTTGTCATTATAGGTCATTTGTATTTAGGATTTCCTTCGTTTCTTAGACGCAAAATCAAATACTGTATAAAATTTCAATTTCATCCCCCAGCACCCGGTTTAAGAATATGCCTGAATAGGCCATCTGAAGACGACAGGGTCGAAATTGCCTTTCCAGATTCCAGTTTTTTCTGCCGTGTTTCTTGTGCAATGAATAAACGGTTCCTTATGCAATGTATCAAAGCATGTACCTTTTTCGATACAGTTTTTGTCAAACAAATTATCATAAATTCAATGGATAGTAATGCGCTTTAATTGTCCCATGAGAGAGATTTTCATGAACCAACGTATTTGATTTCATTCTGATGATGATGTGATGGATATGTGATGGAAATTAAGACGAGCGCCCGAAGGAGAGGGACGACAAATGGGACAGCAAGCAAAAAAACTGGCTCTGAATCCGTTAAGTGAACCCTTTAACCGTCTTATTTGCATTGTGCCAGCAAAAGTCGGTCTTAGGGCCCATCGAAGAAGCACAAAAAGTCGTGGGAACGTGACGCATCATCCCTTGGGATCAAATCCCATCTCTTGAGATGTGCAAAAACTCTCATCTTTGATTAGACGAATCTAAGATCCTTAAACGAAAAAGGATTTTTAATTGCCTTTGCAATTCCGACAATCACTCAAACATCATCCGTGAAACAGTAATCTTTATACCTGATTTCCAATGAATTCCATTATCAAACAAAAAGAAGAACGAGGTCCATTGTTCATCCCTAACAAGGAACTTCAAGAATTCTTGTCTTTTCAATGGTGATGGCGAGATGGAAGCAGGATCTATTCAAGCAAATACACAATTTCGTCTGAACGTCTATGATCCAACAAAAGGTGGACCAGTGAGAAATTTTTTAGGCTTGTTAGCTTAAGAAAACGATTTCAGGTTGAAGATAAGTTTAAAGAAAGTTCCAAACCTAATGATCCTAAGCGATGTTCAAATGATAACACAAATTTAAAAACATTTTTTAACCTAAAAATTTCTGTCTGGGCTTCAGTTACGCATTTTCCAAAAGCATAAAACCGTTCTTTATGCCTACACACAGCCGAAACTCGTTTATCCAAGAAATCTTCGTCCCTAATGGAATCGCACACGTGAAGAATGTTTTCTGTGTTGTGCCATCTCAAGAATCTTCGTTTCTCCGCTTTGGTCTCCACTTTCGTCAAGGATATTAAGGAAAAAACGGTTTTGAAGAATGAATTTAATTTAACGAAAATGACTCGAAGACGATCGTTCATCATTCTCGTTTTACTGATTGAAGAAATCTTCGTTCTGGTGAAGTTTTGTCTGATGCAGTTGATGCGCAACGAGTCTGGTTGAACTGGCTTTGAACCCGGAGATCATGCAACCCAAAACTTCAAGGATCATCTGATTCTAATAAAAAGAAGTTTTTTTTTCAGGAAAAATTACGAGCGTCGAAATCAATGATCCAACAAAAAATAATGAACTTTTACAATTTCCTAAATCATCTTCAGTTCCATTAGGGTTGAAGATGCTTTTTTGCTGAGAAAGTCGAAGAACGGGAGATTTTCTGGTGAATGCGGAAAAATTTCTCATGGATCTTTCTTTTGATGTCCATAGCTTCCTTTTGTTTACTGTTCGAGATGTGAAACTCGATACACATTTCTAACATTTTTCTCCCTTATACTGCTATCTGACTTTCGCAGCTCAGACTTTTCTTCCTTCTTTTGATCCTTCCTGCTTCAAAGTCATCTCAAAATCTGAAAAATTCTTTCCTGTTTGCTATCAATGCAAAAAGATTCGCCCTTTTCGATCTTAATGCCCAGGCCGTTCCTTAAATGACAAATTTCTTTATTTTCCCTTGCACCACTTCTACTTGCCTTCGATGTCGAGAAGAAAGCATGTCAGATGCCTGATCGAGGTGCGACACTTTTTTATCACAAACAAAGCGCCCCATAAAAAGATTTAATGCTTCAATTTCCCTAGGATTAGTAATTAAATACTTTTATACCGTAATTGAAACAGTTCTTTGTACCGTAATCTGTCACATTCCGTTGCTTCTCCCTTGATTTATGCCAGGCAAGAGAAAATAAATAAATCGGAACGAAACGAAGGATTCTCGGGATGTTAACTTAACGGCACATACTTTCTTTGTTTTGCATTTTGCAAAAACTGAATCTCCATGCTGGGAAAATAAACAGTTACGAAGGATTGGGAAAAGGTTTTGGTCCCGTTTCAATTGACAGCTTCGGATTTCAAACATTTCCGTAGAGTGAAAGAAAGTTCCAATCCAAATATTGGAACAATTAGATCAGACGATAAAATGTGTTCTCGATTAAAGTGAATTTGCATTATGACGGTGAATTAAACCGTTTCTCGGATGTGTTTGGAAGGAAATCCGTTTGCAAATGTCTTTCAGAAAAATTTTACGTTTTGAATCTTTGATAAACGAATTATTCATTCTTGAAAAACAAGCTTGCAGTTTGCTGCTGGCAAAAAATAAACTTCAGAAGCATCCAGCCTTTGAATATTTAACCTCCCTGAAGCTTGGGAACAGCCCAAGTTCCAATCTCTTGCAACTCTGTTTGCTTAGCAAAAACAATTTCACTTCATAAATTTCAGATTCACGCTCGGCTTCACTTCGGCCCATAAACAAGAAGACAAGACGATGCATTAGAATAATTTATGAAAATATTTACCTGATCGAAGATTCATTAATGGAGAGTAAAAAATCGAAAAATTTATCGCTTCAGATCTTCTTTGATGTGAATCTTCAGAGTGAAAGGAAAATGAGAGGCTGAGAAATCTGTTATTCATGTGCATTATGGGAGTTGAAATGTAATTTATATGCAGCGTCCTTAAAAAAAGCAAAGTCTCGAAGGTAAAAGCACTGGAGTGAAGATAATTTAGTCGAGAAAATATTCATGAAGAGACTTGCTGCGAAGTCAAAGGGGTTAAGGGGCAGTACAGTTAGTTTTTGGTTGACTACGATTCGTGCTAGGCGCCACTTTAAAAAGTATTGACCGAAATCTGTCAAAGGTTCAACTAATGCCTTAAGAAAATTTGTCTCAAAGTTTTTTGTTTCCTTTAAACGTCCACTTTGACAATCTCACCCACCTTTCTAACGCCCTTCTGCCAACACGTCTTCCAATTTGCTGCCGGTAATGTCTTGAGAAAGAATTGACTGCAATCAATTACGCAAACTGAAATTTTCCACCGTTGATATGGAAATTAAGGACAGGCAATTTTATGGAAATGTGAACAACGTTCGACAAACCTCATGAATAACAAATGTTGAACCAGCTACCTAACCCCCTGAAGCATCTTGAGAAGTTGCACGACGATTTCTTAATCGCAATTGAAAGTGTCAATTTGATTAATCAATTCACTGTTCGTCGCAACCCTTCCGTTGAAGAATTGCAAGATTTCCCTGAAAGAAAAATTAATGAACATGAAGGCAACCCATTGTGAATCAATCACGGCAATGTTTCCACTTTAATGCCACGCCATCAACTTTCGTGTCATGCACTCGTTTAAATCTTTTGATTGCAAATTGAAAAATGAAATTTCGATTTCGAGGGTTTTGCTTCCTTTCTTTGGTTTTCATAAAGCACACACAACAACGAACGCATGATTGGCAATGTCAGTTTGCATAATTTGCATAAAAAACTATGCTAAACATTCGATGCTTCAGTAACACTTGCAAAAAAGGTCCATATTGCCGATGCATTTGCATAAATTTCAATGAACATCCTAAAAGCCCAGAATATTTCTGGCTTCATTAGACGGCGCAAAGTCCCAGCAGGAAAAACAGCAGCAAACATAAAAGACTTCGCGTATCCAAAAAGCAGCAAATTATGCAAATTAAGGCACTTCATCTCTCTGTGTATCACATTCTGCTGGTTCTTTCTCTGAGATTCTGCTTTTTTTCTGCACAGCGACAAATTTTTCATCATTAAATACCTGGAAGGAATTTATCATTAGCCGAGACCGCTTTTGAGACAAATTCTTTCCGTCTCGAGATTGGGACACATGTTGAGCATGATTTTAAGCGACGAAGAATCTAATTTCCTCTAATTTCGCAACAAGGCTGTCAACATGGGTCGGTGTTATTTATTATTTCGCAACGGAGAAGATTTTTGTAAAGATCGTTTGTGCAAGTTTTTCTTCATTTCTCATAAATCTAAAGCCAAACATTCTTCAATTTGTGCAACTTCCTTTAATCGACGATAAATCTTTAATCGCTTTTATCATTTTCATCAACAATTGATCAAAAGTTGATGGTCAAAGCAGCACTCAAGAGAATTGCACTTTAGCATTGCGAAAAATGGCAAAAACGATTGCAGAAAGCAACCTGAAGTGGAGAAGAACAAAGCGTTGCCCTGTCACAACATTTCAAAGTCACAGCGAGAGACTTTCGACTTTAGGAAAAGGTCCGCTCGCTTCAGTTGTGCAACAAAAAGCAACTTGAAATGAAGAATTACGCTTTGTGCGTCGATAAATCAATGAAACAAAATTCCCACTTAAAGACAAAGTTCAGTTGAATAAAAATAGATTTCAATGCCAACAAAGGACTTGATAAAATGTTTCTATGATACTTTTTCATTGTTGCGACGGCTCTGCTACTTACTGGGAGATCCTGGCGATGCTTTCAACAGGACTTCTGATTTACAAATGAAATGAACTTTAATCCATTTGACGGTACATTGTTGAATATTCAATGAATGAATCTGAGAGATCGAGAAAAATTATGTCAAAATATTTCACATCAAAGCTAATGATTTGGAATCGAGTGTGATGATTCAAAGCCATCTCAAACAAGCCTGGAATCATTTTATTTAGTCCGAATTTCGATTCACACGGCTTTGTTAAACATTTTTTCAAGCCATTGTCAAGACTGAAATACCGGTATTCGATTAAATTCAGCTAAAATTCTCAATAATTCAAGTCACTGTCCAGTGTCCATGCGTGAACAAGAATGTTTCGATTGAAATCAGTCTGCAAAGCATGGTTTTTGTTGTTTTTAATGAATACCAAGAAAACCATCTCGTGTCATCAAATTTCATAATTTATTTTTAAGCTTTGATGCTTCACGTGAAGAAAGGATTTGATGAAACTCCTTCTGAGTGTTTTATGGCTTTCTTTGGATCCAAACTCAGCAGCACTTTTCATCGGGTCCTTTCACAGAAAAAAAGGCAACCGAATGAAGTCACTCAAGAAAACCATTAAAAAATATTCTTTCTCTGAAAGATCATAAACATTTGGCGTCAAAATAAACATAAAAATTATGTTACAGTAGACACTCGACTCTGACAAATTCATCCAAGTTTTATGTTGCACTTGAATTTTTGTTGAGATTTTTCTGTTCCAATTGCTGGAGATTTAATTGTGCCCTTGAGAGTTTCGTTTCCAAGTTGAACAGTGTTGAAGCAAGTTCAGGGATTTGTGCTTTGAAATCCGAGATCAGCGACTAATTGCGTCCCTTGACAACCCCTGAACAGATTTTCAACTGCGCACTAAAACATTCTTAACAGTTGAAAAGTTTCAAAAGCCATCAATTTCGAGTTTGCTTCGTAAAGGATTTTTTTTTCATTCAGTCTCGTCCCCAAATTTCGTTCTCTGTTAATGAAATGAAAACACGTGTGTGCGTTGAATGTGTAATTCCATCCCTTGGCTTCACAACGTCGAATGACATTAACATATGAGCGCAGTCGGCGATAAAGGAAGGAAAAAAAGAAAATTTCCAGTTCTTGCATTTGAATCCTTGGCACAGCGACAAAAGGCAACAAGTAAAATCGTTGAAAGTCGATTATTGGCATGCGTGCAAGCAGTGCATGCGTGAACAGAACATTTCACGTGATTCAATGAGTTTGACTGTTGAGAAATTCACGTGATACTGCGCGAGGGTTGAAATTAATTGAGAGAACAGCCCCGTGAAGTCACAAAATGTTTTATTTTTTAGTTTTTGTAGAAAGTTGAGCCAACTTGTTTAAAATTTATTTTACGCCACGCTCGTAGTATCCACATCGTTCACTGATTTTTTCCATCAACTTCTTCATCAGATCCATGCCATCAAACGTTTCATCGATACATTCGGTCATAGTGAACAAATTTTAGTGAACGCTATTCGAAAAGATCGTCGTTTATTAATTTCATCGGAGTTGCATCTGAAAAAAAGACTTGAAACTGGCTTGAACCACAAACCAAGATTTTAGTTAGTTCAAAAATCTTACTCAAACAAAGGGTTTCCAACTAGCCAAGTCTTTTGAAAGTTTCAGTTTTTATTTTTTTCAATTCGGTTGTGTGCCAAACTCAACGTCTTAAGGTTGGTCAATTTATCGAAGTTTGAGCTCGATATTTATTTAACCTCGCAGCGCCAAACTCGGTAATGTTTCAAGTGTGGGAACTTCAAGAACACCATCACTGGCAAAAACTCAATTTTCAAGTTATCGGCGAGTTGCAATCCAAAAAACTCGTTGTCTTCGTGATAAAATTGAAATCTGTTGCGTTGATAAACGTTGTGTTGGAAAGTCTACAACATTGTTCAGATTCAGCACAACTTCTTCTGCACTCATTTGATAGCGCTCCAATGATAGGTTGTGAAATAAAAATAATTACCAGTCAAAAATTCTCAGAAGTTCCACCAATTTTGATCGCTGCTTGAAATTAATTCCTTCGTCATTAAAAGCATTCTTCAAGACTGATCCTTTTTGCTGGCTGGAAGTTAATATGCGGTCAAAACAAATGACAATTTTACATCTTTATTACGCTTGCAGATAAGCATCGCAGCGCCTGCATTAGTCAAGAACACAGGCGATCTCAGCTTGGTGTCAATTCTCGAAGATTAATTCGAAGATTTTTTCTCCTTCAGTCGTTATCGTATTTGTCGCGATCTCGCGTCTGATCCTTCTCTGATACAGATTCTGTAAAATTTCACATTTTAATCCTTTGAGATCGAGCTAGCAACGTGAAAAATGAGGGTAGTTAATGTCCAACAGTGAAGCTAACATTTTATCGAAGAATGGAAAGAAAAAAATGTTGACACAAAGTTCTTTTCATGTGATCATTAACAAAAGAAAATTAAGTTTTTTGTTAGTTTTTCGACGGGGACGATCAATTCCGAAAATTTATGAGATTTTCTGTTTTCAAACATTTTTTGACTTTGATCGCTTTTTGTTTGTTCGTCACAAAGGTTGACAAATCATTTATTTTTACGATTTGAACGGGCTTTGATCGTAAGTCGCACTGCAAAGGGTATGCATTTCACTGGATCGACCCACATGACATCGGGCAGGGAAGGATTAAATTGATCTGTGTTGATGTTTCTTGAAACTTGGCAGGGAATCAAGGACAAAATAATTTTTTGCATTATTGATTTAGACTTGATTGGATGTTTGGCTTCAAAGTGATAGTTAAAACCTTGTGCAAGCTTCAACTAAAACCTGTGCAGTTATGTCAGAAACAAATTTGATTATTTCTTTAACATTATTTTGGCGAGAAGCTATTTGAGTGTTTAAATAAATAATCGATTTCCAAATCATTAATGAAGAATTCTTGCTAAAAGTCATAGACAAAACATGTTTTGATGTCATTTTTGTGTTGCACAAAGACGTCATGCTGAACAATGACAATGTCTTATGTCTCAAGGATTTCTTTAGAAACCAGATTTGTTCGATGTCTCGTAAATTTTACAATTTTCGGTTTCCAGTTTCGAGTTGGGACAGTAAAATTTATTGCATTAACGAGTATTGTTAGTGTTTGGCACGTTATGTAAATTCTTTAACTGTTTTTAAACTGCTGGTTAACCAAGTTTTATGTCGTCACTTTCCAGAAGGATCTTTTGGGCTTCTGAAACAACATGCTTTGACCACTTTTCACGGGAAAATGTTTGCAACACGAGAGTGTTTAATGTAAAATCAATTTGTTCAATAGTAGCTACCCAAAAAACATGCTAATTCTCAGTTTCTTGTTTCAAGCGCCAGTTCTAAGGAAATTCAAAGTTTCTGTGACGTGAGTTGTGACCAATTTCAACAAAAAAACTTTCAAGTTTCATGACTCATCTAATTTCCCGAAATCAGCGAATCTAAAAAGCGGTCGAAACAGGAAGTCATTTCAAATTAACTTTTTCCAATCTCAAAGCCTTTTTATCCTTCTGACCAGGAACATAATTATGTAACCAACCGTGGCTGGTGAAAAAATTCAAATTATTTTCGTGTTTCGTTGATTTCATTTCAGGGTTCCTGATCACAATTGCGTTGTTTCCGTGGACATTTTTTCCCTTTCTCGAGAAGGTTCAACGGTGATCGCTGGTGAAAAAGGAATTTTTAGGAAACGGAAGGGTTGTGCCCATCCGCATGGAACACTCAAATGGAGTTTTGCAAAATGTTGAAAAATTACTTGATTTGACAAACGTTGTAATGACCCGGGCACGAAAAACAACATCAACAAGGTCCTTTTGATGCATGATTTAGCCTGACGCATGTTTTTGGAACATTATGAAAATATTTTCGTAACATTTTGTGTAATTCAGCATATCCGGCCGTTGGATCTCGCCGTGATGTTCTTTTTAACTTCATCGTCTTAAACAAATATTTGCCCAGTGCGGTTATGCATCATCATTCCTGCACTTCAGCTTAGCAACGAAAGCAAATAAATCAAAGGCAAAGCATCTTAGATGTCGGTGGATTTCCATTCAAAGGTTGAAGACTCGAGTTTTGCGCTGACGAGTGAATTGAATTAGACCGGAAGCCGAAAGCAAAGTTCTTAAGACAAAAATGATTCTTCCTGTCCTATTGAACTAGATTTGCTTGAAGGTTTTTTTGACGATGTGATGAATGAAGCACCGGAACAGCGGAGATGCGAGTGAAGAAGTGCGCTTTAGATCAGGTAGATCGAGTTGTCTGATCGGTGAAAACTTATTAAACATTGTGAAGCATAAAACGACTGCAACACCAAGAACAAAATGTATGCGGATGAAATTTCCACTCAGCCGACTCGAGACTTCAAAGATTCGATTTCATCTTGAAAGTGCAAGTTGAAGTGTGTTCGGAGACACGATCCTGATCGAAAAATTACCATCGACTTGACCCAGACGTTCCACATGTTTTTACTTCGAGACAATCCGACCCAGAAATGACTTTTGCATAATCTGCAGACATAAACCTTCTGAACGGAACCGTATGGTATGTTTCAAGACACTTCAAGTCCGCCATATGTGAGAACTTCAAATTGAAGCGATTTCATACTCAATTGATCACAGTTCGACGCCATATGGACACTCTAATTGCAAAATAAATTTCCCGGGAAACTCGGATCCACATAAAATCCCATAAATTTAATTACTTTCTAATTCGTTGATGTTTGTCGTGTTTAAATTGGGTGACCATGTGTTTGACATTTTGCATTAAAAGTTTAACAACAATATTTATATTTTTTTCTTCACTTTTCTACTTAAAGCTTTGATCTACTTTAAAATAAACTACAACCCTAGCCACCCTGCGATTTTATTGACCCTTCCACAACAACTCATGTGTGATCGACACTTTGTCCACCCTCGCAACAGTTTTTTTGTGTCAGTTTTCACATGAAAAAATTCATTAAACTTTAATTGTCATTGGACGATCGGTTTGATGTGCTACCGCTACAGATGGAATTTATTTACCCAAACTCTCACCCATGTGTTCACGGACAATGCGT